>CAUJNA010002024.1:30000-157500 GCA_963377175.1 Effrenium voratum
TGCCCCATAGCACAGCGGCTCGTTCGAGTTGGGCTCTGGTGTCGGAGTCCAGTGTGGTTGCCCATTTTGCGCAGTCGTTGGACCAGCTTTTTAGGACTTGCTTGCTCTCTTT
Source organism: Effrenium voratum (assembly GCA_963377175.1). Lineage (NCBI taxonomy): Eukaryota > Dinophyceae > Suessiales > Symbiodiniaceae > Effrenium > Effrenium voratum. Next base: position 30,113 of record CAUJNA010002024.1, read on the forward strand.
GCTGGTTTTCTGAGAGGTGATCCATCGCTGGACTTTGGTGTCGGAAATGTCGGGTGGGAAGTTGCTGGTGAGCCATTGGCAAACGTGGGGAGGTGGTTGGAGCAAGTCGCGGGGCTCCTTCCAAGTGGGTGGGGAGGGGAGGGGGGGAGGGGTCGGGGTGCCGCCGTGGGTGGAGGGGGCAGGAGGGTTGCCGCCGTGGGTGGGGGGAGCCGGGGGGGGTTGGGAGTCGTCTGCAATGCGAGTGGGCAGGGGTAGAGCGGGGGATCCGTCCTGCGGTGATGTGTCAGGTGTAGTCAACCGTGGTCGCTTTTTGCCGAAGTCCAGGAGGGAGGCCTGAGATGGACGGGGGGAGGGGGGGGAAAGGGGTTGCCGCCGGGAGGGGGGGGAGAGAGCCGCCAAAGGAGGGTGGACGAGGGCCGGGGTGTGGTGGGTAACGGGGAATAGGTTGGCCGTAGGTCTGACAGGGAGTCGGATGTGTAGCTGGCGGTGCCGATGCCGTGGAAGAGCATCCGTAGGAAGGCCCGGACAGGGCCCCGCACGGGTTCCCGGCCATGTTGTTGCCGTACACGATGCCATGATGATGGGATGCCGTGGGCGAAGGCTGCGGTGGTAAGTTTCGCCTTTGGAGCGCCGTAACCAAACCTCGAGGGGGTTGGAAAGCCATGAGAAAACACGGGGGAAAAGGAAATGTTCGAACCACAAGCTGGTGAGCGGAATCAAGCGGGTAAGGTCACAAGGTGAGAGAACGGTCGCGGAAAGGCAGAACAGCAAAGCAAAGAAAAAGGCGATCAAACAGTGCACCAATTCTTTTCCTGGTTGGGTGGAAGATGGTACAGTTGCGCCCCGCTAAGCCGGGCGCTGCAGCGCGATGCCTCTCAGCATCGCAAACTTGGAGTGAAGGCACCACTTTTTGCCTCGGCGGCATGCGAAGTGGCGCCGCACGTTGTGTTGATCCTCGTGGCTTCCCCCGGATTCGAGGATTTTGTGCTGATTGATGGAGCGTAGTTCCCCAAAAGCGATGGCGCCGAGTTGAGACTTTCCGATTGTAAAGTTCTGCAAGAGCTGGCCGAGCGTGTCGGGCGTGCATGCCGTGGGGGTGGCCTGAGCGTAGCATCCAAAGCTCGGGTAGTCATGGTTCTCGGGCCTCCAAGCAGCGGGTCGGATCATGTTCTCATGGCACATGCGGCGCACTCGATCCGGGGTGGTGCCGTGCACATACATGACAGCGTGATGGGAGGCCGTGCCGGATCCAGCTTCCGGGTCTCCGCCAGCAACTGGCCAAGGATGAGGTCGGGGAAACCAAGTGGTTGCGAACACCATGCCGTGTGATTCCCGTCCCAAGAGGTGGTAGAAGCTGGGATCGAACGGTATGGGATCATCCGTGTCCATGGTTCGCAGTTCCCAGCATTCCGCGAGGAGATCGGCATGTGAAGGTGGCAAAGCAGGGTCCAGGTCCATCAAAATGGCCTTAGTCTGTTCCACCCTGGAGATGTCCAAGGCTGGAAGCGGGTCCAGCTCCCCCAACTCCCTAGGCGTGGGAACTCGCAGCGGGTCAGTCTTGGCCGTGTCCATGACGTTTCTCCATAGATCAAGCCACCGGTTGTCGGAAGTGGTGGTGGCATTGATGTCCGCCTCCGATGGAGGGGGGTCCAAATCACCGGTGTTGTCGAAGGGGGTTGGGGAGGGTGAGGAGTAGCCGGCGTGGGTCGGGGAGGGGGAGGGGGAGTGGAAGTGAAGGCCGCCGCAGGTGCTGGGTGAGGGGGCAAGCTAGTGTTGTGGTGGCCGGTGCGGGAAGTGGGGTGGGGTTGCTGCCCATGGTGCTGCAGTGACCAGGACGGTCGTTTGCCCTGGTTGTTTCGGTGGCCGGTGTGGCTGGCGCCATGGTGGTGCATGTCCCAGCGGTTTTTGTTCTGTGGTGGGTATCCCCACGATTGGTTCCGCCAGTGTGAGGAGGACCATTGAGACTTGTTGGAATCCTTCCCGGAAGTGCGCCAGGAGGTGGAATCATGAGTAGTGTGAGTGGGTCGGTGCGAAGTCGTGGCTCTGGGTGCAGGGGAGTGTCGATGGTGGGACCTGTGTCGGGGGGAGCGGGAGCGGAGGGAGACAGTGGAGTGGTGTGCACGTCGGGAGTGGTGGAAGTGTCGGGAAGGGGAACGTGACCTGCTGTAGCTGCGGGATCGTCGGGTGTCGTGTCGTCGGTGCGACTTGTTGTGCCTGCGATGGTGGCTGGTGTGGGAGTGGGAGTGTCGGTGCTGTCTGTGGCGGGAACGGGATCTGCGAGAGTGGGGATGGTGCCGAGTGTCCGGGGGAGGGTGGTTGGTTGAGGAGGTAGCGGCAGGAGCCGCAGCGGCAGCTTCGGGCGCGCGCGCCGGCTGAGGCTCGGGCGGTGAAGATGGCATGCTGCTCTGAGTCATGAAAGGCATGATGGTGCCAGGTGCCAAGTTGCCGTAATTGGGAGGGCCACCGTAGGGCATCATGGCCATCGGGTTGCCAAAGTTCGAGAGGCCGCCGTAGGGCATCATGGGGAAAGGTGTGAAGGATGCCGTCTGCGAGTTGGGTGACGGTACAAGGTTCATGGGCTGCGTCATCTGGGATGACAGCTGCAAGTTCGGTCCACAATTGCCTGGTGAGCCGGACGCGGTGCCGGTCGCAATGCTATGCAGGAGCGAATGCATCATGTCATAGAGCTGGTGTCCAGCCATCTCGCAAGGGAGAGAGAAGGTTGGAAAGGGGTGAAAACAAAACCACAACTGCGGCAAAAATGCGTCAATGGTGCAAATGCATGCGAGCCAACTTCAACCTGCGAATCGAAACCAAACAGAGGGAATTCCACCAGGGGACCGCCAAAACCCCGCGGCAACGGCAAAAGTTTCCACAGAAATGCATGCGAGCACAAAGGGGTTCTCAGAGGTGCCTGTCAAGTGGCCTCATGAAAGTGCCTCATGTGGCTATGCCGATGAATCTGAACTGAACTCATCCGAGACGAAAGCTTCCATAAACGCCACGAATCGCAGAGTTGGTGTATGACCAACTCGTCACTGGCGCATGAAGCTTAGGAGCCTGAAACCTCGTGGGTGCAGCCTTGCTTCAAAGGCAGGCAGTGCAGGCAGTGCAGGCGCATGAAACCAGCAGAGCACCATTTGGGTGCGGAATACCTTAAGACCTCAAGCTGCAGCCTTGATCGTGGTCAAACGCGCTGAACTGAACTGCAGCTTGAACTTGAACACTTGAACGGTCTTCCCCTCGCAGGGGGCTCCCGCATATGGCGAGTCCAGCCCACAGCGCCATGTCGGACAGGCCGTGGGTAAACACACTTATCTCGAGAGGCTTCACTAGCCGAGATGCAAAACGCAGTCAGTAAAAATGCTTGAATGCAAATGCAAATCAACAGGTCACAACATCGACACCGAACAGGAAGCAACAGCGACAAACAGAAACCGCAAAAAGAATCAGGAAAGAGGGTCAGGAAATAGGCAGGTACGCCGGATTGATCAGATCCGGTATCCACCGAAATGCCGTAGCTTCATTGGACTGGATAGGCAAATCGGCTCCAGTCCCCCTGCAATGTGGAATTTCCGTCCGTGCTCCAGGACGCTTCACACACACACACACACACACACACACACACACACACACACACACACACACACACACACACACACACACACACACACACACACACACACACACACACACACACACACACACACACACACACACACACACACACACACACACACTCACACACACACACACACACACACACACACACACACACACACACACACACACACACACACACACACACACACACACACACACACACACACACACACACACACACACACACACACACACACACACACACACACACACACACACACACACAAGACACACACACACACACAGACACACACACACACACAACACACACACACACCACACACACACAACACACACACACACACACACACACCACAACACACACCACCCACCCCACACCCAACCACACCCACACCCACACACACCCACACCCACACCCACACCCACACCACACCACACCACACCCACACCCACACCCACACCCACACCCACACCCACACCCACACCCACACCCACACCCACACCCACACCCACACCCACACCCCACACCCACACCCACACCCACACCCACACCCACACCCACACCCACACCCACACCCACACCCACACCCACAAACCCACACCCACAAACCCACACCCACACCCACACCCACACCCACACCCACACCCACACCCACACCCACACCCACACCCACACCCACACCCACACCCACACCCACACCCACACCCACACCCACACCCACACCCACACCCACACCCACACCCAAACCCACACCCACACCCACACCCACACCCACACCCACACCCACACCCACACCCACACCCACACCCACCCCACACCCACACCCACACCCACACCCACACCCACACCCACACCCACACCCACACCCACACCCACACCCACACCCACACCCACACCCACACCCACACCCACACCCACACCCACACCCACACCCACACCCACACCCACATGCACGCACGCACACACGCGCGCATTCATGCATGCATGCCCCTGCATGCATCCAATCCTTCACCCACCGATGCGCATTCACGCAGAGCCCGCACACTCATGTATGCACGACGCGCGCTCGCACCCACACGCAACGCACAGCGTACACAGGTCACACACGCGCACCAGTGCTGCGCCAGGACAGTGTGCACTTGCTGGACTTTGAGTCGCCGCTGCGCACCAGCGGCCACCAGGATGCCACAGAGGCCATGGCGTCCATGGCCAAGCATGGCGTGATGCAAAGTGTTGTCTTTCTGCCAGGAAGCTGAGCGTGCAGGTGGCCCTGAAGAGTCAGAAGAGGCCCTCCAAGCTGAGAGCAGTTCGGCTCCTCACTGGTTTTGTGCCAACTCTTGTCAGGAAAATGACTTCAAAGAAGATGTGTGCTGCGAGCCGAGCGGATCCACGCAGGACCGCTCGCATGGGCTGTGCACTTTCCTCGCTTGCTGCTCGATTCAGTCAGGCAGACGCACTCCTGGAGGGGCCCGTCCAAGAGTCCTCTGCGGACATCCCTGAAATGTTCACGGAGCAGCCCACGGCAGAAGAGCAGATGGCCATCCAGAGGGCCAAGCGCAAGCTGAGCAAGAAGGTGGCTGCTGCGGAGTTGCAGCGCCCAAACAGCCCACCTCGCAGCATGACGGATGCAGACTGCCACCTGGAGCCCGCTGGAGATGCGCAGCCCGCTGGAGCACAGACTGTGGGAGATCCTGAGCCTCCAGCCCCAGTGGCAGGGCCAAGCGTGCCCTGGCGCAAGCGAAAGCTGCTACGTCCAGCACGGCCTCGGAGTGCAACTTTTGCAGGCCGCAAGCGCAATGCCGCAAACCAAAGCTTGCTGGACGACCTGGAGGACATGTTCATCGAGATGGTGCGTCGTGCGCACAGCTTGCCATCCAACTTGTCACATCACTTTCAACGAGCCTTCTATCAGCACTGTGCAGGGCGTGCAGACTTGGAGACTGCAGTGCAGGAGTTTGCTGACGAGCACGAGCTTTTTGAAGGTCCGGAGCCTGAGGAGCCAGCGCCTGCCTTCGTCAAGGCCAATCAGCGTGGCAAGATGCTGAAGCGCCCTGCTTCCTGCGAGCCAGTCAAGAAGCCTGCCGCCAAGGTGAAGGCTTGAGGCCCGGGTGCCACAGCCTACCTGAGATTCTCAATTGCTTGATTTTGGTGGAAAAAGGAGCTGTCATGAGCCAGCACGTTGTTGCCTGGCGAGTGACATTGGTTCGAGTGCATCTTTCTGCAGTCACGCCTGAGCCCTGCTGATTTCGAATCAGTGACCCTCAGCCGGACAAAATACACACTTGTCAGGGATCTGGCAAGTCGGGGAGGCTGTCGCTTCCGTCGCGTCACGGCACAGACTCGCAGCTTAGCGCACTGACTCCGGCTCAAGCCCTTTGTCAGAGATTTACTTTTTTGGGAGGAAAGTCCTGGGGACCTCTGGGGACCTGGAGACGTGAAGATGTCCGAAATCTCAGTGGACAGGACAATTGAGATGCCGCCACCCTCGGAGAGCAGGGACGCCTTGTTGGCTGACGCCCGCCGCGAGGTCATGCTCCATGTGCAGGGTCAGCTGAGGGACTCTGCTGGCAACGTCAAACACGCAGATATCAACAGCTGGCTGGCAGAGGTTGTGGCAGAGCCGCGCACGCAAAACTGCCTGCAAGAGTTAGAGTCTGCAGTGCAGGCCCGCTACTGCCCACCAAAATTGCTGACATCCATCCCAGCACCTCCGGCCAAGGAGGAAACAATCGCCTTCAGCCTGAGTTGGAGGAAGCTGGGTGTGAGAGAGGACAGGTTCTGCCGTTTCGCACCAGCAGTCCCTCAAGTGATTGACTGCAGCACGTTCCTCCTTGACAGGGATGGCTGCAACTCTGGCGAGTCGCCAATCACAGTGTACTTTGACGAAGCAGCAGGCACTGAGATGCAGGATGGCACTGTCTGCATTGATGCAGGCTCCGGCTGCGTCACGGCCTGCCACACAATCCTCACAGTAGCAGCGCTGCAAGAGTGGCACCAGAAACCAGGCTTTGCCACCATTGCCCCGTACTTGTACAAGTGCATGTACCTCCATTGCCGCTACATGTTTGCCAAAGACCTGACCAAGCGGCGACGGCTGTCCACGTGAAGAAGAACGAGATCACCCAGAGGACACGGACAACTCCGCTGCGCTTGGCCAGGACTGTTGCCCACACCCAATCGCAGGCATCAGTGTCACACTTGCCCTACTAGCAGAGTAAGTTGTCGGCCTTGTTGGCACAGTTGATCGGTGATGCATGAGCGGCATTATGTCTTGTTGCAAGCTGGCCGACAGGACCATCCTGGCGAACTGCTCCGCAGAACGCCGCATGGGGAGCACTGTGCCTCTTCGGAGGCTGGTGGAGGCGGAGCTGGGCAAGATTGACGCAGCAGCTGGGCGCTCCCAAGCTGGAAAGCTGTCATCAGTAGAGAGGAACGCTGTCACCTTCCTGTGCTTGACCACTGAGCCTGTGAGGCGAAAGCTTCATTGCATATGGGGCGACGAGAAGGTCGCGCACAGCGCGATTCCGACAGAGTACCTTGATATCAAAGGCCCTGCGCGATTCCTCCTTGAGACGACTGTCCCTGAAGAGAAAGCGGAGTGGAGAGAGCGCACAGCACCATCTGAGGAGAGAATCCTGCTGTGGTTGGACCGCATGGCTGAGGCGTTCAGCTGGCGCCTGCGAGAAGCGTACGAGAAGGCGGAGCGGCCTGCCATGGACTCGGTCGCCCACAAATTCCGGGATGGTGAGCCAGAGGTCGTCTACCGGACAGCTTGCATGTTCCTGGAGAGCAATCCTGACCAGGTGGCTCTGATGAGCCAGGAGCGCCAGCAAGAGATGCTGCAAGAATTCTTGCGCGGCAAGATTCACAGCATGGTCGCGTCCGCAAAGGCCATGGACCCAACATACAGGCCAAGGACCCACCTGAGGTTCCTGCGGGAGGCGCTGAGCATGTCGGAGGGCGATCAGCAGGCACTGCAGGCAGAGGAGGCTCAAGCAGAGGCAAGCCGAAACAGCCAGAAGGCCATGCTGCTAGATTGCATTCCCCCTCCCACAAAAAACAAAGGTTTTATTTGTCTCAGTTCCCTAGCTTGTTGGAGCTTAGGCTGGAGCTGGTCCGTGTGCGCTTGGACGGGGCCCGCACTGAGTTTGCCCAGCGTGTGAGCCAGATTGCGGACCACGATGAGCAGAATGCAGTGAAGCGCATGGAGTCGAAGGAGGCCGCCCACGAGGCTCTCAGCCACATGCTGGAGGCTCACCTCCAGCAGTTGTACACTGCCGGCACCATGACCCGCTCGGAGAAGGATGCTGCCACAGTGGAGCTCAAGAAGGCCAAGGTGGCCACGATTCACCGCCCCTCTTGGCGCAGATTCATGGAAGCTGCTGGCCGCACAGCTGCCGAGATGCCACTGCCGGAGGGTGTTCCTGCAGCTGACCCCCACACCATGCTCCGTGTGAATGTGATCGACTGCTGCGCCATGGGCCCGACCCACACACAGCTCTACCCAGAAATGGTGGAAGATGCAGCAAAGGAAGCTGCCACTTTTCCAGCTACTTTTCTCGGCATCTGCAAACTGCCGAACGTCGCCAGCAGGAGCAGCAAGAGCTCGGACCCGGAGCAGGCAGTCGAGGAAGCCCAGAGCTCAGTCTTAGAAAAGCTGAAGGAGGGGTCCAACCATTTCCGCGTCCAAGTTGTCCAAATCCACTACGACGCAGAGAGCGTCAAGAGCCCTAAGCGCAAGTACTGGCATCCGCTTGCCATTTTCGTGTCTGACGAGAGGGACGCGGAGGGCAAGCCGGTGTCTCTCTTCACACGGAGGAGCATCTGGGTGCGAGGCTCCCTCGGGAAGTTTGTGGAATGCATGCTCCTTGATTGCTATACTTCTTGGGGTGGATCTGTAGAGCTTGATTTTTTGGGAAATTATTGTTTTATCCACTTGACCCAGAAGCTATTAAAAACTTGTTGCATCGGGGTCGACAGCAGCCAAGGCCCCGTTCGGAGTACAAGCACTGGACCGCCGATTGCAGCAGTGTAGCCAACGTCATGTCCAGCGCCGGGGATAACGAAGTGACTGATCTCCGGCAGCATCATAGCGGTGTCGGGCTGAATTCGCAGCTTCTTCGAGCCTGCCTGAGCGGATTCTCCACCAAGCTGACGGCACACATCCGAGACTGGACCCCAGCGGATGACTGCCTGAGCCGAGCATGCATGGCTCTCAACGCTGAGAAGCCCAGAGAGCTGCCTCGGCTTGCCTACACAGCGACTGCATGGGAGCACTTCTTACAAGTTGGGGCTGGCAAGAGGTTGATCGAAAATTTGAACGTTGCCATGACAGCGAACCTGCGGAGGATGGTGATCAACAAAGACTACGAGTTGCCAGGCCTGCGAGCTGAGGACTATCAGGCACTCTTGGGGGAAGCTGACTCAGGGAATCCAGCGGCAGCAGATAGCACGCTGCCAATGCCCCGCAAGATCTATGTGTGCATTCCTCGCAAGAGCTCGCAGCAGTGGGAACTTCCCATCCTCGAGAAGGAAATTGCCAAGTGGAAGGCTGACATGCCAGCAATGGTGGCGGACATCGACAGCCTTGTGTCGCAGCACAACCAGGCGGCAAACCCGTCCGGCACGGCCTACGCGCTCGCTGAGGAGAAGGAAGGCGACCATCAGCCTGAGCCTGACTTACCCCTGGACCGCTCCAAGCTGCTGGAGGACTTGCCGCAGCAGCCGAAGACTGTAGCAGAGATGCCAGGGCAGGTTTTCGAGGTGAAGGCCACCAAGACGCTACTTGCCAGCAAGGAAGTCCCAACTGTCCCCACACTCCCCATCTTCACACTGCGAACACCCCCGTGCCAGGCTGACTCTCATTTCCAACTCGTGCCACGACCTCTTCGTGACCGCCAGTGAGGACCTCATGCTTGACCCGAACACTACCATGTTCACGGTGCGGGGGAAGTGGCTCTTCCGCGAGAAGGCAGACCAGGCACTCCAAGAAGCAGGGCAAGCTTTCTCAGCCAAGCTGACGCCTGACAGCACGGTGCTCTCGGAGGACTCGGCAAGAAAAGCCTCGCCAGTGCTGGCTGACATGCCGACCACATGCATGCCACTGCAGAAGTATGTCCAGGAACTGGCACGTCGCAACTTCGTCCATCCAAAGCTCATGGGGCACACAATCGGTCGGAAAGATGGCAGCACACAGTATGAGGTCACACCAGCTGGCTCCAATGCGTTCGAAGCTGTGCCGCCAAAGGGCAGGCTGCCGAAGCCGACTGTGCAGAATTTTTCCACCTTCGCAGCCTTGCCAATTCTGCTGGCAGCGGACCGTGTGGAGTTGGTGCCCCGTGTGAGCTTCAATCCTGACAACAACACAATCGAACTGGGCTTCCCAGGAGTTCACGCGGCGCGGCCAGTTGCCTTGCTTGCCGGATCGCTGTGCTGCCTGGCCCTCAACCCCAACCGCAACGCGAAGCCAGCCAAGGAGGACGAGTCTGGAGCGGAGAGTGAGGGGGACGACGGTGGGCCGGAGAAGCGTGTCAAGAAGCGCCGCAGGCGCACTCCCAAGCAGATGGCGCTGACACCCAAGCGGGCTCGCAAGGCGAAGGCCCCCAAAGCAACTTGAGCCAGAGTTTTCTGACGCATGCGAGGCTGATAGCAGAGACTGCGTCTCCTCCTGCACTAGTCGTGCGTCCTCACTGCATAGAACAAACTCCTTGACTCTTACCATTTTGGACCCTGGGGACTGTGGTGACTGTTGGGACCTGAAAATTGTACAGATGTGCACCAGCAGCCTGAGCGGAGCAAGCCAGCAAACACGCTAAGACACTAACAGACACTGTTGTCAGCTTTCGCGTCACCTGTTGGGGCCCCAGGGGGTGAGAGGCAATCTGTCGCCACGCGCATCACGGCCGTCAAAAGCAAGATTTGCCTGCAAAGTTTTAGTAGGGTAGCTGGTGCGAGCGCAGCATGCCACACTCATGCAGCTGCACACGTGTCGGCTCAAAGCGCCGACGGGTCTTCGTGTGACTGGAGGGTAGCAGTCATGCCGCGCTCCCGCATTTGGAGTGAGTCTGCCTTCCACCGCCCCGATTCTAGGGCTGTGTCAGCTGCCGGACTTCCAGCCTGGGTCGCCCGGTTCACATTGACAATATTTGGCATCACCCTCTTCGAAGCAGTGACGAGCCCATGCTTCAGGGACCCTACCTTGTCGCTCAGCTGTCAGGGATTCACAATGCAACACTCTCATCCCTGCCCTAAGTTGTTTTTGCCTGAGGTTGCCGGACGTGGTGGAACTGTGGTCCGGGGTGGGCTCTGTAGTAGCTGCTGCAGAGCGGAGAGGCCTGGTCGGCCAGGCCATGGACATCTTGCTGACCAGCGACCACGATATGAGAACCCGTCGCGGGTTTGGGCTTGCCCTGGCATGTGTTCTGGCTCTTCCCCCAGCTGGCCTTCTGGTGATGGCGCCTGATTGCTCATCATTTGTTTTCCCAAACAGTTCCCGATGCCAGCGCAAGAAGCATCGCTGTGCTGGAAATGAGGGATATGGGCCAGTTCGTGCTGGGAATGACATGGCGTGCGAGGCGGCCTTCTTGCTGGCGGTGGCCGCGGCTCGGGGTCTGTTCGTGGCCTTGGAGAACCCGTCGGGAAGCAGCATGTTCAGGTTCCTGCGGCCATGGCTGCGCGTGGTGCCGGGCGGTCTGGCGTGCATTGCCCATCGCTGCGCGTATGCTGATGAGCCAGCAGGCCACCGCTGGTTTAAGCCATACAAGTTCTTGGGACACGGGCCCCAGGGCAAGGATGCCTGGATCGAGAAGGCCATGAGGCGCTGTCACTGCCCAAGCCAGAAGCATGTGCCGCTCATGAAAAAGAGTGCCAGTGGGGTCTCAGGCACGCCAGGCTTGAGCAAATCCGGTCACTACCCCAAGCGCCTTGGAGAACTGCTCGTGAGCGCGTGGCTTCAAGCCCGGGCCAGGGTGCAGGAGGAGGATGAGGACAGCTACACCAGCTACTCAGAGTCCAGTGTGTCAGACAGCGAGCCAGAGGAGAGCCTGATGAACTCTTCCAGCTCCGGCGCAGAAGGCAATTCTCCTGATGCATTTCAGCCAGGCAGCTGGTGATGGTCTTGTTGGCAAGCTGCACTCAGATCATGGGGACAGTGATCTCATGGGGACTATGCTCTCATGGGGACTGTGGGGCCTCTAGAAGCTTCTAGTCAGCTTTGTACAGAGAACCCGCGAGTCAGCCGTTGCACAGAGCTTAGTAGGAAAAACTTGGAGTCGTCTGCATGCTTGTGAATCAGCACTGTCTCGAGGCTTGCATGACCGCAGCCTGCCATGACGGCTAAGCGCAGGTAGAGCACGAGCATCAAAGATGGCGGCAGCTGCAGAGTTTCAGCCGGAGGCATGGGAGGCCCGCAGGGAGGATGATGACGAGTTCATGCCTCGACACTGGGAGGCTGGCGCCCCTCCAGCTGTGCTCCTTCCCCACCAGGGCCCGCTAGCAGGACCTCAAGATGATGAGTTTGTGCCGGCTGTCTGGCAGGGCCAGTCTCTCACCCAGCATCCTCCGCCTCTGCTGGGGCCCAGCAGAGCGAGAGGAGGGAAGCGCAAGGTGGCAAGCCTGGACGAGTCATGCTGGTGTCCAGGCCAGCCAGGAGCTCCCCAGGCAGGGCCTGAGAGGGCAAGTCCTGAGCATGGGAATTCTTATCAACGCAATGGCTGCAATCCTGATCGCATCAGAGAAGTCCTCAGCCACCCACAAGCCCAGTGCAGATGCCGCCGCCTATGCCACACTCGGCTGAGTCAGCGCCGCATCTTGGCGGTTTGCAGGGCTTTCTGGCAAATGTCAGATGCAGAACGGGCCCACATGCTTAGAGCAGTTTACTTCGCTGCGGCTGGCCCAGACCCCGCAGGCAGGGCTGGGAGTGAGGAATCTGAGAGCCATGAATCGCGCTGCAAGCGGCAGTGGCAACTGTGTGGCCAGCAGGTGTGCCTGTCCAATTTCGCTTGCATATTGGGCACTTCGCAGTCTTCGATCTGGAAGCAAATCTACGGACAGCCAGACAGACGCGCTGGCAGCCTGTCAGCCCGGTTCACCCAAGCAACTGCAGCTAGCATGGCGGTGGACTGGTGGCTGTGGGAGCTGTACAACAGCGCTGCAGAGCCATTGCCAGATCACCCAAAGCCAAAGAAGGCGGTCAAGACCAGCTCTGCCTCTCACTTCTGGATGGACGAGCCTTGGCTGCGTCCTGGAGACAGAGTGGCAAGCGAGGTGGCCAGCGAGGGGAGCTCGGACGAGTTCCAGCCTGAAGATCTTGGCATTGGGTGGGTCCACCCACCCTATGAAGGCATCCTTGCGCCTGGCAATGGGAATGCTGGGGACCACGCAAGCTGCGCCGAGCATGGGGACGGTGGGGACCAAACCAGCCTGAAGTGGAGCCCTGACCATCCTGTAGTTGACCAGCTTTCAGCATGGACGGTGGCCTCCCAGCGCCCCTCCATCGGCCTCCCAGTGAGATACTTGCAGCACACGACGTTGCACAGCTTGTACTGGCTTTTCACAGCGAGCTGGGACACCATCAAAGAGCACCTGCCATCAGGCGCCACCAAGCAAGCCAAAGACGGCCCCCCTTCCTATCGCACATTCTGCGCACGGTGGAAGTGCTGGAGGCGGTACATCCGCATCAGGAAGAGGAGCCAGCATGCACAGTGCACCATTTGCTGGGACCTCCACACCTGCTGATTCAGTCGGACAACACTGTGGCGCAGGCCAAGAACAAAGAGGTCATGGCAGTGTGTGCAACTTGGGCAATGTTGAAACTGTTCCGCACGGTCACGGTCAACTTCCTGACAGTGGGGCACACGCATGAAGACTGCGACCAGCTGCTCCTTGCCAGGCAGTCTAGAAAATCGAGGGTTGAGTCAGGGGGCCCCAACTCCGGCTCACTCCGGGTCTGCAAGTGAGGTTTGGCTGTGTGACCTCCTGGCTGCTGGACCTGGTCAAGTTCAACAATGCGACAGACATCCTGAAATATGTGCAAGGCAAGCTGGAGGACAAGATGGCAGCATGGCAGGCGCACTGCGTCGGCACAGTGACTGCTGACTTGGGGATTGGCTGCAAGGGGAGCGGGAAAAAACATGACTTGACAGGAGTGCGTCCACGCCAAACACCTGCACGGCATCCGTGACTGGAAGGGCTGGGTCGGCGAGCTCCTGGCTGCCCCTTTGTCGTGGCACAGCGCCTTCATGAACCGTCAAGGTGTGGATGCCCCGCACTCCTGGTGTTTCAAGGCAAGGCGTGACCTGTGGCAGACTGAACTGCGCAATGGGACAGAAGATAGATGGTGCGCCAACTCCAGTGACATCATGCTGTGCTTGAAGGCTTACATGAGTGACACACGGCTGCAACAGCCACCTCTCCAGTGCTTGCAGGAGAGGCAACACTCTCCGCTCATTCGCGAAGTGCTGCCCAGCCAGCTTGTAGCGCACAAGCCGCTGCCAAAAACTTTGATTGACAACTACCTGGCGCTCGCGCAGTGGGCTGAGGAGGCTGGCTATGCAGAAGCTGCGCAAGCACTCACGGAGCTGGTGGAGACGCGGCGGTATGAGCGAGCCCCGCTAGGCTGGCTTAGGGAGCCTCGCGAGTATGCTCAGGACACTTCCCTGGACCGGAATCCGTTCCACTCCCATTTGCCACGGAACACTTGGCGGCTGGTGATGGGATAGGCAACTCTTCCTGCCGTCGCCATCAACTTGTAGGGGAAGTTTGATTTAAGGGAAGTTTGATTTAATTTTCTTGGGGCAATGGGGACATGGGGACCCTGGCAATCTGGGGACACTCTGAGAGTGCCGCTCAGTGCTTGGGTTCTGGCGGCAGCATCAGCGGCCTGGAAAGAGAGGTGCGCTGACAAGTAGTTAGAGAGCCTAGTGACAGACAGGGCTGGAGTGGATTTCAAAGAAAGCAACCCATGCAGTTGATTGTGAGCCAATTCCGCTCCAACTTTGAATCATTTCCCCTTCGCCCAGGCGCGGCACAGCCCAGCCTCGCCATCCAACCCAGGCCTTGGGCAGGGGTGTGCTAAGCTGGCAAAGCTTAATTTTTGGGGGACTCAGTCTAGGCACGTTTGCTGGAAGGGCATTGATATCAGGCAGGGGTGTGTGTGTGTGTGAGTGGGGGCGCATGCGTCTGGATAAAAAGCGAGGGGATTCATTTCCCGCCCCACGCAATTCAATTCCCCGCCAGGCTCCTTTTGTTCAAGGGCATGGGGAACTGAACTGCTATGGAGCTGGTCCACATCATGCTTGCTGGGGATTCACTTCCCCGCCAGCCCCCTTTTTCAGTGCAAACTGGATGCTTGAGGATTCAATTCCCCGCCAGGTCCCGTCCCTCCAAGTCTGTGGGGAATTGAACTGTGCACAACATGGTTCAATTCCCCACCGCCACCTCCCCTCCAGAGCCGCCAGGTCCCCCCCCCCCTTACATGGGGAATTGAACTGCCCGACAAAATGATTCAATTCCCCGCCTGCCCCCCCCCCCCCAAGTGTGTGGGGAATTGACCTGCTCCAAGCAGCGCAAACACTCCTTCACTCCCAAGTTCCCCACCCCTCCAGACCTCATTTTATTCACCAAACCCCTTCCCCTTTTCGTGCGTGGGAACTGACATGATCCTAGGGCCACCAAGCCCCTCTTTCCGCAAAGAAATTGAATTGCAATAAGAGAGGATTCAGCCCCCCCCCCCCGCTGTGTTGGTGAGCCAAATCAAACTCCTTGAGGATTCAGTTCCCAGCCCCTCGCCCTGCCAAGCCCCTCCTACAGCACTTGAACTGCTCCAATTCCACAATTCCCCATAGAAGCCCGCCCCCAAACTGAACAGCCCCCCCAGACATGCCCTGTGGGGACTTGTCTTTTGGCCACCAATTTTTCAGAAGTGCGTCGGAAACTGCACTGTTTCAAATGCTGTTTGGGGGTCCAATTCTCTACCACCCCCCCCCCCCCCAAGCTGCTTTACAGGAGCCACAGCTCCCCAAGTTTCAATTCCCCCCTGCCACCAAAGTGCTCGGTTCCTTGCTCGACCAGTTGGATTCCTGTTCAAATATGAGGCCCCAGAGCTGGAATGGACTGGCTGGAGCAGCAGCCTGTTCAGGCTGGAGACAAGTGGACAGTTGCTCAGTTGATGTGACAGACCCCCGAGGCCATGTCGGGCGTAGTTTTGGGGGTCGGGCGCGGTGTCGGGCGCGGCGTCGGGTGCGTCGGGCGCAGCGTCGGGCGCAGCGTCGGGCGCGTCGTCGGGCGCGTCGTCGGGCGCGTCGTCGGGCGCGTCGTCGGGCGCGTCGGGTACGGAGTCGGGTGCGAGGAGTCGGTGAGGCGTGTCGCGTCGCTCTCTGCATTCCCCCTCGGGCCCCGAGCAGCGGTCGTGGGCGCCAATCCTGGCGGGCGCGGCAACATCACCATCAACACACTGGACTGAGGTCTCAGGAGCTACAGGATCAGTTCAAAGTTCAAAGCGCGACCCACTCTCCAAGACTAACAAGGCTGCTGACTGTTCCCAAAAACACATCCGACTCTACGCCACTTTTTTTTGCTCAGTGGCTGCTGGTCCCCAGATCCCCAAGTCCCCAGGTCCCCAGGCCCCACCGCTCACTTGTTTGAATGCGCAAATGACACAAAAATGGTGTACAATTTGTGGTGGCACCCGAGTCCCCAGGTCCCCAGGTCACTGGTGCTCCCGTTGGATCAGCTGGATCCAGCGCTGGGCAGTGCCAGTGGAGTAGGCCCTCCAAACTTGGGCACAAGGACGGGCGTCTTGCACCATCCTGGCAGCTTCGTCAAACTGATAGCCCAGCCCCACCATCAGGGCCACTGCAGCTGCTAGGGCAGAGCGATGCCTGCCCTTGCGACAGTGGAAGAGCACCCCGTGGCCAGCCCTGACTGCCTCGTTGACCGCAGGGCGAACGCGCTGGTCGAAGGCCGATTTGGCCTGCGGGGCATACCCGATGTTCCACCTCAAGTTGTGCTGAGTTTCCGTCATCTAGTGCTGTTTAAAGACAGAAGCCATGTCACAGAACATATGGACTTGAGAAGCCAAGGCTCTGGATGTATAGCGGAGATCTGCCACTTTTGGCGGATCGTAAGGCATGCGGTCGAGGCACACCACGACGAGGCGCACACCGTGCCGCCGAAGCTCGGGCAAGTCTGTGCCACTGCTCAGCCCGCCCACGAAGAAGCGGGCGCCATTCTGCTGACTCCAGACAACTGATGGCAGGACCTGCGCGGAGCGGTGTCATGACCCATGAGTGCACAAGTACCAGTCCTCTCAAACTGCTAGCAATGTTTTGTCTTCCCTGCGCCTCATCTCCAGACCCTCCTGCCCACTCGTCAAAGTGTGGGTTGGAATCCTGCTGGCCCTCCTGCTCGCCGTCCTGCTGGCCCTCCTGCTCGCCCTCCTTGCCCTCCTGGTCCTCTTCATCCACCACCGTGACGGCTGCAGGCCCGGCAGCTGAGGCCTCCTCAGCTGCATCGGCTGCTGAGGTTCCTGGTCCGACCGCTGAGGTCCCCTCAGCGCCAGCAGTGTCAGCCTGGACAGGACGGCGCACACCTGCAGCTGACAGAACTAGAATGGAAAGCATGAGGTGGTTGAAGAGTTGCGGATGCTGGGCCAAGGTTAGAGTGGCCTAAAACATGAAGCGAGGTATGAAAAAATGCACGACTGGCTGCGATGCCGAGCCACCTGGCGGTGGTCGGCGGGCATTGCGGCGTAGCTGAGCTGGCCGTCGGGCTGCAAGTCCGCGCCGGGCCCTCTCGTTGTTGATCTCCTGGATGCGCTGCGCAGACAAGACAGGATCCTGGCTGCGAGGACGGCCTCGAACAGGACTGCGAGGACGGCCTCGACCAGGACTGCGAGGACGGCCTCGATCAGGACTGCGAGGACGGCCTCGGTCAGGACTGCGAGGACGGCCTCGGTCAGGACTTCGGCGTCCAGCAGGACTGCGAGCGCGGCCGCGAGGGCTGCGGAACCGAGGGGGCGTCGCTGGGGAGCGGGGGCGTCTGTGATGGCGTCGGGGTGACGGGGATCGCCTCCTCAACTGAAACCAAAGGCCCCGAAGTTGACAAGGGGAATGTGAAGTTCGATCTCTAAAAGATTCTAAAAGTAAAAAGAAAACTGGGAACTTTGTCCTGCGCCGTGATCGGCTGCGTGAGTCACGATCTAACCCCAGAGCATGCCACAGCTCCACGAAGAGGCGAGCGCGGCCAGACGACATCGCCAGGTCCCCACTAGTCCCCAGCTCCCGAGCGCTGAGCCAGACTCATGGCACGCATAAAGCTTCCTGTGGCAACTAATAAGCAAATCCCCACCCAACCCAAACGGGCTTTTTCTAGGTTTTGACTGGGCCGACGCACTCTGCAAACGACCAACCCTCTCCCTGTCAAATCGCGCCAGGCGCACCGGTGCACCGAGACCAGGATGATGAAGCTCTGCGATGGCCATCCACGTCTTTCAGCGCGAAGGGCCGGCGCAAAAAATGAGATTAGTTAGTTACACCTGCATCTTCCGCGTGCCTGTGTTTCCAGAAAATGATGTCAGCGGAAGCCCTGATACGGCACGAGTTGGCTCATGTTATCCCAAAAGAGCGGAGAAATGGGTTTGCGGACGCATGCCAAAACATGTTCCAGCTGCGTGTTTTTCCCACTAGTGCCTAGTTGAGCGTTTTGTGGGTGATTTCGCGTGAGACAGAAAAAATACTGCATCTAAACAAAGTGCGTGTATGCTGAATCTAGCTGCCCCCTAACACAATTAAGAGCCCCACGAGCGAGTCCCCATCAATCTATATACTGCGGGTCAGGCTAGGGGGGGGGGGCAAGTAAATCCAACCCTCCAACGTTCTGTGGGGAACTGAATCCTGATGGCTGGAGAGTCCCCAATCCCAAGCTCAAGCCACCGCCGACTCCTGCCAGGACCCGCTTGCCAGGCATTGAACCAGTGAGGTGGTCTCCCCGAGCAGTCAATTCCCCCTCACACAGGTGCGAGTCAGAGTAATCCAAGAGCCACCAATGGAATCTAAGTTGTGTTTTCCTGAATCTTAGTTGCGATTGTTGGAGCTTATTGACTTCACTGACTGGCAGCGTTTTGCTGCACCCACGTGGGTGGCACACCGCAGAATCTGCTCATGCTGCCCTGCGCAGCCACGGGCCACGATGCGGCTCATGGGCACGACCAGCGAGAAACGATCTCGCTGAGCTTGCTGGCGGCGAAAGCTGCGGCGGCTGTCCTCTCAGCAGCAGGCGGTGGAATTCAGCCCGGCTTGGCGCGGTACTTGACGAGGCAGCTCTACGAAGAGGGCGAGCGATAGAAGATGCGGATGTTACCCCTACACACCTGGTCCAGGCGCACTTGCGGCAACAATTTGTCCCTTTGATTCGCCTATCCTTGGGACCCTTTGGGCAGGCGCAACAAAGTTTGAGGACTCTTCCTTTTGGAACTCCCTGCATGTTGTGGCCGTTCACCACCAAGCTTCACTCTTCTCGGTATTTTGGGATTTGGGGTCAAAAGTTGTTGGATCCTGAAGATGATCCAAGGGAGTGGCCCCCAACCAGAGATCCCTGCACTTTGGCTACCTGCCTTCTGTGAACATGCCGGCCCCAACAGACTTGCAAAGATTCGTTCCAGAGCGACTCCACCGACTCAGGGTATCTCCGGGCTACGTGGGAAGGACTCTCAGCAGTCTGCTCTTATCCGGTCTGACCCAGTTCCCGATTTTTTTTTTTTGCAGAATTCTTGGGAGCTTGGTTTGTGATATCTTGCGGTAATTTGTGGTGCATAATTATGTTATCAGTTGGGCTAGTGCGTCGAGTCTGTAGTAGCCAGAGGAGGCCTTGATGTGAGCCTAGTCACTTGCCACTTCCAGCGCTGGCGAGCTTTCCGGGCGAAGTGTGGCAGCAAAGGCCTTTTCACCTTTTTGAGGCTCAGTGCTAAGCTGGTTTGGTGACCAATTGTTTGAGAACGCCCCATGAGCAGAGAACTTTTATGGTAAGCTGGCAGGTATATATATATATAATGAGGGGATGGTATTGCAAAGGAGTTCACGGGCTGTTCCCCGCTCGAATGGAACATGCACAGATTCCAAGTTCCTCGGCGCTAAGCCAAAGGGCACGGGACCCATCGCCAGGGACTGGTTTTGTTAATGCACTCATGTTAGTGTAGGAATGTACCGGGTCGGTTTTGATCTTGCCTCAAAAGGACAGCCCTCTGATTGAGAGCCATAGCAAGAGGAGCCATTGCAGCGTGAGGATTAAAGTCACTGAGTGACTACGAGCGAACAAAGACCAAGGCCCTAAAGTTAACCTTCGTATGGTTCGCCTTGCGGCTTTGAATCAGTGGTGGAACCCTTGAATTCCGGCCCCACGGTTCCTATGGTTTGCGGGGTCTACTGTCTCTCGCTCCCTAGGAAACCGACTCCCCTGCACCTGCGTGGTGGTGGGTCAACCAGGCCGAGACGCCGAGACGCCGAGACGCCACTGGAGCAACCGTCCAGTCATTTGGGTTTCTTGGCTCACTCCCTGAGCTCGTAAACACTTTATGCTGTTTCGGAAGGCCATCTTAGTTTTTTCGTACACCACAAGTTTAAAGCGGCCTTGGCCATTTTCGCACCGTTTTTTTGACTCGGTGAATTCCTTGGTGACGCGACATAGCTAGACCTTGCCAAGTATTGCCTGGGGCTGCAAGGATGAAGATCTTGACCCAATTCTGGCCTGGCCCGCGCCCTCGCTGGGCAGTGGTCAATGATCTGCGTGAATTTGGCCGCGAGATTGATGAATGACGGGCGCAGTCGCTGCATGCCATCGCCAGAACCCGGTCTCCGGCTGCCATCCACGCCATGCATTTGAATTCAGTCAGGGGCGTTTCTCACATCACTCCTGCACGCATCATTTTGAGAATGTCTGTTGAATAGACCCTGATAAACTTCGTATTAAGAATCAGAACAACCCCCTAAGATTATTATTTTCTTGCTAAAAGGGCAACTCCTGATCAATGCGCCCCTGTGGACTCTGAATTAACACTCTACACCCAATTGGTGGTTTCGTTTTGGGGTTTGCTTTGCTTGTAGGGTTTAATCCATTCGAAGCGCTTCGAGAGTGACCGGAAACAACCAATTCAAATCACCACTTACAGTTGGCTTCCATTTGCCTACGAATATGTTTATTTTCCCCTGTTGGTTTTAAAGGAACTTCTGGACATATTTTCTTGTTTCCAGGGTGCTTAAGCAATTGGACATGGGGAATTGGGAGCAAGTAGATGGGTGTGAGGGCGCCAATTTTGGGGATGGTTATCAAGGGAAACCTAAACACCCAGATGGCAGACTTCCATAATTTTGGTAGGCGTTTCTTGACCCTGCTCCCATGGGAATTGTGCCATTTATCATTTTCTTCACCCCGGTGTAGGGGGTGAGGTGAAGCTCCAGAACCTCACTTCCCTTCGACTTGTGTATCTCACTCGCCAACTCTTCTGTTTGGGAGGAGGCTCGGAGGAGGGGTCATTGCAGGAAATTCAGGCAATTCCTGCAGCAAGTTGGGGCCATGTTTACCAAGCCCATTTTCAGATAAGGGAGATGGTCAAACTGGACACCAAGTGCTTGGCTGCCCGGCTTTCCCGGACAGGGTCCGCGGCTTGGCCTTTGTGAGGTTGCTGAAAGGCGAGCCCCAAATCCGTACTGTGTATGGACGAAATCCATGTCGCACCACCGAAGAAACCCTGGAAACTTGATTCTAAGAAATAGGTTTGGGGATTTGACGCATGTTTCTTGTTGGTAACTGGGAAACGACCCAGCAAGCTTGGCCTTTATCCCTGTAAATACCAACCAACAATGCTTTTTCCTGGTTCAGGATCTCCATCCACAGTATGGAAGGCATCCCGAGACCTTGTCAAGGGAAATCATGTACGGGATGCTTCGTATCGCTTTCCTCGCAGCCCAAATGACAATGGGTATCCAGCTGCAGAGGCATTTGAGCTTGATTCAGTGAGCAATGGCCCATGAATCCTTTTCTTGGACGAAGATATGGTATGAGCGACAAGCCTTGGGTCATTTGCCTGAATCATGTATAGCTTCAAGTGGCTAGTTACACTTCATGTTTCACAAGACCCTCTCCCCTAAGGCCAGGCGGTATCCCTAGTAGCCTCGGAACCTCGAGAACCCTCCGGAACCATCCCTGAAAGATGCCCGAAACCACCCCAGATCCTGTTCGGGCAGAGACCCCATAGCTCTCAGCTGTTGGGGATAATGGAATTCCATTGCAATTTGTGTTACTTCCGAGTCTTAGTTTGCCGTTTTTGAGTTCTCCATTCTGCATGTTGCATGGGTCGTTGAGAACTGAGGCTGAGGAGACTGGGCCATTTGAAGTGTTGGCTGACAGTTGGGGAGGGGAAAAGGACAGTTTTGAAACAGGCGCATTTTTTTGTTTTTCCGGATTTGTGTCAAGGTTTTTCTGGGTGCACTGGGGTTGGTACATTACTATTCATTATCCTCTGTTTGCTTCAATGCCGATTTGAAAGTTCTGGCGGTTCCATAAGTTTCCGGTTGCTCCCTCCCTTCAATCTCACTGAATATTTGGCACGTCCCAGATAGTTCAGCTTGACACCGTGGCAGGGGATTCTCCTATTCTTCGTTTTCGAGATTGTGGCGCGGCACTCGGTGCAAATTTACGCTCGTCGGCATATCTATATGTTGATCTCACCTGGGGATGAGACGAGCTCACCATGATGCCAGGTTCTTTTCTTGGGCTTTTTGTGAAGTTATTGTAGAATTTGCAGATTATATGTGTCTGGCCCCAATGCCCTTTGACTGGAGGCAGGAATGGTCATGGACTATCAGCCCCTTAGTTGTTTTTTGTGCCAACCACAAGGATGCCTGGTTTACGGGACCGGAACTATTTTCGATGCAAAGTCAGGGAGCTGAAAGCCGAAAGCATGTAATTTGTTGGTTGTGCAAGTCAATGCCGCACTTCCCTTTGAGTTTAGGTATCCCCGTTTACTCATCCACTATGCAAACTTTGCGCCATCCATTTCCACCCCTCGTGCCAATGGCTTGCGGTTGGTTGCAACGTTCAGGCATGGAACTCTTGGGTGCTGGGGCGGATGGGTCTCGCCCAGCTGGCATTTTTGAAGACAGGTGCCCCAAATTGCAAGTAGGGGAACAAGGAACCTCCCCCCCCCCAACGAATTTACCGTAGTGCACCTCTGGTCTTGCGTCTTTTCGTGGCGGTTTGCTTGCAAGATTGGGGCTAGAGGCACCCACTTCCGGGCCCCGAATATTGACAGACTGGGAAGCCCAATGGGGGCACGGCTTTGGCTATCAACCGGGGTAGATTTGGGACAAACTTTAGAGCCAACCGGACACCACCCTACCTGAACATGTCGCTTCAATGCTTGAGATTCATGCCTACTTTGGACTTACTGAATTGGGCGTGTTCGGCGGCGTAAGGGTGCATGAGCAAGCCAAGTGTGTGCAGCTACAACATGTAGACTGATTTCAAGATATGTGTTAAAACATGACATGTTCCATTAAGGCTTTTTTTTGCCCGAGTGTTGCTCCTGATCGGAGAGCTCTAATCTCAGAAAGCTGCTGTTCTTTTCTTTGGTTTCCTTTGAATAGGTGCCAACGTTGCCGTTCTTCCAGCGTTGGAGCGGCCCCACAAGCGCAAGCACGCAACGGCCCGCTTTGCCAAGAGCTCTGTAGCTTTCCAAGTTTCGTCGGGGAGCAACCTGCCATCAGAGACTTTGGCTCAATTTCAATGTTTGCAACTCACCAACACGACCAGCGGTCAACGTGTGTCACGCTGAGGCCGCATTTGACCTGTTGTTTGGCCTTACTTATTTAGCCTCGGTTGTCCTTATGTCTGCTCTTATCCTGCTCACTGCTTCCAGTCTGTAGATATTCCCATGCACGGTTTCCCCGTGGTGAAACGCATGGGCCGCCTTGTTCAAATTGAGGCCTAACCACCAATTCTTTGATAAGGTCCCCCTTCGAAGTGCTAAAGTCTGGATGGTTTCCCTGTAAAACCCTACCAAATAACGTTTGGTTTCCTTTTGGTTTTCCTTCAAAGCCACCACATTTGGTTTCCCATGAAGTTGGGGGTACCCCCAAAAAAGTCGACAAACCCCATCAAGAGGTTGCCACCCCTGAAAAGCCCAGCCGCTGAGGTGCGGGTGCGCCTCGAGGGCTGCAAGCACTTCTTCACCTCCGAGGAGGACGGCGATGGCCAAATGGCGTCCGCCCGCAAAGACGGCGGGCAACGCCAAATCGCCCGTGGATCAAAACCGGTATGGGATGCCATTTTGGTTGGTAGGTGAATTCACCAATTTTAGGCTACCTATTTTAGTGGTTGGATTGGTTGATGTTCACTGAAAAGTAACCGGGATTTTGACCCATGGCCAAATGGCGTCCACAAGCAAAGCTTCACTTCTCTTGTTTTTTTTTTTGGGGGGGGGGATGTTCTGTTGAACTTTTAGTCGGGGGCTGCAAACAACAATTGTTGTTTCTAATTGCAGCCATGCCAAGGGTTGTGAAGAAAACCAGGCAAGAGCTCCTGATCATGTTGTTCTTGTAGGGTGTCAATGAATTGGACACCACCAACCCGGAACACCTCCAAATCATCGGGCTCCAAGCCACTAACAAAAAGCTGCTACTGATGGTTGCGAAATCCGTTCGCACC
This sequence comes from Effrenium voratum, assembly GCA_963377175.1. Lineage (NCBI taxonomy): Eukaryota > Dinophyceae > Suessiales > Symbiodiniaceae > Effrenium > Effrenium voratum. The sequence goes on from CAUJNA010002024.1 coordinate 54,435, forward strand.
AAAAAACAGAAAATGTGGTGGAAACCATGACGTTTGATTGGTATTTCCGTTGGGGAATCATCGAACGCCAGGGGTTCTGAACGGTGTGAAATGGATTTCGCAACCATCCACAGTATTGAGGGAGTGATGCTTCATTAAACAAGGCTAACACCCTATGGAGCGTGATGCTTTGGGCAGAAAGGGCATCTGGTTTCCCGAGGACGGAAGTTAGCAAGCGACAAGTCACAGTCTTTGGTGTGGACGAATTAGCCAGAGAGACCTTCTTTGCAAAACCCATTGGGTTTGCCATAGAACTACAAATGGTTAGACCCTTTGCTTAGGGGGGCCTGGAGCTACCACTAATATGGGATATTTAAGGGGTATGTACCAGGTCGACGAGGGATGCATATATATATATATATATATATGTTCCCGTCGCCCGTCGTCCCCAGCCACCCCCCCAATGGTAGGGTCCATCCAGGGCCCCCTGGGGGGGGCTTGTGGGGCGGCTTGCTCCAGTGTGCGCGCGACGTTGTGGGCGCGTTTGCGGCGCTGTTCGTGTGATGCGCTGCAATGCGATTTGCTCATTTTGCAGCACGCGACAAGTTGCAGCGCTGTCGCAATTGACAGTGCGCGATGCCACGACGCAGTTTGTGGTTTGCAGCGCCACAACCAAGTGCCAACCAAGTGCGCTGCAACGCGCCAGTGGCAAACGCACTTTACTTGCTACCCCAGCGGGCGGTGTGGGAACCATGGTCGCGGGGGGCTTTGCGGTCACACTGTGCCACCATTCTCCCCACCCCCCATTCCCACAGGGGGGCGGGGGGTATCACACTGTGCTGACCCCAAACATATATATATATATACACATATATATATATATATATTAGCTCACCCAAGATCCACGCCTGCTGTGTGTGAGACTTCTGTGATGCACGCACGCAGTTCTCGGCCCTTTGTATTAGACCATAGCTCACCCCCCCCCCCAAGATCCACGCCTGCTGCGTGTGAGACTTGTTTGATGCACGCGCGCGGTTTTCGGCCCTTTGCATTATATCCTGCAACTGCAAATGCCCACCCCATTTGTAAGGAAGATGCCAATGGAGCTCATTAAGGAGATAAAAGCCCTGGCTGGAGAGGTTGGTCCTGCTTCTCCTCAAGCACCCAATGCTTGGCCAGAGAAGATCGGGACCCTGCAGGATGGCCTCTTGGCCTGATATGGCAGATATTTTGTCACTTCTGGCGTTTCTTTGTGTGTCATCAATGCATTACAAAAATGTGTTTTGTGCTATGGCTCACCATATGCCTGGCCCAGGCTGTGAAGTCTTCCGGTTTGAGGGGCAGCTATTGAAGGTCATTGAGACCGGCGAGGTGCTTTTGACACCTGAGGAGGTGTTGTATATAGCCGGTGTCTCTGACTACTAGGGCACGCACTTGGCGCGAAACGGTGCGAGATAGCATGTGTGCACCCCAGCTTGGGCCGGGAGTATGGACTCAACTCAGGCAGTTCTCACATACATCGATGAAAGATGCAACCATTCTATGCATCTGTCTGCACATTTGTCAAACCTCATGCAATCCATCTGCACATCTGTTTGCCAGCCTGCGCCTGTATATCTGCATCTTCTGCTAGCCAATTTTGATGCCAGCCATCTGTCAAGCTCAAGCTTGTTTTTGACTCGATCTACTTCCTTCGCCAAGCATCATGGCACCGCTCAGGGCCGGCGAAGTGACCCCCGATGATGTCAAGGAGACACTCCAGAGGCTTGTCCTCCACTCCCTGGCAAAGCACAACTTCCACGAGTCCGAGGCGGGTCCCATGGGCCTAGGAGATCTCCCCACATATGACATGCCAGACAGCGGCGTTGCGAAATGGTTCTGCCAAGGAGCAGCGTGGAGGGCAGTCCCCACTGCTGCCTGCTCAACATGCTGTTGCCGGGCGAGGACTTCCTCCACCCTGCGGCCCAGGATTGAGAGAGCTCTTTGAGCCGCTTCGTTTGTTTCAAAAAGTTAGAGAAACGAAAAAAACAAACAGCACACAATTAAGAACACAATTTGTTTGTTTCATCCGAAAACCAAAAATACAAACAACTATGAAGTTTGTTTGATTTGGTTCCTTCATGTTCCTTCGCACCGTTTGCCATGCGACAGGATGTTTTTGGGCCTCGCCTCAACCTCTTCCTGGCGAGTTGGGCCTTGGACACGGACGCTGCGAACCCATTCCTGGTTCGCGTCCCCGCGGAGGCCACTCGCGGGTTGTGACGTGTTGCCGTGTTGCGTGCGTTCCTGCGTTTTGTCGCTTGCGCGGTTGGCCCAGGTTATTGGCGGGGTCCTGGATGCCGCAGTGGCGCTCGGCCATGCAAGCCACTGCGACAAGCACGGCCGCGGCTGAATTGCAACTGCTGTCATTTGAGAGAGACGATGCTGTAGTTCGCACACAGAAACTAGTGTTGCTTCAAGGTAGTTCTTTTTTTGCGTTGGGTGTGGCTGAGATGTGATATGTTTTTGTTTGTTTGTTGTAGTTAGTTGGTTGGTTTGCTTCCTGGCTTCCTGACTGGTTTTCTTGTGTTTGGTTGGTTGCTTCAACTTTGTTTGGTTGATTGTTTGTCCGTGTGTGTTTGTTTGTGGGTTTGTGTGGTTGTTTGCTTGTTTGCTTGTTTGTTTGTTTCTTTCTTTCTTTCTTTCTTTCATTCATTCAGTCATTATTTATTTCATTCTTTAGTTATTGCATTGTTTCTTTCTTGCATTGTTTCTTTGTTTATTTGCTTCTTTGCATCTTTTGTTTCTCGTTGGTTGTCTGTTGTTTGTTGTTTGTTTCTTGGTTTTCTTGGTTTGTTTGTTTGTTTGTTTGTTTGTTTGTTTGTTTGTTTGTTTGTTTGTTTGTTGTTTGTTGTTGGTTGTCGTTGTGTCGGTGTCGGAGTCAGTGTGGCTATCGGCGTCGGTGTCGGTGTCAGTGTCGGTGTTGCTGTGGTTGTTGGTTGTTTGTTCTTGTTGTTTGTCTGTGTTGTCCGCCGTTTTTTGTTGTTTGTTTATTGGTTTGTTTGTGTTTGTTGTTTGTAGTTGTTGTGTCGGTGTCGGAGTCAGTGTGGCTATCGGTGTCGGTTGCGGTGTTGGTGTGGTTGTTGGTTGTTTGGTTACTTGTTTGTGTGTTTGGTGCTGCTGTTGTTGTTGTTGCTGCTAACCTGGAAGTGCACGGAGCATATTGCTCTGCCCCAGGCAAGCACCTTTGTTAGGGGGAGATCGAAAAGCACGCCATTGTTGGGCCCCCCTGCTTTCAGACAATCCCAACTTATTTGGCTCCCTCAACAGTCACTTAAGTCCTACAACTTGCATGTCAGCGATACTTGCTAGTTTCGCTTGCTGCGGGGAGGAGGATTAAGAGGAACCCTTCTGGAGGTGTTGCTGGGGATGTTTCCAGCCCTAACAAAAACCAGACTTAAGAAAAAACAGCCCGGGCAAAACAACACGCACCTCTACCCTGCCGCTATCTGTCCCTATCTTCGTGTCATTCACTGCTGGGACAGCTGCTGCATCTATTGTTTTGTCCCTGCCTCTGTTTGTCTTTTTTTTTTGTTCTCGTGACTCGTGTTTCTGTTTTTGTATCTATACTTTTCTGTCTGTCGCTGTGTCTTCCCTGTCGGTAGCTGCCTCTCTGTCCGCAGGGGTGGGGGTGACAGTGTTTGTTTAGACTTGCTTAGGCTGGCTACTTCGACGTTCCTGTTTTGTCTCGCATTTGGCCACTCTGATGATCCCAAAATGCTACAAAACACCGGTATTTACAGTGTTTTTAGCCTAGGCGTGGATCTTTGGGGGGGGGGGGTGACCATATATATATATGTGTGTAAATAATAATAATAGTAATAATAATAATATATATATATATATACATATATTCTGGGGTGCACAAAGTGTATACATGGGGTGTAATCCCTGCCCCTAATATTCAACGGGACCCCCCCAAAAGAAAAGATAAGAATAATAAATAAAAGCACAAGTCTTGCAGGAGCCAAAAACAAGCAAGACAACGACACCAACAACATTCTCATTATTGGGGGCCCCAAGTTCCGGTCTGTCCTCTTTGGTGCTCTTCGAGAACCAACACAAAGCTTATTGCTAAACCAACACAAAACTCCAAACACATGTCGCTGATTTCCGCTTCGAACATTTTTAACTCGGAGGCTGCCGTTTCGAAAGGCCCCCTACGGCTCGAGTTGGGATCACGAGGGAAAAGCGCTGGTGTAGATTTGCTGCAGAATTGGCCTATTCTAAATTTAGCATTTCCGGACTTGCACTGTTTGGGGAAAAGAGAGACCTTTATTGTTCGGAGGAACGGATTATACAGGGGCATGCGGGGTTATATAAGGGGTATACGGTATACGTTTGGGGAATATTTATTCTAGGGATAAGTTCCTGAGATCCTTGTTTTCCAAAGAAATCCAACGCGGAGGGGAAGCTGGTAAGGTTTCCTTCCAAAGAAGGCCAACAAAAGTCGGTTTGAACGATGGTGGCGGGCCAGCCACCCGTTTCTGGCATTTGTTTTGATATAATTTCATGTTTTCATGGTCACTACAACTCTCCACTCTGGCCGAAGTCGGATTGACCGGATCTGAGACCGGATCTGACTGACGTGACTTGGCTTCTGTTTTCACTCATGCGTTTCCGTTTTGTCAATAGACAACTGGTCGTTGCCCAATGGTCAAGACGACCCTTTGGCCCCGTTCCTTCTTCGCTATGCGCCGTGGCCGAAGCATCCGGTAGGGCTGGTCAAGGTTCCAAAGGCTTCCAAAAAGGGAGCCGTGACGATGGCCATGGCACATGGCCAAATGAGTACCCGGTTTATAACCTAGGCTGCAACCCACTATGGGACCTAGGTTTCCAACTTGGCGAATCCAAGGACCGGGGCTCTTCAACCGACTCCAACCGCAACGAACACCCGCATTTTGATGCCTTGGACGTGCAGCTCTCTGAAGCCTTCCAGGGATTGCAAGGCAGCCAGTTCTTTTGGGCCGCATCGTGAGAGGAGCATCTCTTCCGCCCAACAGTTGGATAACATGGAGCTTCGCAGAAATGGATGCCTACCACCAATTGTTCAGCCTGGGTGTACGAAATGCGCCGCTTAAAAACGGGAAGGAAACCATTGGCTCTGTTCCCCGTTGTCTCGTTCTGCCAGGACTTTTTCTGGAACTGGATGGACTTTGTGATCGTTCTGCTGGGCGTGGTGGACCTTTGGGCCCGGATGCGTGGAATCGAAAAAACTCCAAACCTCCCATTGGGGCAACCTTTGGGGTGCTATCAAACCAAATTGCCTCATGATCGTGGGATCGAATTGTTCAATTACTGTGCTCCGGAGAAGAAAAAGAAGCTATATTATGGTCTAGATCAACGGGGATGTTTTGGAACGATCAGTGAGATTCGCAAATTCTCTCTCAGTTGCCCAGTGGGATAGCTGTGTCCTGGTTTCCTTTAACTTTTGTTGTGGCGTGGGTCCTTTCAATGGTAACCCAGAATCAATCAACCCTTGGATTCTTAGCAGAGGGTGTCCCACTTTGAAGGGGCCTATGGGCTTTCTGCGGAGGGAATTGAATTCTCCACACCGCTCCATGGCTCTGCCGGGTTCATTTCTCAGGGCTTAACATTCATCAACAAGGTGACCATCCACCAACGCACGTGGCTCTTTGACACGACCTGCCCCAACTGGGGAAGCACTTCGGCCGGAGGACGGACCCCGAAGAACCGGGAAACGGGAGTTCCATCGGTTGCCTTTGAGCAAGGGGATAGGCGTTGCCTGGAGTGAGTATGTCTCTTCCCAGAGACAGCGGGCACCCTTAGAAGGTGTCTCCAACTAAATTCGATACTCGTACCGTATCATATATATATATATATGTAAATGCGGGCTTACTGAATTGAGGATCCCCTTTTTGGACGGTTGGGTCGGAAGCTACCCGCTAAACCTGCTATATGCAGTTGGTGTTCAATCGTTAGGCAACACATTTACATGCATGATGCATGACATGTCCTTTCATGCCATGTCACAGCATGTCATGGCATACGTACAAACAAAATACATGCATGCATAGCTATGTGTTTAGGCCGTTCTACCCACGAGACGGGTTGGACACAAACGTGCTCGATCGAAGGCAGTGCCAATTGCCTCGCTGGTCTTCAGATGGGGCCCCAGTGCTGAGCCACGATTTAAAACCCGGCGGTTGGTTTTGGGCGAAGCTGTACTTGTGTGTGTGTGTGTGTTTCGCGATTAGTGGACCCGAAATGAAAACAGCGCTTCAACACTTGTGTTTCAAATGTTGCACGCCCGAAACTCATTATACAGAATTATACAGTTGTTTGATTTTCTCTGTCGGCGGGTAGAAGGTTATTTGGGATGTTCCATGATGTTCCCAACCAAAATCCTTGGGCAGAGTCGGTGGCCGGACTACCATGCCTTGTGTTTTCTTTGTTGGGGTATCTTGTGTGGTAGGAGTTTTTCCCAGTAAGCGATCATCCCGGCAGCAACACGGCTGGCTGTCGACAGGGTTTCCGGTCAGGGGGCACCCGTTCAACGGGTTCTCATAGACGGGTTCCGATCGCTTTGCACCAAAGGACGTTCTCATGTGTGTAGAATCCAAAAGGGACCCATTTTCAGTGGATCCATTTGCTTGTATAGTAGGTAGCCAAGGGAACCATCTAAAAACTAAAAAGACAAGAGCTGGTTGCCTATAAGGGCTTGTCTGGGATCCACTGGGATTTGTTAGAACTCATTTGGGGTCAACCCATTGGGGTGATGTTTCAGGCAACGACGAGCCAACGGTCGTCGCGTTGGCGAAATAGTTTCCAGGCCTTTGCCCAACAAGGCATAGGCTTCCAAAAATTGGTTGGATCCAAAAAAACGGAAATGGAAGGTTTCCTTGTGGCTCCCCTGTAAATAGCAGACAGGCCGGAAAGCAACACAAAGCGCAAGGGCAAATCATTTGTCCATCATCCCAACCCAGACCTCCAGGCCGGTTCTTGAGAACACGTGGGGTTCCCCTAAAAAGCGAAGAATCGCTGATCCGGAGCCTGGATAAAAGAGGCGTGCCCCCCAGGGTTTATGATTTCGTCGGGATGAATCAAAAATTCAGATCAATCGGCTTGCTTTATGGCGAGCTCCCCCCGGGGCAAAGTGAGCTCACCATGATGTAGGTCCTTTACTTGGATCCCTGATATCATATGTTCAGATTATGTAGGCCATGCTCCAAACACCCTTTTGACTTGAGGTTCCTACATGGATTGTCACAAATAGGCATTGAACCCCTTAGGGATTTAGATCACCATGGCAAGGGTGTCCTCATTTTTGTTGAATAACAATCGCAGATTGCTGCTCCAAAACTTCCTTTTACTTAAGGTAGGGGTAGGGATGGTCATGGGCTGAACCATGTGATGCTCAGGTTACGTTCTTTTGCTTAAAACACACAGATCACTGGAACTGGATTCAGTCACACAGTCACCTCAGGCGTGAACATGACCAGCGGCTTTGGGCGCTTGGTGCTGCTGGTACGCATGCTGAGGCGTGCATTTTTACAGCGCCTCGTGACAGGGGCAACCGGGAGTGCTGGAAGGGCGTAACTTGACGGCGATTTGAGAACAAAAAAGTGGCATCTGTAGGCTTCAAGATCTTTAAACCTTAACTCGTTGGGACATGTGTTTCTTTCCCGCTTAACAGCAAAGCGTTCAGCTCTGTGCGAAGGGGAAAGGGGTTGAGCCATCCAGACAAACTATGCTATTCCTTTCTTGCCAAGACCCTCCTGGGGCTTCCAAGGGAAGCCTCCATTGGCACCTCAGAGGGGTTTTGGGGTCTCAAAACCTTGCCGTTTGAAGGCCCAAAATCAATCGGGAGCGTCTGGGTGGGCAAGGTTGCTCCTTTGCCCGGGCAGAGTCCTTGTCGCGGTTTCGGGGACAGTTGGTCCCTGGATGTACCAAAAGACAGCTACATATTTCTGGGGACCAAATTTCTGCTCTGGCGATCGGGTCGATTCGGAGCCGTGTACTTGGGTGTTCGCCGAGTCGAGGCATGGTAGTTCTATGGTTTAGGCAAAGCGACCTGAGCGAGGGATTTGCTTTGCCTCATGAAGAAAGTTGCTTCGTCCCTTGATTCAGACTGGTGACTGCATGTTTTGCCTGTCCGTTGCCCACTGAAGTAGTGATTGATTTATGTGTAATCCACTTACAAGAGGTAGGTCATGAATTGTTGAAATTGGCGTTGGCTTCTTAGATTTGCGTGCCCCAATCTGGGGTTCATCCTGCGGGGTTGGTTGTTGGGGATTAGCGTAAGAGTTCTAAGTGTACCCAGTGTCAATCCCTCGACAAATTCGGGAACACGAGGTGTTGATTATTTGGGACACTTGCCACTCCTTCCTCAAACCAACAGCACGGGTGACAACAGACCCTGCCAAATCAGGAACCCCATTTGGCAAAACGTTGGAGAGGGAATCATATGAGGGGTTCCAAATTCCCACTGGGCCCTAGCTTTGAGTGAAGTTTCTAGGCACTTCTGGGAACAAGCCCGTCGAACACGCACTTGCTTTCTTTCTTTCTTTCTTTCTTTCTTTTTTCTTTTTTTCTTTCTTTCTTTCTTTGGCTGGTGCTCAGCAGGGAATGAGGGAATGACCCCTACAAAAAAACAACTTGTGGTTTCGTTTGAGGGCAAGCCGAGGTTCACTCCCGGGTCATTCCCTGCTGCTCACCAGCAAGTGTTTCTTTCTTTCCATGGCCGCTGGGCAATTGGGACATGTTTGAGACACGCACCCCAGAATCATACAACTCGCATGGCCAGACTTAGCTCACGCTTGTCCCCTTTCGCCCTTTTGGTTTCCTTCATTTTCCCTTCCATGGGGTCTGACTGTGTGAAGGTTCTTGGGAACCTGTTTTGTGACTTCAAAGGGAAACCAAAGGTCTAGGGGTTCAAGAACCAGCTGTTTCCCCAGGGTGTTTGGTGGTTTTCTAGAAAGAAGGTACCCCTAGAAAAAGGAAAGAGACCCAAGCCATGCCCCAGGGCCCGGTCCAAAGCTTCTTGCACGACTCTGCGCTTTTCCCGCTTCTTCCGCCAAACGCGCCGTGAGAATGCTGCGGATCTTGCGGCTGCTGAAGCTGGTGAAGGCCGTTCGGCCCTTGCCGATGCCTGAGACTTCTGAGCTTCGGGGCTCAATGTCCTCCCCAGTGCTTCCAGTTTCCATTACATGGGTGTGGGTCAAAAATAGGTACCCAATATAGAACCCTGGTAAATGGAAACGTTTAATTTGACCCATACCCACATAGTAGACCCACGGAAAATTATCATGTACCACCTACAGGTACACCGCCCTGGATACCTAGTGTGCTGGGTGCTAAGTGTGCCCGGGAGCAGTTGGAGGGTCTGTCTCTCTTTTTGGATTGGGCCCTGAGGCTGGTTGGGGGTATTTTAAAGGAGACAACCAAAGGGACCATTTTTTTGGTGCCCTATTTAAAGACGCCCACTGGGTGCTACATATTCAATGGCCCAGAATGAATTGACCCAAAGGGACACCAACAGCGGAGCTTTTCTTCCGAGCCCCATATTTAGCACCCAGTTTAGTAGGCAACCAGGGCGGTGTACCTGTAGGTTTTACATGATAATTTCCCCTGGGTCCACTACTGTTGTGGAAGCTGGAAGCACTGGGCACATTCCATCTAGTTCGGTGATGTCCCTTTTCTATTGGCTCCCGAAATAGGATGTTTGACTGCTGTCTGGATGTAAACCAAAGCCTGGCTTTCCGAAAGACAGCCGCGCTTCACGGAGAGGTTTGAATTTCTCTGGCATTCGTGTGGGCGTTGTTTAGTAGCGGGCCGTACTGTGGATGGACGATATCCTGCACCACTTTTCAAACCACCAGAAACCACTGTTGGTTGGTGTTTTACAGGGGAATCGTCATTTGAAAGTTTCTTAGGTTGTGCCTAAGAGGATTTCGTCCACCAGTAGAAATGAGCGACTCTGAGTTGTGGTTGCTAAGCCGGTGGGATCGGAGACGCCTGCGCATACCCACAGAAAGGATCTCCAGGTAATCCTCAAGGGGTCACGCAAGATTGCCTTGATCCATCGTGATAAGGCAAGAAAGTAGGCTATGTTCTGGGACAGCTTGTGGAGGAGCTTTCAAACCTTCTGGTCTTTGACTTCTAGTATTCATACAGAAGAGGCAAGATACACGTGTACATGGGTGCAGGGGGCGCGTGCCCCATATGTGCCCTCACAACTTCTTATCTATTGCAAGAATAGGTGAGTGTCCCTCCCTTAAATTTAATGCTAATACACATGTTGAATGGGGCCGCAGACGCATGCACAAATTTAATGCTAATACACATGTTGAATGGGGCCCCAGACGCATGCACAGATGTGTGCGACCCTCCGCCCGGGGGGAGGCGTCCGGATCAGATCCCGCGGAAGGGAAAGTTCTGAGCTATCTGAATCAAGTTGTTCTGAATCATACTCCGGCTCAGAAGATGGGCCTGAGATCCCACCGGGAGTTGACTACCCTGGCAACCGGGCTGGACCTCCTTTTGGAGGGGAGCCTGGGCCGCCTAGGGGATTTGTTGGTTCAGCGGTTCAAAGCCGTGGAGGTGAGCTTCAGTGTCGAGGGTGGATGGGCAGTGGCGCGCCACCAGGAGATCATCCCGAACAGAGCCAGCCTGTCAACGCCCGAGGAGCAGACCGAGGCAGCAAAGGCCGAGTTGCGGGCTCAGAAGCTTCAAGCCGCTCCCGCTCGGTCAGGAGGAGTTTCCAAATAGGAGGCAGGCGGGGGAGGGCTAGCCGCCCAAAAGTCCTCCCTGACGCCGGGCCATTTGGCCCCCAATCAGCGGTGGAAAAAGAGAAGCCGAAAGAGGAGCCCCACACCTCGGAGAGAAGAAGTTCGTCCAGGCCAACCACTGGCAGAGAGAAGAGATCTCCCAGTCAGCGCTCCGAGTTCTCATCGGCCTACGGCCCTGAGGAACCCGATGGGGGACCTGAAGCAGACACAGGAGAAGACTCGCAGAGTCACGCTGGCAGAGGACCTCGAGGAATGGAGTTGAGTGAGGTTCGCGAACTTCTTGCAGGCCAGAATGAAAAGAGCGCTCAGGTGAGCCCAATTTCACCTGCATGCCTGGTTTCCTTGGAAAGTATGGTGCTCAGCTTTTACGCGCTTCCACACAGGGCGAAGGTCGGCGCTGGAAAGATGTGCTGCCTTTGCCTGTCACCCCCGAACTCGCAGAGAGTGTGCACCAGATCATGGTGAAGGATGGCAAGACGGCTACAAGGAAATCAGCCAGCGGCTCAAAGGTGATACGTGAAGTTCGCCATGTCGGGGCTACCTGCTGGACTTTCTTGGTTGTGATGGCTTTAAATGGAGCCAACCAAAGCCCAGAAGTTAGCTCTGGGTAGGATCCGTCGGGCAGTCGAGTACTTTATGGATTCCCTGGACGGGGCGGCCAAAGGTAAGGTGCCGCGGACTCCGAGCACTGGCTGGGCCAGCCGTGTCCGCAACGCCCGCGTTTCCTACACCGGCGAGGTTTTGATGAAGGCTGAGGCTTTGGAAGTTGAGCGGGTAGAAGTCAGCTTGCCACCTGCCGGGCATGGCGGGTGTGTGGACATTTTGGAGGTGGTTGATGAAGAAGTCAAGGCAAAGTTGTCCAATCCTCATTCGTGTTTGCTGGCGGATCACGAGGTGCCGGACAGGCTTCCTGAACCCAAGGTCAGAGTCAAGGACAAGCAGTGGCCTGCGCTGGCCAGGTTGCTTTTTGAGCGAAAGATCGTGAAGCCTGTGAGTGAGGTTGCTAAGGTGAAGGGGAAGCCCGTTTTGAACGGCTTGTTCGGCGTAGAGAAGGCCAATAAGACAACTTCCTCAGGAGCCCCGTCCCAGCGACTCATCATGGACATGCGAGCTGTGAACGCGGTCATGAAGCCGATTGCTGGCGTCAGCCTTCACCAATTTGGTCCTTGGGGATGGCAATGTCATCACGTTATGCGGAGACGATTTGCAGTCGTCGTTTTACCTCTTTTCCCTTCCAGACACCTGGCTCCCATTCATGGGCTTCGAGAAGCGGGTCAGTTGGCAGGACCTTGGGGTTGATCGCCCGGGCGACACGTGGCTGGCTGCCGCAGTGTTGCCAATGGGCTTCATTAGCTCGGTGGCAGTGATGCAGCAGTGATGCAACACATACACCGCCGCTTGGCGCTATGGCAGCCGCCGTGGGGTGCCGGCTTGCCTCCTTGCATGGAGATTGGTCGCCATCTGGCGTGGCCTGATTTGGGTGAAGATGCCCCAGCGTGGTCATTGTTCCTCGATGATTCCACCTTGCTGCGGCAGATCGAGGAAAAGGTTGGGCAGATCCTTCGGGGGCGCCCGGCCGATGAACAGATCGCTCTGCGGCGGGCCTACCAATACTGGGGGATCCCTTACAATGTCACAAAGGCCATTGAAAATGCAACTGAAGTGGAGCGCCTAGGCAGTTCATGGATGGCAAAGAGGGTCGGATTGGCACCACAACTGCTCGGAACCTCGAGATTCTCAGTTTAGGCCTGTGGCTGTGCAGTCAAGAAGGCGTCTCGGTCAAAAGCTTGCAGGTATTTGGTGGCAAAGAATGTCACTGCTTGCAGTTCCGCAGGCCGTTGTTCTCAGTGTATGACGGCTTTTGGAAGCAGGTGGCTACCATGGCAGATGGAGAACCTCTGACTGAAGATAGCATGGCCGAGATCTTGATTAGCTTGATGCTGACGCCGATGAGGTTCACTGACTGGCGAGCTCAAGTGGACCCCGTGGTGATGGCCAGCGATGCCTCGGAAAAGGGTGGCGGCTTTGTTCTGTCCCACTCCTTGTCCTTGAAAGGGGAGAAAGACCTGCGAGCCTTGTTGCAGGTCGAGCGGCAGCAGGAGGAACACTTGGCAGTCTTCGATTTCATTGGCGGGCTTCTGCGGTCACTGGAACGAGCAGGCCTACGCCTTTCCCACTGGGTCACCGTGGAACCGTGGAGAGGGACAAAGCCTGCCGCCGGCTGCTTCGGAGAGTGTGGCCCGGTGGAAGTGAGCATGTGGACATCGAGACTTTCGCTGAAGCAGACATCCTCCGGGAGTTGGACAAAGTGGCAGGAGTTCGGGCAGTGATTGCCGGTGGCGGCAGCCCCTGCCAAGGGCTTTCCAAGCTCTCATCTGAGCGCCAAGGCCTTGAGGACTGCCGGAGCAAGTTGTTTTTTACTCTGGCTGAGAAGCTGCGAACCATTCAGAAGGTTTGCCGGGAGCGAAGGATTCGCTTCTGGGGGTTCGTGGAAAATGTGGTCTGCGACGAGGCCGACAGAGATGCCATGTCCTATGAGCTGGGTTGGAAGCCAGTGAAAATAGAAGCAGGTGATGTGAGTTGGGTCAAGCGCCCTCGGTATTGTTGGCTCAGCGAACAGCTGCCGGATTCAATCTGCAAGTCGGCGAGGTTGCAGGTGAGTGTCGCATGGAGGGCACTTGTGAAAACAAGTATTTGTGGCTGCCGCAGGGGTGGTCCTGGCCCTCAGAAAAGCCGGAAGCACGGTTTGCCACCTTCACTCGCCTATCAAGCGGTCTCGGCCACCCCCTCGGCCAGCTGGCCTGCAGTCAACGTTTCCAGAGGCGAAAGCCCGGTGGAAGGCCGATTCTTTTCGGTATCCGCCATACACGTACAATGAGTGGAACATGGTGCAAGACGTGTGAGGCCAGTGGTTCAAGCTGCCCGCTGAGGCCAGGGAAGTCTTGATGGGCTTCCGGAAGGGGCACACGCTTCAGCTTGACCGGTCCAAAGGCAAGGACTTGAGCTATGAGGAGCTGGAAGATCTAAGGTGCAGCGCGCTGGGAAACAGCTCAAGGGCTGGGATGCTGACAGCGTTGCAGGCTCAGATCATCCAGACCCTGTGGGGGAGGATGAAGAAGAATGGCATGTGCTGGAATCAGGCACATTGCAGACAGTGAAAAGGAACGATGCAACGCTCATGAGTCTCTTGGTCCAGCAGTACCTGCGGCGCACGGAGGTCAAAAGATCTGATGTGCGGCTGGACATCGGACTGCTCTTCAAGCCAGGAGCAATTCCTCATCAATCGACCCGACCAGGTGGAACTGGTACAAGGGTCGGGCTTGGAAGTGGCAAAAGGCAGAACATATCAACCTTCTGGAAATGCGGGCGACACTGCACGCGCTGCAACGGAAGAGTCGCCGCACCTGCTGGCACTCTTGCCGCACTAGTCGCCTTGGGAAAAAGAACGCGAGAGGAGCGCAAGTCGCAACGAGCTACAGTTGGTTCACTTGAAAGTCTGATCGTCAAACCGTCCACCTTGATGAGATACCGAGCTTCGTTCAACCGTTTCACCACCTTTGCCGATTTGAGCGAGCTGCCATTGAACTCTAGTTTCGCCATTGATTCAGCTGCAGGCCGCTATGTGGAGGAATTGTGGCAAGAAGGGGCAGGCAAGGCTGAAGCCTCATATGCGTTGGCCTCTTTGCAATACTTTGTCCCGCAATTGCGCGGGCATTTGCCTGTCGCTTGGAGATTGATGAAAGCATGGGATCAGCATGAACTGCCGTGCCGTGCGTTGCCTTTCACTCCGCAAATGGCAGTAGCATATGCCGGCCTTTTTGGTTTTGGCAGGAGCCGGACTTGGCAGCCGGCATCTTGCTGGCCTTCGACTTGCTGCTGCGCACAGGCGAGCTGTTTGCAGTTCGGGTGCAGGATGTGCAACGCGTTGGGACGCAAGCCACAGTGCAGCTGCACGACACCAAAGCCGGGTCTCTGAAACTTCAAAGTGAAAGGCTTGTTGTTTGGGAGCGTTCGGCGGTGGTGGCTTTGCAGTGGTTGACAGCCCGCAAACAGCCCGGGGATTTCCTTCTTTCTACTTCAGTCAGCAAGTTTCGAGCCCTCTGGCACAAAGCCACTAAGTTCTTTGACCTCAGCAACCATCTTGTGCAACCATATTCTCTTCGGCGTGGCGGGGCAACGTCTGCTTTCCGCGCTGGCGTCAGTTTTGACCAGCTCCTAGTTCGCGGTCGTTGGGCGCAGGTTAAGACAGCGCGTATATACCTTGACGATGGGCTTCAGCAGAGCGCCGCATTGGAACTGACCCGTCAGCAAGCCACGCGATTGGTCTGGGCTGCCAATCAACTTCCCTCTTTCATACGGCCAAGGCCAGGTTAGGAGCGCGTGGAAAGGCGGTGATATGTTCTTGGTTGAGGGCTGGAGGCTCTCGCCTTTTGTGGTGATGCGGCGCGTGCGCTGCGCTTTTTTGCCCAGCCCCCTCCCGGTTGGCCAGCCTTTGGGCGTGGCTTCAATATCAGAAATTGCGGAAGCGCATATGCAAAATAGCAGAGGGCGCACTGAGAGTTGTGCATGTTGAATGGGGCCCCAGACGCATGCACAGATGTGTGCGACCGGCGCAGTCTTTGGTGGACCCGCCCATCCCACCCTGCGCTACGCTTTTTTGCCCAGCCCCCTCCCGGTTTTTGAGTAGGCCTCTCTGAGGGAGCTCACGGGAGGGGGTGGCCAGCCTTTGGGCGTGGCTTCAATATCAGAAATTGCGGAAGCGCATATGCAAAATAGCAGAGGGCGCACTGAGAGTTGTGCATGTGTATATGTATATATTACAACTGTACAAATAGACTAAATGAACACATCAATGGATATTGTGCATGTATACATATATATATATATATATATATTTATTTATTTATGACTGGGGCATGCTCATCATTGATTTATGCGGACGCTGTTCCGAGGCACCACAACATATCCGGTGGTTGTCGTGCACCCCCCCCAAAGGGCCCCAACTCACCCAGTGGTGCCCTTTTGGCGCTTTGTGGCGAGGTTTTGTTTAAACATCAGCTACCACCAAGAAGGTGGCCTTTTTTCTTGGTGTCTTCCAGCCATCCGGTTCCTTAGCTTCTGGGTTGTTAGTCGGTTTCGTGGTCTAGGCACTATAGTTTGCATTTAACGCACCCAGACGCTCCTGGGGCTTCCAGTGCAAGACCCAGACCCTCCATTGGACACAGAGGGGTTTTGGGGTCTCAAAATTGGCCGAACGAAGGCCCAAAATCAATCGGTAGCGTTTGGGCACTAAAAGTGATTCACTTTTAGCAGGAGATCAAGACAACAGGAACCCCCAAAACCGGTCCATTCCCCACGCATCCCGCCAACAAAAGAAATCCAGGCGCCCGCAGCGGCCTGAGGTACTCCTTGGCCCTCGGCGTGACCCAGGCGCGGAGTCGCTGGCGGGCCAGTATTTTACAGAGACAAGTCACAGGGCTCCTTAAAAGATACATTTTGCCAATTTGAAACATGGCTTTTTCCACCAAAATAAAGGGACACCACCATTTGCAAGGCAATGTTCAGGTGTATAATGTAAGGATCCCTGAGTCATCTGCTTATTTTATAGCGAGCCCGCCATAAGGTTCTTGACATGGGGGTTCCTTAATTCAGTTTCTGGAAGTACAGTACAAAACATGCAGAAGGGGGTTTGACCCCCCTTTTTGTGGGGGTGGAAACCAGGGTTTGTGATTCCGGAATCCGGAGTGAACATTGATGTTAACCTCGGACTAGTCCGTAGGACCATGGCAATCCGAAGTGTCTTCCTGGAATGGTTTGATTCCCCACCAAGCAATGAGCCACTTCTGATTAGCAGGGTGCCCCGGATTTATCTGAAGTATTGAGCAAAGACCTGGCTTGTTGCCTGTTCACCGCCCTATCAAGAGCGATTCATTCTGTCGTGCACACCGGTGGAACACGACCATTTGCTTGATGATCTACCCTGGGTATGGGTATTGAGGCCCAAGGCCCTGGAAGAGGGTCCCATCAAGTTAGTCGGTTAGTATTGTAGAAACTCGGGAATCCTCCTTCCCCAAAAGTGAAGCCAGCTGTTTGGTTGTTTGTTTGATAGGGAAAGCACTATGCATGAAATCCTACTTTTTGAGTAGCAAGATAGACTCAACCCCCCCCCAGCCTTTTTAATTGGGCCCGGGGTGGATACATACCACGCGTTCTCCGTGTACTTGTGAGCGAGCGGGGTATTTGTCCGCCGGAAACCAACAGGAAAAACAAATTAATTGTTGTTGTTTTTTTTGGGGGGGGGAAACCAAAAGCAACACCAAAGCTTTTTTTTTGGTGGGTGGGTCCGGTAAACAAAGACACACCCGTAGGAGGCAAAACCTCTCGTTGCTAAGGACTAGTTTCCTCTGTTCCCTACTCAGTAAAATGATGGCACCCATGGCACCCTATGGATCCCAGGCCCTCGAGCCCTCGGGTACAGTCCTTGAAACAAAAGGGCCTTTGGAGTCCTCAAGGAGCATCTTTCCTCAAGTGTTGACAAGATCCTTGCGCGACCGTCCTGTTTCAGGGTACCCTTTTGTCGTGGTTTTGCTTTTGATAGAAGGGCAGCAAAGGGTTGCCACATATTTTGGTAGTGTTCCCATATGTTATTCGGCACTTGCTTGGGTGCTTCCAGGCAAGTAATTTTCCCAACAGGGCCCCAGGGGTCTTCGGGGGGGGGGGGATTTCAGGAGGCGATCGGGTACAGTTGTAGTTCGGAAACCCTGGCTGTAGCCCATGTACCCATGCTATAAGTGCCACAAGTGGGTTAGAATTAGCCTAGCTTGCCACCCAAGTACTTGACACAACCGATCGTCAAGTTTCTTTGTTTGTAGGGAGGTTTGTGTTTGGGGGTACATCCGGGATGAATTGAGGGGAGTCCATCTTTTGAATACGGGCAAACACCTCCAAACCGGTTAAACCCAACATAACCCGCCTCCATCTTGTGTTACGGGAGGCTTCGGGTCCATCCCCATGCTCACCCGCATCAGACCTAGGTCCCCCAGTAGTGCCCTTTTACCCTTTTTTGGGGGAGGGTTCCCCTACTAAAATAGACTACAGAAAAGTTGGTTTCCATATTCTAACCTCTCTACTGGAGGACCTAGAAACCTTCGCTTGCCAGGCGATGCAGAGCATCTTCTGGGTGCTGGTTTTCCTGGCCCTGCGCCCGGAGGGGTTTGCGCGTGCCCTCTGACTCAGTCCGTGGGCGAGGTTTGACTCAAAAGAGGCACCGATCGAACTGGACCTCTTTCTGGTGCGATAAGCAGGGAATGAGGGAATGAACGCAGGGATTCCCTCAAAGGAAACCACCAGTTGGATGGTTTGTAAGATGCCATGTCTCATTCCCTGCATCTCTCGCACCGATCGACAATGTCTTTTTTGGAGACCTACTTTGTTTCTGCGGACGCCCGAAGAACACCACCCGGTTTGGTGCGAGCTCGCCGGGCAGAAGGAGCTCGCGCTTGATGAAGGTGCTTTACTGGAGCCTTGGTTCTAAGTTCCATGTTGCTCCCCCTCCCCCTTGTGGAGTGGATGGGGGTGGGGTTGTCTGGGGGGGGCCTTCGAACCACCGGGAGCATGTGGGTGTGTCTCAAAAAACACGAACTCTTTTTCGGCGGTGTTTAAAGAGAAGCCAACAGAATGCTGTTTTCAGGGGTCCCCCATTTGGAGAATCACCCTCATACTGAATAGGAGACCCCTGTAATCATGACTAAATGTGGTTTAAAGTACCCCATAACCCCATTCAAATGGTCCAAATTAAACCACCCGGAATTGGACCGCAGGTTTTGGTCCATGTTTCCATTTACCAGGGTTCCATTTTGGGTCCCTATTTTTGACTCACAGCCAAATGTGGTTTTGAAGTACCCCATAACCCCCTTCTGATGTTTGATGTCCTTACATTATATGATCGCAGGTGGTCACGCTCTACGCCTTCGCCATCCTCGCCACCCGCTTGCTGGGTGGGAGCCCAAGCGAAAAGCCGAGCCCAAGATGGCTGTGGGTCAGAAATACTGTGGATGGACAAAATCCTGCATCACCTAAGAAACCGTGGGAAACCATTGTTTGTTGGTATTTACAGGTGAATCATCATTCCAGGGTTTCTTTAGGTGGTGCAGGAATTCGTCCATCCACAGTAGGTACCCCAAATGGCTTGCCCTGGTAAGTGGAAACGTGGACTAAAACCCGCGGTCCAATTCCTGGTTTAATTTTGAGCCATACCCATATGGCCAGAACAGCTGCTTCTACCGGCTTCACGTGGGTGGTAAATCCTGTAGATGTCATAGCCATGTTGGTAGAACCAAGCGCAATCAACCACCTTTGTAGAAGGGCAAGTAGGGACGGTCCCGACCAGAAGCAGGTGTGGGCAAGACAAGCATGCTTACCATTGACCTTCAAGGGGTTCTATAGGGAGGGGTCTATCCCTCGATAAGCCTAGGATAAGCAAAGGAAAAGTGCCTAGCAAGGCCTTGTCACGATAAGGGTAGATTGGACAACAGTTCCCCGAGTCTTTCCAAAGCCTGAGACTTCCAGTATTCATAAAGAAAGTTGCTCTGAAATGTTCTGTCACAAAGTAAGACATATTGGTGGCAAAGGGAAACCACAGGAAACCCAACAAGTGCTAAAGCCTGATAAATCTGTGACATTCTCAGCAGGATACTAGGATTGTCTGGTACTCGTTGAAAGGAAGCCGCGGCAAATCCACCCACTTGCTTCTCCAGTTTGAGACGTGTACCCTCTTTGTCGCACGTATCGAAGCACCTGAGCCATCGCGTGCGTTTGTGATCTCAATCATTTGTATATAATTCTCTGCAAAGCCTTCCTAAGTCAGCCCCCCGGGAAACACCGGTTTTACCATGAGGGGCCCCCCTGTTCCCGGAGCTCCGGCTCGAAAATCGCAACTTTGTAGCAAAGCCGTAGTAAAGGAAACGCGCTCCCAGCTTTGTAGTAATGGTGCTACCTTGCTTTGGGTGTGCTCCTACCTCGTTTTGGGGGTCTTCCTGCCTCCTTGTGCACCTCATTCAGCGCGCTACCCTAAACATGTTTCTGCCCGGCCTTTATCGTAGTCTTCTGAATTCTGTAAAACGAAGGCAGTCGCTCATGTGAGTCAAAACAAGTAAACCATGCAAGGCTTTTTTGAGGGAACCATTTTTGGATGTTTGTGTGGGGAAGCCAAATCACAAGGAGACCAATTACAGGGGTTCGCCCAATGGGAGTTTCAAACATCTTGTTTGCTCGCCACGACCCGAGGCCATTCGAAGCATATCCAGGCCCTTTCGTGCACAGCGATGTCGCTAACGTGGCGCATCCCCAAAGTCCCATGGTGGTCAGGGGACCTTCAAGAGCACACCCCAACTAGGTTCCCCAGTAGTGCCCGTTTACCCTTTTTTGGGGGAACCTTCCACTAACATAGACTACAGAAAATTGGGCACCCTTATTCTAACCTCCCTAAGGAACCCGTCTTATTCATCATTTCGCGCTATTGGGATGGGAAGACCGGGCCCCCGGACCCAACCTGTGTCGTTGTGTTTTCCTAAGGCAGACAGAACTCCGGACGAATGGACCAACGGGGCTTCGCAATTTTCCCAAACATCAACCACGTGACTTTAGCATGGTTGGTGAGGTCACTTTGATTTGGTCAGATCCATGAGAGCTGCTAAGCCGTTTGCTTGGGCAATTTCTGGGCCTCGTGGTTTGGGGTTGAATTCCAGTGATCTCCTTCCCATCCTCCCTAAATCTGGCTAGTCCATTTTCCTATCCATGTGAGCTGTTAGCCAATTTTGGGGTCATTTTCTGGCTATAATCCCCGGGTTGAATACTCTCAACAAAAGCAACATAATAACACAAAGGGGGTTGGACACGAAACCAATCGCCAATCAACCAGCTGAGTCTGTCCGAAGTCGCCTGAATTAAATCATGAAGCTCGGCCATCAATCCTTGAATGGAAATGGACAACAGCCTGCAAAAGAACAGCGTCGCGTTGGGCTTGTTTGTTGGCTTTGGTTTTTCGGATTGGATTCATGGTTGATGTGTTCAGGTTTGTGGCTTGCTGTGGGTCCGACGGGGGGTTCATTTTGGTGGTTAATTTGGGAGGGATGTGGGGGACGTGCGAGATGTCCAAGTTACAAAATCCAGGAAGACAAACAAAAATGCAATGTCTTCGGAAAAAAAAAGAAGAAACACACTGATCATTGTCTTGTGTCATGGTCCCAGACAGCCCGTTTCCATTGCCCACCCTGCCTACGTAGGAAAGAACGAGCCGAGCTGTTGAAAGACACTCGCTTACTTGCTGGTGCTCAGTAGGATGATCCTAGGGTGTTGGGAATGAACCTAGGGGTTCCCTTAAAGGAAACCATAGGGGATGGGTTATAGGGGTCATTCATTGCAAGGCTCAGTTCTGATTGCCATTTTGCAATGTTAATCATCGATGAACATTGACCAACCTTCCAGCTTTAACGGCCCAATTGTTCGTTTGGAGAGTTCTGCTAACCAGTACACATTGGCTTTTGTGTCCCCACAAAGCAAGAAGCAAGAATGCACTGCAACTTGTCAAAACCATAGGTGTCCTTGTTAGGTTTGCTTGAAAACAGATGGCGCTGGTTTCCCATTGGTTCTTGTCATGTACCATGGCCATCGATATTTCCAACAGGACACCTATGAGCCCACGGCAGCCTTTGAACGGTTTTATCGCGACCTCACCTAGAAGGGAAAGCTGCACGACCGATTTCACCCATGGTCCTTTCTTGTTAGCCCCTTATTCCAGTTAGGTGAACGAATCATTACATGTCACCCGGAAATGTTGATCTTTTTTTAAAGGCGGCAAATCAGTTATCTTAGAAAGTAACAGACTGCATTGATGCACACAATGACAGAAACAAAGACGTTTTAGATCAGATTGGTTGGGAGTTCCAACTATGTTTTCGCATACCTGACAGAGTGTGGCTTCAAGACGAAATTGATCTTCGTACCCTCCAGGTGCCTTGCGTTTGTGGGAGGCGCAAGCTGCTTCACCCTTTCTTTCTAAAGATATCCTTCTGACGATTTCGTTGGTTGGCGCAGGAAAATCACAGGAGACCAAGGATTTCCGTTTGGCGGACCCATGGAACACCGGCCGAACCAAAGAGATCTCACTGCACATTGGCCCAACACGATGTTCATCTTTCCCACATCGGGAAGCATAAGGACTTCTCGTGTTTGCGGGAGGATGCCGTGGATGGGTGCAATCCACATCTCACCTGGAACTGGAAGAAACCCTATGAATGAACTTAACCATATCAACTGGCGAGGTGGATTTTGTCCAATATGTTTGTACTCTTGCGGCAATTAACGTTTTTGGGATACCTTGGGGACAAACCATGTGGGGTTGTATTTTTTGGAGGGTACCCTCCTTTTTCGGGGCTGCTTAAAAAGGGAAACCAACCGAACACCACAATGCTTGGGGATGGCCAAAAGACGAGCCGCCGAAAAGTTTGTTCTTCCTGCAGGACGACCCGGACCTGCCGGCGCCCAGCAAGGACCTCTTCCGGTCCATTTGCCCGAGCCTGGGGACTGTTGCGCGGAAATCCGTGGCTGGCCTGGCAAACACCTTCCCCGTAATTCCAGGGGTTGATTCCTTTTCCATTCTTTTCAAGCATCGTTCTTTTCCAAAATCAGCTGTTTTTGCTGGGTTCTTGATGGACTGCTGAAAGAAGAATGGGGAGGCTTCAGCTAGAACAACGCTTGGGTCATTATTTTGTGTGTTTCTGGGGGTTACCAAAGTCAGAAAAGGGGTTGTTTCGCTTTAACCTACCACTTGGGGGGTGACTCTGATCATGGTGAAATAGTGGGGCCAGCAAGGCCAACCTTACAAGGGAACCACGGTTCTCCGGATTGATCTGAGGGTCGATATTACTGTGGATGGACAAAATCCTGCACCGGTTGCTAGCTGGTTTAAACGAGTTTTCATTGGGTTTCATCCATCCCAAGTCCGTATTTCCCTGAGGCAGGGCGTTCCCTGTTTCAAGATCTCCCACTTGCCTGCAGGTTTTCGTGCTTTTTTTTCGGGCAAGCATGCGAGACCCTGACCTCAGCTACTTGCGAAATCGTCGAAAGGGCAAGCCGCAAAGAATTAATTAGGGGCAAAGAAAGGGTAAGTAGCATTGCTAGACTTAGTTCACCTTTTCCAAGTTTGCCTTTCTGGTGTCCATCATTATCCTTTTAAGGTGCTTCTCGTTCAGGCCCAAACTAGTAATGGGGCCAGCCGTTTTTGAGGTGGGTAGCATTTGAATCAGGGTGCCAGTCCAGTGGCACCCGTCGGCCAACCAAACACCGTGCACGCTCGTTGAATGTTTTTTGTTTGCCTCTGGAGCTTTGTGCCATTTGGTTTGGCGCTGTGTTTGGCGCCTTCGAACAGCCAAGCATGTTGATCTTAGATTGGCCCTGGCGGATCGATAGACAGGTTTTTGCAGGGTGAAGGAGTCCACCCCTGGATTACTCACCAGTTTTTTTTTCAACACATATCCATGGGTTGGTGTTAAACCGGGTGCCCCTCAACACAATGAACAGGCTTAGAGCAAAAAAAAGGGCACCCAGCAGCTGAAAGCTTTGGGGTTGATGGGCTTCGGAGCGTCAGGAAAGGTTCCAGGGGTTTGTTTGGCACCTGGTCGTATGAACAGTTTGGTCAAGGGCGCACGTTTCACCCACTGACAAAGGCGTTGTTGACGATCTAACGACCTGGTGCGGAATCACTTCCAAGGTGAGTTGGACGGATTCCCACACGGGTTGCACCTTTCTTTCTACGAAAGTCGATCAGCTAGTTAATCAACTGGCGTCAAACTAAGCAAAACTCCTATCCCCAGCCCAAGCATTGTCCGAATTTCTGCAGAGCGGGTGCCCGAGCTTTCTCCAAATTTCCTGCTGAGGGGATTCGCTCTTCGCGCTCTTCAGCGTCGCTGGCTGAGACGTCAGCGGAATTGATTGAGCTTTCAAGGCACACTAAGTGCACCAAAAGGGTTCGCTTTTGCAACGAGGGGGCTCGTCTCAGAAAAGTGCAATCCCGAAAATGGAAGCCGTATCTCTTTTGGCTTCCTCCAAGCAACGTACCTTCAAAGAAGGGTTTCGAACTCGAAAGCTGGCCTTGGCTTACAACTGGTTTCCATTTGAGATCCGCCAACCATGTTTGCCCACTCCTCAATCAAGCATTGGCTCGCTTGTTTCAAATATTTGTTTCGCAAGGCCCTAAGACCGACCCATGGGTCACCTTGGCACCCCAAAGGTCCAGTGCTTTCCACTGCTGGCCGAGTGCCCATGGCTTTGGCGTTGTGAGACTCACTCCAGGGGGCGGGGGAAGACAGAACATCCATACACAAGTGACACTTACTACCCCAGGTCTCTTCCATTGCTATGGGGTTTCCTCTGAAAGGTTTTCGAAATAGTCTTCGTGCTAGGTCGGGCTTGTCAACTTTGGGCATATTGAAATAGATATGGGTGTGTCATGTTTGGAGGTGGTACCTCGTTTTTTGTTTGTTTTTGTTTCAAAGGGAAACCAACAGGAGCACCAAACACTTTGTTTGTTGGTCCCCCAATTTGCCGACACCCATACTAGGTCCCCCAGTAGTGCCCTTTTACCCTTTGTTGGGGGAGGGTTCCCTTACTAAAATAGACAAACCAGCAAAAAGTTGGTACCAACTTATTCTAACCTCTCAAATCTGGAGGACCTAGAGGACCTTTTTTTTTTTAAAGGGAAACCAACAGGAGCACCGAAGTTCTTTTGGTTGGGCCCCCCCTTTGTTGGGGCGACGCCCGCGAAGACCGGCGTTGAGATCATGAACCAGCAGAACTGGGAGTCTATCGCGCCCTTGCTGGAGAAGGCGCACGTCGAGCGAGGGCCAGCGGAGGGAGATGGAGCGAGCGGAGCGGAGCCAGGGAGGGGTCCGTAGAGCGAGCGGCGGTGCTTGGAGGATTTCTCCCAGAAGGAGCCCCAAAAAAACGGGAAATGTCTTGTGGTTTTTGGGGAGTCTCTTACTTGTGGGGTTCCTGTTCTTGGATCCACCTTCAGACAGGCGTTTCGAGAATCGGCAACCAGAACTCGCTCGAGAAACAACCCTTGCGGTTGTCGTTCCCTTTATTTCCCCTTGAAGGCTGCCTTCAAAGATCATCTTATGCCGTTTTGGTTGCCATCGTTTTACGTGAGCTTGCTTGGGCGGTGCCCAGTGCGAAAATCGAGCTGATCGCTTCGTTGAGATCCCGGCCATCAAGCCCGTCTACGTGCTCTTCACCATTTGCTCTTCCTGGGCACTGCTGTCAGTGCTGACCGGTGCCAGGGCAGCCCAGATGAACCCAGAAACACAAGGGCCATGGTGGGAATATGGGTGGTTTCCTTGTGGTTGTCAAAGCCAAACCCCAAAAGGGGGTACTTTCTATAACAAGCCTAGTTTTGGACGTGATGACAGGAGTATGGCAGTGATTCGGCAGTGCTGGCAGTATGCGGGTTGACATTTGGAGAATGTCTGTGCATGTTTTTTTAGCAAAGGTTGCTTGCCTTCCTTAGAGGGGATCTGAAGAGAAACATCAAACTTTCCAACAGGGTTTTTAGCAGGGTGGGCAAAATGCGTTCAACTAGCCCCTGCCCGGAACTTCAAGGAGGAACCAAAAGGAGTTTGCTTGACGTCTTCAACCAGTTTAGGGGCTTGGCCCAACCCTCGCTTCGCAGGTATGCAGGCTTATTTACCAATGGGCAGCACGACCCCATGTGAATAATATGGCATGTCCAAAAGGCCTTACTTGGACCAACTTAGAAGTCTTGAGAGCGTGTACATGGGTGTCCATTATTTGACTGTTTGGTTGAAAACGGATGACCTTGCTTCAGCTAGCTAGATTCAAGTTTGTTACCAGCATCTTTTACAAAGGGCACCCCGAAACGTGGACGACAACATCTTTTGGCCCCCGCTGTTTCCTCTTTTGCTTGTGAAGGGTATGAAGATCAACCTTGACTTTCCAAAGGGTGAACCTGTTTCAAGTTACAGTTGTTTTCATATGTGTGGGAATAAGGCCCCCTTTGCTACTGCCTTGCTTATGTCGCTAAAAACATGGGGGAGTTCTCGATACTCACACATGTTGTTGGTTTTTTTTCACGGATTCTACGTCACATGGTTCTTACTTCTTGGAGGTTGTCATTCAAGCAGTGTGCCATTTGGGACGAGTCCAAAGGAGGTGCCCACCCGTGGCTGAAACATCCAGCCAGAAGTACGGCGCCGTGTTTGCCGTGTGTTGCCATGTTGGGTCGTTTCTTGCTTTTGTTTCATCAATGAAACCTTACCTGGGCAAATGTGGGTTAGAATTTGGGACCAACCCGTTCCCACCAAAGAAGTCCAAGCCACACAGGGGGCATGCCTGGCCTCAAAGAAAATAGAAAGGTATCTCAATAGAAATCCATTCGTCTTCCCAAGCCATATTTGGAACCCCAGCAGTTTTGGCCTCGGGCTCTAAGGGCGTTGGCTCGCGAGTGAACTCCGCTCGACAAACCGCTGCCCCAAAGCGCTACCACCATTGCACCACAGAAATCCCCTGGGGCAGGGGGGCAGTGAACCCCATTTTGATGAACGGAACATAAGCTTCTGAGAGTGTGCTGGTGTGTGTTGTGGGGGCATTCTTTCAAAATTGCTTGGGTTGCTTTAATCCGTGCTCCCTAAGAATATGCCCCCCCCCCCCCCTAGTACAAAAAACCTCGCAGGGTTTTTATTATCAGGGTCCCCCCGTTTTTGGCCAGAACTGTTTGAGATTGGGTTGTTTAGTACTGGTTCCAATTGGAAAGTGGGGGGCCCCTTTGATTCGCCAAAACAGTGCTCAAAAGACAATTTCTGAGTAAGAACATTTAAAGGGAAGGGACCCTCTCGATTTGCAACAAAATATGTTCCAAATAATGGAGGAAACCTATTGCAGACCCTAATGATAAAAACCTCTTCCGCAAGGCAACCCGTTGATTTGAAAGGACAAATCGCTCAGAATACAACTTTTGAGTAAGATCTTATGAAGGGAGCCTGATGGAGACCCTAATGATAAACAAACAAACAAAAACCTCTCCTGCAACTCAGAAGAGCATGTTTTAGTAAGATCTCATGAAGGGAACCTAATGGAGACCCTAATGATAAAACCCTCTCGCGCTCAGGTGACCCCTAATAAGCACATCTGGGCAGGGTCCTGTTCAGAAAAACCAGAACGGAGAACAGGGAGAAGATGACGGCTGCGCAGCAATGTCATCGGCCGATGGCTGAAGAGGATCGGTGGAAAGCTTTGGCGTGCCTGCTTGGTCCAGTCGGTGAACTCGCAACCACAGCGCTCCAAGGAGAATTTGCCCATCTGAAGTGGCAGCGGATGGTGGGGGATGGGGGTGTAAGCAGTGCCAAGTTTGCACGGTTTTCTTAGCAAGGGTCCGGTTTCCTCTTTTGGGCTTGGACATAGGTGGCGGCAATTCTAGGGTTCCAATTGCCAACTGAAGACCGACCACAGGCCAAAGAAGGCCCTGACTTCCTTTGAAGGAGAAAACCCAAAGCAAAGCCACCAATTGTTAGCAGTCCCCCTGTTTGAGCCATTGCTTTTCCGACTTTTCCGGGGGTCCAAACCGTTCGTTCTCGAAATGGCCCCTGGCTGCGGTTTCCGGGTTTTGCGCCAGTGAACGCTCAGGTGGTGAGTGAAAACATGATGGCTGTGCGGGAGTCCCAAGCGCAAAAGGACGAGGAGGCGCGTGAGCCCCGGCTGGATCCCGATTGGGACGCTCGTTTGTTTTGGCCTTTTTGGAGTCTCCCATCGACAGAAAATCAGCAGCCTGAGGCACCCAACGTGCCTTTTTTTTTAGGTACGAGAAAAAAACGCTCGAATTACCGATTTCTGCTCGACCCCCCAAAAAACGCTCGCCCCCCGAAAAACGCTCGACCACATCCCCTTCTTCCATCCAGAGGAAGGCGGGATTGTTACGTTTTTTAAATTTGCACTCGTTTGCGGATATTTGCGCTCGTTTTGCAGATATTTGCGCTCGTTTTGCACTTTGATTTCTGCTCGCTCCTTTTGAATATGCAGCGACCGATCATCTTGGAGGACCGACCAGCCCGGTTTTGGGAAAAACGCTCGGAGCAGGAAAAAGTGTACGTTTACCATATTTTGGTGACGACCCCTGGTTTTGCAACACGTTTGGGCTAAAGGCAGAAATTTATGTAACGAAGGGTGCTCCAGGTTTTTTTGGAGTCTCCCATCGACAGAAAATCAGCAGTTTTTGGAGTAATTCAGATGTCCAAATCATTTTGGCTGACAGCTGGGTGTCAAAGGACTCTGAGTTACTTGAGAAACTCGGGTTTTTGATGTAAATTCAACCAACGTACTGTGGGTGGACAAATCCTGCACCAGCTTCAATCCATGGAAAGCCATGATGCGTGTTTGATTGTGTCCACCCACAGTAGGAGTTGGTGAGAATTGGGATCTGGACGAATGCTCCTCCAGCTGGTCAACTGAGTTGTTTGGCTCTAATCACCGCTCAGTTCTGCGAGCGTGATCCCACGTGAAGATTCAGAGGCTGCCCTTCTTGTGTAAGGACAACCTTAGAGGCAACGAACACTCAAGGGACGAGTGTCTCGTTGGCTAAACACTGGGAGCCTTGAGCGTTTTGTGGGCTAATAAAGGTGCAAAAGCCAAAGGGAAACCAATACACAAACCAACCAACCTAACCCAACCCAACCCAACCAAACAGCAAAAGTGGCAAACATTAAACTCTCGCGAGTTGCCAGCCGCTGCCCCTTGTTTGCCTCGATCGAGCCAACGGCCAATTTGCCAAGAGCCCAATTTACTTGGGGTTAACAGGGAAGGTCATCCACCTGGTGGTAAGGATCCGTAAGAACTATTCTGCTTATTGTTATTGAGGGGACCTTGACTTTGGTTACGCAGGATGGTCATGAACCCGTTGCGGATTTTAGACGAAGATGTTGGCATGCTAATTACCCCCCCCCCCCCACCCAACCAATCTCCCTTTGCCTGACCACCAGGCTGGAGGCTTGCATTGAGTTTTTTTCTTAGGGGGCACCTTTTCGAGCTCAAAACTTGCTTTGTTTCCGGCAAGCAGAGCGACTCTCCCACGGTCCGCACAACTGGCTTTTCATGATCGGGGAACATTGGACACTGTATGTTGAAGCCTTCGGGCTTTTGGACTTTTTGGCAGGGGAGCTTTAAAACCCACCAAAGTGTTGGTGTTCCTTTTGGTTTTCCTTTACAACCCCCCAACAAGATGATACCTCAAAAAAGAAGGACTGGCCAAAATAGGTTCTCGTGGGGGTCTCCCCCTTTTGGTGTGGCTTAGACATCTCTTCTTCTTCTTCTTTTCTCGGGCAGGATTTAGTTTCCTGGTTTGCCGTCGGATTTCTTTGGGCGCCTGGCTGCTTTGATCACACAGGGGATTGAAGACTTATGTCTTAAGGCTCCCTTGGGATTGTTTCGGGCTCCCTAACGTCAATCAAGTTTGGTTTGGGTGTTTTAAAGGCTGCCCCCCAAAAACGCTAACGGGTAGTTCTAAAAGGACATGAAGAGGACACCAACCATTTTGGGAGCCCCCCCCCCCCATTTTGAGGCAATTGTCTATGTTCGGAGAACGGAGTCACAAGTCATGGCCATGAGCGCGCGAACCTCTTTGAGGGAACCGCTTGTTTTCTGCTCTGAGCTCAGATGCCCAGCTTGGTTTGGGGTTGAGTTTGAAGGAATCGGAACTCTTCCCCAAAAATGGGTGCGGGTCAAAAATGGGTACCCAAAATGGCTTGCCCTGGTAAATGGAACCAAGGACTGAAACCTGCGGTCCGATTCCTGGTGGTTCAATTTCGACCCATACCCAAATGAACTCAAGGTGCTTTCCACTAAACCCCGGAACCCCCAAGTTAAACACTTTTTGCAGGGGGGTCAACAGCAACCAAGTGACCAAACGGGAAATGGGAAATGATGCTTTGGCGTTTCGATCCAACCTACGGGTTCCTTTTGGGTAATTTACGGTCTCGAGCCAACCGCAGGCGGTGGAGGAGCGCAGGATTTGGCTCGCGAGGCGAAGGGGACGGGCCTCAGGTGAAACCCATTTGTGGAGAAATCGGGGGGCGGATGTGTAGGGTTAGTATATAGTGGGTAAACGGGTGTAATTTATATAGTGGGTATATATATATATATAATATATATATATATACATATGTATCGCATACAGTAGGCTACACATGTAGGTAATCTATACCCGCATTCACCCCATAAATGGGTCAAAGGTGGGTATATATATATATAATTTGATCCACCTCCATTTTTCCAAGGAAGGTTTTCTTGGAATGCGTATGAACTTCTGCAGAGCCATGGTAAACACTTCTTTTAACAAGACTGGGGCTGACGTCATCTGATTGGTGCAGCTTTATGGTGGTGCCCTATCTGCCATTGAAAACAAACCCGGAAAAAGGACTTCTTGAGGCAAATCAAGCCCTAACCTTTTGGGGCCGTCTTTGGGTTGGAGGTGGCTTGGCGGCTCCGCGCCCTGCGATTGTTGTGGCTTTAGGCCTTTATAAGCTGGTTGGCATGAAATCTTGGTGGAAGCAGTGACCACAGGGTGGAGCGACTCATGGTATTAATGTCAGATCCGGGCTTTCTGTTTAGGGCTGATCCACGTACTTTACTCTTATTTGCTCCTCCTCCAGTGTTCATTCTTAAGGTGTATTGGTTTGTATCTATATATTATATGTATATGTATATATATATATATGCTACCCCCCCCCCCCCAGGGACCTACCTTTTGGCTGCCTCTCCAGTGCATGAATTGCCCATCTAGGACTGGGAGGAACGATCTCTCAACTAGGACCAGGACCAAATGAGACTAGAACCCAGGATCTCTGAACTGGGACTAGGACCAAACTAGGACTAGACGACCCACCTCAGATTCTTACAAAAAATGAACTTCAAGTATAACTTCCTCTGCAATGTCCTGTATATTTTCTAATTGTTGCAGTAAACTAGGGAGCAACCTAACACTAGAACCAAGGATCTCTCATCTAGGACCAAACTAGGACTAGACCATTTAATTCTACTTCTTATAGTATTTGGATGTCAAGTATTACATTCTGGTGGAAAAAAAAGTCCTGTTTAATATTTGGTCCTAACATGTAAATTCTGACTGGATATTCTCCTTATGTCAAATTCAATTGTTCAGCTAGAAGGTGCATAGAACCTGACTAATATATTAACTACAATTCATAACTAACTTCCTTTGTAATGTCCTTTGTACGTTCTATGTATTTCAGTAAGCTGGGACCATACTTGGCCTATAACCAAGGATCTCTCAACTAGGACTAGGACCAAACTAGGACTAGCTAGTTCTGAAAGTGATTGAAATTCAATGTACAATGGTCTATTGGACAGAAAATAGTTTGTACCATTTAATTTGACAAAAACAGTCAATATTTAAGTTCGAATCTAAATCGCAATTCTGGCTGGAGTATGTCCTTCTTAAGCTCCATTGAATTTCAATCAGAAATAAGGTTGAATTTGATAAAACATACTAAGTGGAATGCATAAGGAAAGAATCCAAAGGTCCCAAACTTGTGTCTTTCACTAGTCCTAACACTACCTTGGTCAGAAGACACCGTAAAACACAGTGTTGTGTAGCGTTTTTCATACTCAATTCACATCTCCACCAACAAACGCTCTCTAAATGCTCATTTGCACTTGAACAGGATTTAATTGGGACTCAATACGGAAATATTTGGTCAGAAGCCTAATGGTAATCAAATTTGAGATTGCGAGTTTAAATAGAGTTCCTTTCCCAACATATACTTGCAATTCAATATGAGCTTTACCAGGATTTGATAAGGAAAGAACCCATATTCTCTAGACAAGTCTTCTTTGCAAACGCGAATCCGGGCCCGAGTGAAACCCATTGAGACCGACTGAAATTTCAGTTGAGCCTGGGTTCAAGATTCCCTAGAAAACTTTGACCTGCAATCTTGAATGTGGGCCTAGATTGAAACAGATTGAATGAATAATCAGGACTTGGATGCTTGCGCAACACTGTGCTAAAGTACAGCCGCGCAAAGTGCAATGTTGAATTTGGGTCTCGATTTACACCGTTTTCAATCGATTTAAGTTTAAATCGGGCATGGATTCAAGATTCAAGATTCAAGAATCCAGGCCAAACTTTTCCAAGATTCTTGAATCCAGGCGTCGATTTAACCCGATTTAAACCGATTTAACTTAAATCGGGCATGGATTCAAGATTCAAGATTCAAGAATCCAGGCCAAACTTTTCCAGGGAGTCTTGAATCTTGAATCTTGAATCCATGCCCGATTTAAGTTAAATCGGTTTAAATCGGTTTAAATCGACGCCTGGATTCAAGAATCCCTGGAAAAGTTTAGCCTGGATTCTTGAATCTTGAATCCATGCCCGATTTAAATTAAATCGGTTTAAATCGGTTTCAATCAAGCCTGAAGCTTCCAGAACGTCCTTGGAAATGCTTCTTTTTCATTGCTCTCCCCAAAGCCCAACAAAGGGTAGAAAACACTGCAAATACCAGGGAATTCATCAAAAAGGTAGGTCCCTGGGGGGGGGTACCATATATATATATATATATATATCTATTGTAATCGTGAGGTGCGCAGTCTCGAGGACCAGAAAACCTGCCTTGTTTGCGTCTTCCACTCCCATCCCCCCCACTCTGCTGCCAGGTGGCTCCGGGGCGTGTTCGCGGCGGCGGACAAGGATGGCAGCATGACGCTGGAGCGGAGTTGGGTAGCT
The DNA here is from genome assembly GCA_963377175.1 of Effrenium voratum. Classification (NCBI taxonomy): domain Eukaryota; class Dinophyceae; order Suessiales; family Symbiodiniaceae; genus Effrenium; species Effrenium voratum. The sequence goes on from CAUJNA010002024.1 coordinate 87,006, forward strand.
CAGACCTGGAAGTAGCTTGCCTCGGAAGTTCAATCCCAGGTTCTGGCCGTGGAAATCAATGTAACGAGTTAGAACCTCAAAAGTGGTTGGTCCCCTATTGACATTCGTGGCCTGGTACGGCTCATTTGTTCTGGTCTTGGGTAGAGCTTTACTGTGACAAGCCGCGACTTGGCTAAGAACCTGGCTTGAGTCGTGTTGTTTGAGGAAAGCCACGTGCTGTTTGTTGTTTAGGATGGGTTTTAGCAGACGTTCATAGCTGGGTCCCAGGGTTCCTCTGAAACCTTCTAGTTTCGTCTACGGAATACCGAGCCTCCAAGCTCAGGGGACTGCGGTCTTCCTCAACCATGGGCAAATGTCTACCGTTGCGCTGGATGGGGCTGGTTTCCTGATCTCCAAACTTTTGCTCGAAGGGTACCTGGAGCATACGCGTCCCTTAAACAGGGTGTTTTGTGAGGGGCAAGCAACCAAATAAGCTGTAAACACAAGGCGTGAAGCTGCAAAATCTTTTGCGGGTTTGGTCTTGAGGATCTGGGAAATCTGTGACCTTAGGGTTGTGAATTTCTTCTCCCAAGTGGCCATGGAATCTGAAGAAGGGGCTTCTTCCTCTTGAGTAAACCTGGTTGCCATCCCCCTTTTTCTACCAGGTATCTGGCCGGGCTTGTGAGTCGTAGTCAAGGCTGAAACAGTCACCCACTTAGAATATTTCCAACACTGACACCGCGATTTTCCCAGCCTGGTTAGCAAGTGGGACTTTTAGAAGTCCCTTGACGAATCAAGTCACCTAGACGAAACTTACTTGTTTAAATTGGGGTCGAATCCATGCAAAAAGGTGATGTAGAGGGAGCGCTACACTACGGCCAAGGAAGTTTAGGGCACAAAGAGCTTCTTGTGGCTCCGTACAAATATATATATATATATAATATGTATATTTGTTATCTAGCCACTTGTTTCTGGGCTTCCGCTATGGTTGGCAACCAGCCATGTTCCCTTTGGTTTTCAAAGTAGGTAACTGGAATCACTGGCTTGGGCATGAGGTTTCAAAGGAAACACGGACAAACGCAGCTTGTGAAGATGGCTTTCTGCAGCCTCGTTCGTTCGATCCGAGGTGAGTACCGTGAGCTGTTGAAGCGCCGGCCTTGAATCGGACCCGAGGGGTCCAAAGGTAAAGGGGAGTCTTGGGAGAAATTGTTCAATCCCATCTTTCCTATTTGTTCAATCCCATCTTTCTTTTCAAATTCATGCATCTTACAGCTGTGTTCCCTTGAGTTGCTGGATGATTCGGGATTGATCCAGTCGACATGCGTTGTGTTTCACCGTTTTGTTGTGGGTGGTGCTTTGAAAGTGGCCTCGAAGTGCAACAATAGATGCGGAACCAAATTTTGGATGGCTTGACGAGGTGGGTCGGACTTTTCTAGCGGGGCTACCCCCAAAAACCAAACGGCACCAGGGCCCCCTTTTCAAGTCCCTCTCAAAGTCACTACTGGTGCGAGGTTAAGCTGTCTTTGCCAGAACCAATAATTACATTCGAAATCTGTACCTCACCTTGCGAAAGTGCTGCGCCTGTCACGACATCTGTGCAAAAAGCGCAGGGATTTTTGTGTACGTGCTTATTCTTCTGTTGTGTTCTGTGCGAGAGCAACCTTTCAATTCTTTGCCGCACCGCGGATGGTCCTTGTAAACTTCCGGTAAAACGAGCTCACCCCCTTTCCCAGGAGGGGGATTCCTTGTTTTCTTCATTTGCCCAGCTATTTTCGGGCCAATAAAGAGGAACTCCTTTCAGCGGGTCCAGAACTGAAAGCTGGGGACCAAACAACCAAGCAGGCCAAACCTGCGAAGGGTTTTTGTGGGGGGTTCTCGAACTAGTGGTCTAAAATGCTTGTTTTCTTTACATACCAGCCAAAACGGGATCCACAATTTTCAGAATCACTCAAGGGCAATCTGAATTGAGTTTTGTTTAGCGGTTGGTGATGTTTGAAGGGGGTTGAAGGTTCGGCCAACATATCCATTCCATGTTCGATCTGGGCTTCTTACTAGTTTTCCATGTCCTTACGGAAGCCGTAGATGGGGCCCTGAACAACATATCGCCACCACCACCAGAGAACCAGCAACAGCAACTGCAACTGCAACAGCACAGCACCAGCACCAGCACCAGCACCAGCACCCACCAACCCACCAACCCACCTACCCACCTACCCACCAACCCACCAACCCACCAACCAACCAACCACCCAAGCAAGCAAGCAACCAGCCGGCCAAGCAAGCAAGCAAGCAAGGAAGCAAGGAAGCAATCAAGCAAGCAAGCAAGCAAGCAAGCAAGCAAGGAAGCAAGGAAGCAATCAAGCAAGCAAGCAAGCAAGGAAGCAAGGAAGCAAGGAAGCAATCAAGCAAGCAGGCCAGCAAGCAAGCGAGCGAGCGAGCAACCGAGCAACCGAGCAAGCAACCAACCAACCAACCAACCAACCAACCAACCAACCAACCAACCAACCAACCAACCAACCAACCAACCAACCAACCAACCAACCAACCAACAAATCAACCAACCAACCAGCCAACACAAATGCAACTCAACATGCCAATGCAGCAACACAAGCAGCAGCCACAACAGCAAAAAATGGACAACAAATACAAATGCAAATGCAAGTGCGCATCGCCTCTTTGACCCATCCACTCAAAATTCGATGGGAGAAGCCTCTGGGACCCAAGATATGGGAACATCGAACGTAGGCGGGACTACAAGGAGCTCACAAATCCAGGGGCTTGCATGACCTCGAGCACCATGATGGTTCCTGCACATGTCTTTGCATGTCGATTCCTTCTTTCCAGCTGGTGAATTGCAATCATGATCATTGGCCCCGTCGGCGATGGGTACAAAACGTTGGGGTTTGTCTGCAAAAACTGTGAGCCCTGTAACATACCACAAGGCCCTTAAATGCCAGAATTGGGGGGGGGGGGGGAGCGATATGGGGCGATCCTGGCGTGTCGGTTCAACTCCTTTGGTGGTTTCTGGCCATCGGTTGGCTTCCACGCCGAAAGTAACAAGGCTAAACACAGACAAATCAACAAAAGCCAAAATGAAGGAAGAACGGAGCAGACACGTCCAGTTTCCAAGGCGGAACAGGAAGACGAACATCGACGGATCAGCTGTACGTCTGGAAAACGGTTTGGATTCGCGCTTTTGTGGATTTGACCTGTTCCAAGCCCCCTTTAAGTTATTTTTTAGTACTCTTTTAATATCCTACAGGGGTGGATCCACCAAAAAGCGGATCCAAACCGTTTTCAAGGGTACGGTGGCACCTTCGGATCGAGGTCACCCTTCCATTTGAAGCGCCTCCAGCAGGCGATCCGGGCGATTTGGGGGAACCGTCGGGCTGATGGTGGGCACCAACGAATGTCCCAGATCTCCGGGCTACATGTGGACTATAGTCTGAACCTATGATCATCTTTTTGTACCCCAGAGTTGGGCGAAGTCTTTTGGTTGCTTCTCTCCTTGGTTTTTCCGCACTTTTTTTCCTTTTCGGGGCCTACTTCAAAGTCAAACTACCTGTCCAAAAGAAAGGGGGGCGCACATGTGGCAAGCTATCAGCGTCAGAAGCTGCAGTTCCTTGTCGTGGTGAGATTGAAAATGGGTTCAGAACCCGGACCCAGTCAGTTGAACACGCCACTTGGGGCCGGAAATCCATACTGCCAGGGGCGGATCACGTGTATCCTGCAAGAGGGGTTGGGGCTTCTGGTCGTAGTGGCTTCAGCAGTGTCGGAGATGACGCAAGCGGCTGCGAAAGTGGGGGTTCTAGCAAGTCGTGAGGGGAAAAGCAAATCACATGCTTGGTTGGTAAGCTGATGTTGCGGTCGTGAAGGCCGTTTCTGTGAAGGGCGCTTGTGAAAAGGGTGCAGCCCCCAACAGCAAGCACTCACAACTGTTGCTGAAACTCTGGGGTTGATGGGACTCCGATGCTTGATCTGACCATATGAATCAATCCGATGGCCGGACGGACACACGCGCAGAAGAAAGCCCAATGAAACTGGGAATTGGCGTTTGCGCTTTGCTTTGCTCGAGTTGTTTTATGAATTCTCTGGGACCTCGCATGCTATATCCCATGGAACCTGCCAGAGCAGTTGCATTCTTATAAACTCCTAAAAATGCTTGTTCGCGTTACATGTCGATGCAGGCGAAGGACTGTATGCTTTGTTTGCTTACACGACCGGTGCTGTTGTTTGTGGTTTGTTTCAGGTTTTCATAGCCGTTTCAGCTTCAGACGGGTACGGTGATCGAAGGAAACTGGGGGGGGGGGGGGGCAAGGTGAGCAACCCGATGGGAGGCGTCCCTTTGTCGTAGATGTCATTGCTCCCTGGAATTTCACGGGCCAGCATAATTGTTGCTTGGACACTGCCATGTGGCGTAATTCTGTAGTTTGTGTGTTCATGGCTGGAGTTCGGGTGGAGAAGTCATCCACTTTAGTGTTGACTTGATACCAGCACATTTGCGCGCCATTTTGACATGGCAAACCTTACCAGGCCCGCCATTCTTTGGGGGCTCTATGTTAAGGCTCTATTTTGACACACACATACCCAGATTCTCATGCAAGGACCAAAGTGACTTCCAAAAAGCTAGCCAGAATGCAAGAAATGGAGGATATGTGTTCGGGATGCTGAGAGTTTGGACCAATCAAAGGAGGATAGGGCTGCTTGGTATGGGGATGTTGAGAGTGCTGGGACGTTGAGGATGTATGTTGTTTGTTTATCGTACGGTAGAAAAAGGAGGTTTGGGGTATTGATGTCGGGGATGGCGCAGCGGTCATAAGGATCCTTGGCTTGGGAATCCGTTTTGGATTGAAGTTGCAGACAACTTTCCTCATCTATGTTTATTGTTGTTGTTTTTATTCAACCATGGGGGTGTCGTTTTTTTTGGCGGGATTCCCCTTTTTGTTTTGGTTGGCCATAAAGCTTAGAAACCAACGGGAAAAAAAGGTCCACTTGGGTCCCGTTCCCCCCCCCCCCGCCCAAAGAATTCCGGGGCCGATGTGTCAGGTGGCCAAAGTGCCGATGCAGGATCTCATGCAGATGTTCGATATCCTGGATGCCCCTGGGATCTCCGTCGAGTGGGGGTTTCACGGGCTGGACGTCGGGCTCCTTTTGTTTTTTTTGTGGCCAAAGGGATGTGTGGCGCAGGTGCGGTGGGACTTTGCTTTTTGGTGGTTTCGGAAACCAAAGGGAAGCACCGTTGCGCCATTTTGCGGGTGCCAAAAAAAGGCACCCCCGGAGGAGTTGGGCATTTCCTTGTTGCAGTGTTTTTTGGTTTCAGGAGGGGTTCCCTTTAGACCTTTAGGCTCAACAATCGGACAAGGGTGCCCCATTTTTTTCACATGGGCACACATGGTTTGGGAGGGAGTTGGGAAAGCCTTTTCGGGGAGTCGACCCAGTCCACCCACTTTGCCGCAGTTCTGTGCGCGAATGGTGTGGTGCAGACTTTCCACGAAGCAAAGCCGTCAAAGAGCCGTTTCTTCAAAGGCACCAGGCCTTTATGCAAGCTCCTGTGATACCTCGTTCCAGACACCCAGTGGTGCCCTTGCTGCCCGTGTTGAAAATTAGCTACCAACCAAAGGGAGGTGTTCCTCCGAGTGGAGGTTTAGGTTGGGCAACTTGAAATGGCCAAAGTCAGAGGGATTGGAATCGCAAACGTCAAACAAATCATAAACATGGTCTCTAAACCACGAACACAGCTTCAGTTGCCTTTTGTTGTTGCTTTTTAATAATTATTTGGACTCTGTTCTACTTGTTGCTGTTACTGTGTTCCTTTTTCTTCTGGATGGCAGGATCCAGTTCTTATATTGGTTTTGGACATATTGTACAATTTGCTGAAAGATGGATGTTTGGTTTTGAAGGTTGGGAAGATGGATGTCACAGTCAGTTGAGTCCTTTATTTGTGTGTAGGACGAAATCCATTTTGCATCAGAAGCCCTATCAGACATTCGTGGGACAAGCCACACACCAGCTGGTGCGCCATGGATTTTGTGCTTCCATGAGCTTCCAAAAATACCTCTGAGGGCAGGTGACCTTGAGCATGAGATTCCGTGATGGGGTGAGTTCATCAGTCCTGGAAACTGGCGTGCCAGGGTCCATTCACGCGCAACGTTTTGCTTGAGGGCATGCGGAAGTTTGAACGGGGACTTTAGACAACCATTGAAAGAGGTCCTTGGATGAAAACTATGAGCATGGCCCACAGAAGCATTTCTGACCGCACACAGATGGCCTGCCGTGGTTGAAACACTGTTTTGTGGAAATGAGCATCCATCATCTGAACTCCTTCGCTGCGAAAATCGTAACATCTACCAACGATTTGCAAATGATTTTCCCTGTGAACCCACTGGGGCCCGTCTCATTGAAACGATATCACGGGGCTAAGACCTGGCTTCGGAAGCATTCACCGAATTCATCGAAGGTCCAGGCCGAGAGGCTTCCGGCACCCTGAGGGCCTGCTTTCCCTCCACGTAGGGGTTGATCAAAAATTCCATTCAGGGCCCCCAAAATGACCATGGGCAACTTTTCCCATGTAGTGAAAGTCGTCTTTATTGGTGGTTTCCCTAATGGTCACTCCATGTTTATAGGACCTTTTGATCAACCCCCCATATTAAAAGCTTCAAGTACTGTCTTTCCACTTTAGGGGTTGGATAATTGAAACATCAGGTTTTGGGTTGACTTGGATAAGAAGCTCTCTTGGTCATCCCGACTTCCAGAACGCCACGTGTAGCAAAGATGTACCTCGACGGGACTGGGTTCTGACTTTGCTTTGGTGCCGTGCTGGTTTATGCCCGATGTTGCAAAAGGTCACAAGCGACGCGCATGAGCAGGAACCTTTTCAACTTGTCCCCAGCTCAGCTGGCCACCGGGACACTTTTGGACCCCTGCGCAGCCCGGCATGGAAACTAGATGAAACCCAAGAGGTGAACAACGTTTGGTCCTAGTTTCATTTGCCTGGGTGTCATTTTCACCCAGTTTGGTTCCATCTCCAGCCATTTTTTGTTTACCCAGTTTGGATTCCAACCAGTTTTCGGCACAGTGCTCTTCGGTTCAGAAAGTTTCAGGTCGATGGCAACGGCCTCATCGAGTTCCAGGAGCATGGGCTTTGGGGCTTTGGGGAGAAACCGCCCACCCCTCTCTCAGATAGCACGGGTTCTACTTAGATCCGGGGTCAACATGATTGGATTGTTTTCCAACTTAGGTTCCCTGTACGAGCCAATCTTCTGGAGCCGGTCTTCGGTGAGTTTGTTTTTGGAAGGTCGCAAGGCTTGGCGGTGCCATATTTTTCGAATGTCTGCCGTGGAGGGACCTGTTCGCTTCTCTTCTTGCAAAACCCAAGAACCCGTTCTTTTGCCCAAAGGCCGGTGCAAGCCAAGTTAACCAACTCCGATCCATTGGGTCCAAGGGGAGCTGCGTCTTGGCTTCGACCATGAGGAGACCCTTGCCGGACGATGCGCCGTGGTTTGTCGGGGCTGGCCTTGGGCCGGGCAGTTTTTCAACGGCCAACTGGGACCTACCTGGATCCAAAAGCTGTCGAGTGGGGAACATGAGCTCCGGCACGACCAGGTTTTTTTTTTCTTGCCCATTGGATTCCAGTCACCACTATTGACATATGTCCCGTTTGGTTTCCCTTGGGCACAGACGTTTATTTGCAGGGAAGTGGGTGTCTAAATCGCGAAGGGCTTTTTCTTTTGGCTTTCCTTTGAATTCCAACCAGAACGGGGTCCAGCATTTTGAGAAACTCCCAAATACACTTGGTGGCTCCCAGCTATCCCCTTAGCAATTGTAGCTGTTTAGTTAGTTTAGTGGCTGGGTTTCCATTCAATCCACAAGTGAGTCACTCTGAGCAGATAGTCAGTTTAAACAGCCTACCCTAAGGGTCCTAATGGATCTTGGGGCCACTTTGTTTTTCTTCTTCTTACAGCCCTAAAGCAACTCGGGGTGCGGTACGGGGACTGCCGCGTTCTGCCTACCAAGCCCCGGGAGCCTTAGTTCCATCACTGGGCAAAGGAGATGTTTCAACGGGTCCAAAGCGATGGCCTTCAGGAGTTCCTCATTGGCTTCGAGTGGCTGAACGAGCCCATCTCGGGGAAGCCCCGCCCCGAGCTCCGAAACGGCGCCGACTCGCGGAGCCAAAGGGATTTGAAAACCGTGGCATAATTCCTCCAGTTGAGTCATAATCAAAACCTGGTACTAAAATGGTCGACCCAGAACCATGCTTCAAGAATCAAGAAGGCGGATATCCGCAGCTATTTATGGTTGGGATTGGGATTGTCCCTTACTAACCTTCATCTACTTTCACCCTGGTTTACCGTTGAGTAGGTAGGGGGAAACCATCCATGGTGAGGCTTGCCTTCAAGCACTGGGCTACTCAGTCCCTCAGTTTCCGGACTTGATGAGACCGGATTTTTTTTTTGCCAGGGAGTGTGTATCGATTTGACACTTTGTATTCGGAGAAAGAAGTGTGACTTTCCACTTTAAAAGGTTGATGCCTCATTTGCTTGTCGTCGTCTTTCCTCTCGCTTTCCTTGCATTCTCTGGGCTGGGAGTAGTTGGCTTCACGTTACCCTCAAATTATGGTTTGGAGTTGTGGTCTTAGATTTGAACCACTGGTTTTCGTCCAGGTCCAATGGGCAAGCACCAACCCGCCATTCCAAACCACCAATTCAAGGTACTCTAATTTCTGCCACTGCCTAGCCCAAGAAGCTGACCTATTCTTGTGTTTGCGGTCCAACAGCTTCTTTCGACGGCTGTTTCCCTGGGGTGTGACCACTGAATATGGCAGATATGACAACAGTTACTATTTTGAAACCATCTAGACAGTCCGTTGGCCCAAACACGTGTGAACAGATGCTTGAGTAACGCGCAGGCCACGTTTCCTCATGTTTTACCGTTCCCCTTTTTCCGCCACAGATTGCACACAGCCGTGCCGCATGGCCTGCAGTTCCGGAGGTCTTTGCTGAAGCTGGGCCACGAGATCAGGCGCCGAGCAAGATGATCTGGCGCACCCGGGAAGATTGGCACCGGGTTTCCGCCTGGTGCGCTAGGGAAGGACTCGGTCGACCGAGTCCAGGTGTTGGGGGGTTCTCGGATTCCCCTTCAAGGAGCCCACCTATCTGAGGGTTTGTGAGGGTCGTTCCAATTCATTCCCCTATCGAACCCGCAAGTTTGGTTTCGTTTGGTTTCCTCGGATCTTTGGAGCAACCGTCCAGTGCTTGCAGCCGTTCCCTGCCACAAGTCACTGCATCCCTGCTTCTTTGCTTTTCAGCCTTCTTTGCCTTGGGCAGAACAACATATTTATTTAGATTCAATCTGATTTTAGCTTCTTTAAATAGCATATGCGCTCCTGCAGACAAGTTGCGCATGGAACCCTAAATCCTTCGCGTTGAAAGGGCTTTTGTCGTGGAGCCCTTTCCAAGGCGTTCCATGTAGATTTGCAGCAACTCGCCAGGGTCTCCTGTCAACTTGTGGAAAAGCTCCTGGCGAACTTGAGCGGGGCCCTCAAACGGACGCGCCCTCGCGAATGAGGAGTGACTCGGGAAGGAGAGCGAAGATACTCTTGCTGGTGCTCAGCAGGGAACGAGGGAATGAACCTGGGGATTTTCCCTAAAGGAAACCACAGGGGATGGTTTAAATCGGGGTCATTCCAATTTTCATTCCCTGCCTATCGCAGCTGAAAAAGTGTTGGAATTCCAGCCACACCTAATCACATTTCAGTCCAGGCGCCTGCAGGGTTCCATAGATTTCCTCTTTCCCAAAAGCCAGTCTCTCCATGTGATGGTGTGAAACGCCTGCTAGAATCCACAGCAAACCACAGTAGATTGTTTCTTTGTTCCAATACAAGCATCCACCGTCCTCGTTTGTTGGTGACCGGTGATTCTCCATCTTTGAAATCATTTCGTTTTCCTTGGTTGCCTAGTCGTATGTGGTATTTACCGGGTTTTCCTGTGAAAGGCGTCAAACATCATCTCTTTGCAACGCCCAATTAGATTTCTTTGTTTCCCTCCCCCCAGTGGCTGGACTATACTAGTACTTTGCGGGGAGGCCATTTTAGTGGTCTCACATTATCCTACAATGCTTGGTTTCTGCGGCAGTGTCCTTTTGGTTTCCCTTTTGACAACCAAAAAGGCGTCAACCATGTTGAGAGCCTCCCACTTTGGTCGAAAACAGATTGCATGCATTTGCCAACCCACTCGGTCGGACGGTTTGAGCCCTGTGCAGGGGTGGCATAGGTCGCGTGAACATGTTTAATCGCGTGGCGTTCGGCAGCACCCCTGACCTTGGGGGGCGGGGGTTGTCGGCCTGATTGGCTGCCCGATGTACAGGGATCCTTCTTGTCGATGTTCCTTTCAACCATCGCCCCGTCAAGTGGAAAGCCCAAAACCACGGGAAAGCCCAAATGGCTGGGACCATTCCTTAGAACCACGACCCATGATCACGCTTGTTCTGAGCCATTAAGTGTTTGGTATCACTGGTCGAATCCAAAAACCATGGTAAATAAAATAATCAACAGGGCGGCAGTAACTATGGCTGAGACTGTTCCTCACGACCCCTTCATTTGCCCGGGTTTTGATTGTGGCCCAACTTGTTTGCTAGCGCCACACGCACGGAGGCAAGCCCATACTCGCGGGGATGGGAATTCAATCTGGAATGCCCTCAAAAACACTTTGTTTCCTCTTGGTTTCTTTGTATCCCTTCAAATGGATTTGACTTTTAGTGAGGAGTACCCTTGCTGGTTCTGTCCGAAATTCTATCCCGATGTTTTATTGATCAATGGTGTCAATTCTTTCAACCACACGTAGCCTTTGCATGTTATCTAGTCAAATGGGGCACGCGAACATTTAGGCCATCGGATATGCTCCCCCACTGCCGACCCCGTATCAATCAACCTGGTGGATGAATAGGGAGGTGCTTCCCCGAAAAGCGAAGCATTCCAACTGAAATGGGACACTCCCCTACCAGTCGATCAGGGGCACCAATCCTGGATTCTCATTACCAGAAAGGCAAGCTTTTTGCAGAGGCCCGATTTTTTTGGTGGTCCCTAAAAAAAGACAACACCAAATGCTGGATGTTATGGATGTTATGAAGCAATCGCAAGAGTAAGGTTTGTCCATTCGCCCATTCTCCAAAGCGTATTCCACTTGTCCAACAAAAGCAAGTTAGACGATTGCACGCGCTCATTGGTACTCAGAACACTGCTCTCTCCACCGCGACCGGGAAGCATGCATATGATATGTATTTGATATAATTACAATATATATATATATATACACATAGACATATGCATATACACATAGACATATGCAAATACATGCATGTTTAACATATTGTTCTGACATGGATATCCTCTTTAAGAAGTGGCACAGGGCGGCACCAAGGCAAGCGTTTAACAACTTTCCCCCGTCTTCCCCCCATATTTGCCCTTTGGGACACTGCACAAACTTGGAGCCAAACACCAAACACAGCTGTGTGTCTATGAAGCCTGCAAAAGTCATCTCAAAGGGTAGCCTGAACAGCCATTTCGCCCGTGGGATTTAACATTAATATACACGCTTCCATCTGAGAAGACCCCCCCAAACAAAGACACCCATGCAATATTGTGGGCCGGGGCCATTTACTCAGGTGAGGAGCTGAACCAGGTGTGTTCCCGACAGCTGGCCGGATGCCCTTTGTGGTCGGGGGGTGTTGCGGGTGTGCTGTTGATTGTTTTGGGGGTTTGACAGGGTTTCCTCCATTTTTCTTGGAACCGCCAACAGTTACAGTTACAATGGAAACTGGAAACCACTGGTGAATTGCAAATTGCAACTTTTGCAAGGGACAGGTGAGTATATGAATTTTAATCGGGAACCCTTTTGGACATTTGGGGTGTGTGATGTCCACTAACTTTTGAGGTTCCGTCGTGAAGTTCAGAGCCAAGTTGCCGCTTTGGTTTAGTTGTTTGGGATGTTCCATTTGCGGAACAAGGTGTGTACGTGCTCACAAACATTGTCGAATGGCACCCGCAAATAGCAAGTACATGTTGCTTATGTGCAGCATCTATACCGGGGTTATCCCTAAGATTCCCCCAGAAGGTGTATGGCGTAGACACTTGGTGCTGGTTCAGGTTGCGAGTGCTGCAGTTCTGCCAGCACAGATGTTCCATGGGGCGTACAGACTGGCCCTTTGAGCCTACAGCTTCAGAAGTGAATCGGAAAACTGGCTGCGCCCTTGCAACAAATGCTCCGGGCATGAGACGTAGGTCCAAATGGCCACGGGTCAGAACCTATGCCTCCCATTTTGGGGCGGATGAACACACCCATGTACCACCCATTATGATGTTCACCAGGGGTTTGCTGGGTTTTGACCCGCAGCCAAATTTCAAGTACATGCCAAAAGCTGATGCTTCGCGCTAAGCCCAAGACCTTAGAGGTCCGCGGCCCCAAAGTCTTGGGATCAACGTGACTCGTCTCTGGGGTCGCCGGCCACTCGAAGTCTCCAGATTCTTTCCCTACTAGATGAACGGAATGTATCCATTTCGCGCCACTTTGAAGCCATGGTTGAAAACATCAATTGTTTGTTCCGAAGCCAGGGCTTCTGAACGTGGTGCCGAAATTTTCAGATTTCGGAACCACCAAGAGTATGTTTCCGCTTTGCCAAAGGGGTGTCCATGCTTACGCTTATCGGATCGCCGAGGCCAACCAACATAACCTCGAGGAGAAGTTGCGACAGGCGGACGAAACTTTCATATGCCTAGCCCCTGAGGCACTTTTGTTTTTTGGGTTCAAGAGGTGCGTGGCCGGAGGGGAAAAGCCTTTGGATATCAGGGCTGAAGGCAGGGCCAAACAGTAGTGAAGTGGCCGGGCCGGGCGGGTTGGTGGGAGGTGGGTGGTTTTGCCTGGTGTTTGCTACTCTGCTCCATGGTATCTGGCCAGCTTCCCGGTTTGTTTCTGGTTCCACTGGTTTTGATTGGACAAGAGACTGGAAGATCGGACTCGCCCATCTCCCATCCTCGAAAGCCCAGCTCCTCGGCGGCTTTCACCGTGGTTTGATTCAAACTTCAAAAGGGGGATGGTTCAAAATTCAAGAGCTAGGTTTAAGCAGCTTTTAGTTGTTGGTTTTATTTACCAAGGTGCCATGTTGGAACACTTGTTTGAGCCACTGAAAGGACAATCACCACTTTGGAGCTCCCCGTATATTGGCAAGTATCCTTCTGGCCAAAAGGCTGAAACGAAAGATGGGGCACGAGAATGAGGAGCAGATCAAAATTTGGTAGATTGAAGGTAGGGGACAGTTGGTGTAAGAAGCTCCACTGATTCTTTACATACTTGGGTAGAATGCACTTAATCCAAATAGTTCAATGTCAACCATGTCCACCCCCAAAACAGATATTTGCTTGTTTCTCCCTAGGTCACTGGGCAACTAGGTGTTGCCATTTGTTTTAAAATCTCAACTGAGGTTAGAGCTCGTGGTGCTCATGTGTTGAAGGATCAGTTTTGGAAATCATCAGGAAACATTTACACTTTGGTTCGGCAAGCCATCGGAATCGACATGGTTTTGGAAGGCTATGGGGACTGCTGTTTTTTACGGGTGACGGGGAAGCCAGAGGAATAAGAGCACCAAGACACGCTCATGCGATATAAACCAGGTCCTCTAGGGGTGAGTGAGTAGGGCAACCCGTTTGGTATTGTCTTTTTGTCGTGGTTTGATGTCTTATTCTCTTCACCCCTGCTTCCTTTCAGAAACCAATCATTGCTGGGATTGGGGGAGTTGTCTGAAGAAGCATATTCCTCCACCTCAAAGCAAACAAACATCTTGGCGTGCATGTTCGAATAGCATGATGCCACCCAACACACCCAGGCTTTTTGGTCCATTTCAGCCGTCCTAGCTCCTGAAGTAGGTGCGAAGGGCCTCGCTTTATTTGGCTTTTACACCGGTTTTTTGTCCTTCAGCACCAGGTTTATGACTCAGGTGTCCTCTTTATGAACCCGGATATGTCTGGAGCAAGTACCGGACGCCAGAACACTAGACAGTTTTGCGACGTGTCATAGTTGTACTGAGGCCACTGGGTGGTCCTGTCTAGCTTTGACCTTTCGGCTGCTTTCCAGGTTTGTTCCATAGCCATTTCACAGGCGATCGCTCTGTTCTAGGTGCCCAAAGGGCAAGTTTTCGGCGTGTCCACAAGAGCCAATCTCAAAGCTGCACCTTCATGTTTGGGTCTTCCCGGTGGATGCCCTAGATACTGCAAGTGAACCAACCACAGCCACCCACAACAAAATGGGCGGCGTTTGGGTCGTGTTTCGTTGTTCTTTTATGTGTCCGGGGTTGGTTTTGCCTTGGGATCTTCCCTCGGTTTTGGTGCCTGTTCCCTGTGGCTGCGGCTTCCTTTGAGTCCGATGGTTTGCTTGGCTTGGGTTGGTCTGAACCCCAAAATGGTTTTGGTGTCCCGTGGATTCCCTTGCAGAACCTCCCAACAAAATGCAGCTTTGCCTGCAAAAAAAGAGACGGACACCCCTCCCATGTTTCCCCCAAACGTCGGGATGCCGCGCGAGACCCAGTAACATCTCCACCCCCTTCAAAATGGAATTGGTGAGGGGGGGAGAAAAACGACCCCCTGGAGATCTCCATTTCTGGCAACCCATTTTCCCCGTGAAGACTCGGAACATGGAAACAAAGCCTTGGGTCCGCCCCCCCCCCCCCCCCCGACCCCTCCAGACCCCAGACTCCCGATGCATCCAGTCACCGTATTTTTTTTTTCCCCGGGGCGAGAACTGAAACTTCCCCCAGCAGGTGTTGGAGGCCAGGAAGAAGATGAAGGAGGAGTACGAGAAGACCTTGGTGGCCCAAGCCGACGCGCCTCGAAAAGAAATCGAGGAGCTCGGTGTCCTTTCCCGGGGTCATGGCCCGGAGAACCAAAGGGACCCAACCTTTTTTTTTTTGTGTGTGTGTGTGTGTGGTTTTTTTGGTTTGTGTGGGTTGTGTATGTTTGTTTGAAATGGTTTTTATAGGTTGGTTTTTAGGGGAAAAGTTTGTACTCACAAGACATTTAGGGGTCTGCTCACACAGGGTTGGCTGGAAAAGATGGCGCCTCGCCTCGTGTCCAATCTGAACCCCCGCTGGGTCGGACAGTTTTGGAGGTTTTCGGAGGGAAAGGTTCGAGGGACAGTTGGTGGGAACTTTCCGCTCACACAGGGTTGCCTGTTTTCATATGCGGTGTAGCTCGAGCTTGTGAGGCGACTTGTAGAATTTTGGCGTTGGTGTTTTGGTGGAGACCGAAGCAAAGCACTCACTATAGGGGAGGGGGGCATGTTGATACATACCCAAATGGCCCGGGGCCGAACAAAAAGGGGCAGAAGGCTTGAACATTGGTACGATTCCTTCACTTTTAACTTTATGACTTTCGCTCACCGCGGAAAACGCTCTGCCATCACTCGGGTGGGGGGTCGCTTTGGAATAGAGGAACCCCTGAACAAGAGACCTGAATGGGGGGGAATAGTCAGGGTCAACACACTTTAGGCTTTGAATCTCATTCCAGAAAGTGGGTAGGACGACCCCCACTCCGCTTTTCGGGGGCTCCCAAAGGTAATGCCCCTGATGGCCAGCATCCTGCACTAGTTGCTGGGTGGGGTTCGGACACGTTGGCTTTGGATGGAGCCTCTGCAACATGATCAACCTTCAAGTTCAGAGCAATGGCGAAACCCAACGGTAGAACCTGCTCTAGCGGCAGGGATCTAGAATTCCTGAAACAGACAAAACCCAAGGATCAATTGGTGTCCTGATCAAAACCCAACGCAATCAACCGTGCCAAAGACTTTGCCTGTATCAAATCCATCGATTCACGATCGGGGCCACCCAGTGCCCACAGGGTGACAGATGGCTTCTGACGGTTTCATCATCCTAAGGGGATATTCCCGATTTGGTCTTTGGAGCACCCCAGTCAGTTTGAAGTTGTCTTATCTTGGTCAGCTGGGGTTGGCTTGAAAGGAAATGGAGCCTCCCATGCACATGGCAATTGTTTTGGGCTGCCTTTGCCAACCAAAAGAGGGTCGTCTCTAAGATTGGCAGTGCATACTCCTTGTTCAAAGCCTTTGGCTTTGGTTGACAACCCACTTTACAAGGGTATTCTTCTTTGGCGGAGTGGATGAACATCAAGGGCCAGATCCCAAGCCAGTTTCGTAAACCCTTCTGTTCCATTCTCCTTTTGGTAAAAGGGCTGTTTTTCGTTCTGGGTGTCTCCCAGGCATCCGGTTCCTCAGGTTGTTATGTCTTGTTGGCGTGGTTGGGTTTCCAAATTTTTCACCCACAAGTTTAGTCGCATGTTTGGCCCATCAGAAAACGGACAGGCCATAGCCCAGCCACTGGGCGACCAAATCGGCGTGAATCACTGGCCGCACACGGGGTTGTATTCCATCTAGGGCCCCCAGCTTTTCACCATGGCTAGCTTGTCCCATAAAAGTATATTTTTGACTCCCACGGGCAACTTTTCCCATGTGGTTACCATATCAAATCTGTCTTTAAGACCATGGCTAACTTTTCCCATGTGCTTGACATATCTCAAACGTGTTTTTTTGTGCCTCGTGGTTTTCCAGCCAATGGTCCGACCGCTCCAACGCCCCGCAGACTTCCCGGCGCAGACTTCTCTCGCCGAGGCCATCGCCTCCCGTACGGAGCTGCGGCGCGCCATCGGGGCCTACAAGGAACCGCCCATGCGCATCTGGGGTCATTCCCTGTGGATGGTTGCGAAGTCCATTTCGCACCACTTTGAAACCATGGTTGAAACCATACATTTTGCTGGTATTTACAGGCGTAGGTGTCCTTTTTGGTGGTTTTGGTAGAAAAAATAGAGGGCGAGTGCTGGTTTACCTGGTGGTTTAATCATCTAGGGCCATCTATTTCCCCTAAAACGACACCTATGTCTATGCGTCTCTCGCCACGCAAAGCGAGCGGCGAGCGAGCGAGCGATGCGCCGCAGCGGTGGTTGGGGGTTGTCTTGAACAAGGGAGACCCCGGCCTGTCTTTTTTTTTGTTTTTTTCACCCTCGAATTTTAGCGTGTGAAAAGCAGGTGGAGGTCAAACATGAGTTGCGGTGTTCATGTAGGTTCAAGCTACACACAAGGGTGAAGTTATAAGGATATCCTCCAAAATCGCGAAGCCATTTGTCCATGGGTCCAGGTGACCCCGGAATTCCAAGGGCTTCAGTCCAGCAACTACTTTTGAAGCCTGTGTGAAAGGAGGTCATTTGGGTCTGGCCTTTTTCTAGACCCCCCAAAATGGTGAAAATTGGGGGAAGGGGAGGGAGTTCTTTTTGGTTTCCCTGCAAAACCGGTACCCAAAAGGGGGTAACCGCGTAAAAAAGACAGACCCATTTCCCATTGTTCGTTCTATGGGCTTGGCTGTGAGGTTCAGGCTACGGGCATGGTGCGCCTTACCGGAGAACCGAAACCCGAAAGGTGCCCACCGAAGTAGACCTGTCCGGTCCCACACCCCTGGCACAGTCGCAAGAGCTCGATCGCGCTGAGTCAACGGTTCCCGCACGAAGATTTTGTCTGAAGTTGCCACCTAGATAGCCAAAGTAGTTCTGCTTGTTTCAGTCACTGCTGGTTTTTTGGGTAAGGTGCCTGGAGAAAAAAGCGCCTGGCGATGGCGAGAGTTGTTTCCACATGCGGCCTTCAACCTCATCGAAACCCACCAGTTGAGCACCAGGTAGCGGCCTTGCAACTGAGATGCTGTGCTCTTTCCCACTTTTGTTCCTATGACCTGGGTCTACTCCACGTTTTTTATCTTTAAGGGTGTGGCTTCCCTTTCAATCCAACAACACATCCGGGTGCGCTTTGGCGGGATTTGTGTTCTTCCTGAAATAGTCGGGACCCCTGGAAAGGGCTCTTAGGTTCTAGTTTTTGTTTTTTGTTTCGGGTTTAGTGGTTGCGGTGTTCTTTAACCCGCTGAAAGCTCAACTTTCTGAGGACAGCCCAGTTTTGGCCGGTCTCTATTTTGGGGTTTGGCACAGCTGGCTTAACCAACTGTGTTAGTCTCAAAAAGCTTGAGACAAGCTGAAGCCAACTTCTTGCTTGTAGTGTGATCTGGGCTGATTTCCGCTTTCGTCGCGGGGTGTGGAAATTCTTCCAACGGTACCCTCTTTGGGTGTGCTTAAAGGGAAGCCACAACGAGCGCTCTGAATCCCTTCGCCCGAATTGTCCAGGGGCCAATACATCCATAGTATATGGGTGGTGTGTCTCCTGGGCACAAATGTTGCTCTGCTTTAACCGAGGAAAACCAACAGGAAACTCAATGTCATGTTGGGCTTTTTTGGCCCAGAAAGACACACAATTCTTCTTGGCGGCCCCTGTACAAAAAGACGTGGGGCAACAGCTTCCTTTTGGGATCGGGCCCTGAAAAGAAGCCCGAGCCTAGGATGAGGCCTCAGCTTACAGACGAGGTTTCGACCGATGGTTTCTACGATGGTTGTGTCTGGTTTGTATATGTTTGGTTTCTAGCCTTAGGTGTCTACAGGAGTTTTTTAGGTTTCTTTGGGCGACCATGGTTCTCCCCATGTATTTCGGAGCACCCACTTCAGATTTTGGAATCCCAAAGGGGGTTTCTAGGGCTTCCTTAGGGTTGTCTAGGCCTGGGGTTCCTGCCCCCTCCATACGCCACCATCCTTGCGGATTCCCAAATCAACCCAGGTTTGCTACCCAACAGACAGGGTTCCAGGCGAGGCCCACTTATTACCGCCCCTGGCTACCGCACCCTGGCCTGGGGAGAGGGAAGTTCATTCGCCCACCCACCCACCCACTCACCCACCCGTTCGCCCGCCCACCCACCCACCCACCGACCCACCCACACACACACACCCACACCCACACACCCACACACCCACGCACCCACACACCCACACACCCACCCACCCACCCACCCACACACCCACCCACCCACCCACCCACCCACCCACCCACCCACCCACCCACCCACCCACCCACCCACCCACCCACCCACCCACCACACACACCACCACCCACCACACCACACACACCCACCCACCCACCCACCCCCACCCACACACACACACACACACACCACACCCACACCCACACCCACACCCACACCCACACCCACACCCACACCCACACCCACACCCACACCCACACCCACACCCACACCCACACCCACACCCACACCCACACCCACACCCACACCCACACCCACACCACACCCACACCCACACCCACACCCACACCCACACCCACACCCACACCCACACCCACACCCACACCCACACCCACACCCACACCCCCACCCACCCACCCACGCACGCACGCACGCACGCACGCACACACACGCACACTTGCACCCACGCACGCCCCGCACGCCCCGCACGCCGCGCACGCCCCGCACGCCCCGCACGCCCCGCACGCCCCGCAAGCCTCGCACGCCGCACACACCCCGCACGCCCCGCACGCCGCGCACGCAGCGCACGCCTCGCACGCCACGCATGCACCCCGCACGCCCCACACACGCACGCACCCACCACGCACGCACCCACCACGCACGCACCCACCACGCACGCACCCACCAAGCACGCGCGCGCCCACCACGCGCGCGCCCACCACGCGCGCACCCACCACGCGCGCACCCACCACGAGCGCACCCACCAAGCGCGCACCCACCACCACGCGCGCACCCACTACGCGCACACCCACTCACCACACCCACTCACCACACCCAGTCACCACACCCACTCACCACACCCACACCACCACACCCACCCCACCCACCCCACCCCACCCCACCCCGCCCAGGATGGTGAACATATCGGGTAATCAGATGAATGTCGGCTTCATCCAACAGATTTTGGATAGCCGGCGGCACTAGCGCATGTCTCCTACATCTCGAACCTGTCGACTTGTCTTGTTTCGGAGCGTGTACCCTGTCTAAAACACTCCCGTTGTGGAATCTCATCTTTGGTATCTTTGTTGAAGTATGTTGCCTTTTTTATGCGCGTTTGTGTGTGTGCTTCTCATAATGCCTGCAGCACTTGTCTACCTCTCTGCACACTTGTGAAATTGTGGTTTGTGAGGGATTTGTGCTGCTGCAGCTCTTGGCGCCCCCTACTCTTCTCTGGTCTATTCCTGCGATAATCCTGTTGGTGAAGGCCCTGGGATTGTTGGTGAAAGTGTGATTAACAGACACAGCCCCCGAGGGGCTAGTTTTTTAACTGCCTCGGGTTTCAGAAAAAGCCTTGGTGCAGGGTTAGTTTTCATTGCTCCGGATTTTTGGGGACCTTGGCCCAGCTTTGCGCGGACTGGTCTCAGGCGAATTTCTGTACACTGCGAAAATTTCAGAGAGCAACCGAGCAACCTTGTCAAGCAGAAAAAAACAGTCCAGCATTTTTTCTTTATTGCTCCGAAGTTGCTCGGTTGCACAGCCTCAATTTCACTGTTCTGCGCTGGCCAGGCCCACCGCCTGGGCAGCAGTCCTTGCAAGCTGGTAGCTTACAAAGGCTGCCAAAAAATCCGCCCTGCTGAAAACCGCCAGTCCGGCAGCAAAGGCTGCCCGGCAGCAAAGGCTGGCCCTGGCTGAACTCAAGGTTGCTGCTTAGGTGACTTTGAGCCTGTCAAAAGTGCATTGAGGCGAAGCAGTGCCAGGACTTTCAATGTTGTATCTTGGTTGGCCAGCCCCTTTGAGATCTGACTTACGCAGCCAGTTGTGAAGTCATACGGCAGTTGATCAGGGCTTGCCGATTCATCTTTCAATGTTTCTGGCACACTTTTCGCAATAAGCTCAGGAGAAGGCCCGTTGTTGAGCGAAAAACTCGAACACAGAGCAAAATTACAACATCTACATGGGGAGGCGCATGACGGCATTGAGGGCGGTGGCGACACACGACCAAACCACCGATTTCCCGTACCCATCTTTTTTGAGCCGCGTCTCAGAGTTCAGCAGGCTGGGCACGGCGCTCAGGCAGATGGTGCTGTCCACGCTCCACAGCTTTACCGGCTCCCCCATCCCCGTGGTGAAAGGTAGTGCTTGATGCGGCTCCATGCCTGCACCATTCCTGGGTTTCTGTCCCTGTGGACTTCGGTTCCCCTGAAGCGCTTGCAATGCAGTACCCCTTCGCGGGGTTTTTAAGGATAAATGAAAGGGGAAACTATCGCAAATGAGGGCCCACACTCATGAGGGCCCAGGAGGACGGCCCTGGCCAAGGCAGAGCCTGGAGTGTGCCTCAAGTGCTTGTGCTTGCTCTTACTCTGCTGAGGCACCCCACGTCAGCCAAGAGTCTTGGCTTGGTCATGGGTGAAGGCCTTAGACCAGGGTTCTGCTCTTGCTTCTGACTGAGGCCAGACTCTTGCTGGCTGTGACCAGTTGGGGGTCAGACACTGCCTGAGCAGGAGCGCCTGGAGGAGCTGGACAGTCCGCTCCTTTTTGGCTCCAGCACAGCTTGAGCATGCTGCTGCTGTGGTGGTAGCGCACCAACAGAACCAGCACCACACTAACAGCGATATCTTGTATTAGATAGCAGGACAAGGATATGGAAAACCACATTTTTGCCCAGGGGGGCGTATGCACCATGTGCCCCCTTAGCAAGGATATAGTGGAGGATGACGTGGAGGTCAGGGGCCTTCTTGTAACCTCCTTACCCAGCAGCCTTGTTAAAAAGAACTCTCAAAGCCACACACCCTGCACCTTCCGGATCTTGAAATTTGCCCGCTCTTTTTCACGCTATTTTTTTCCTTCTTGTGTGTGTGGGCCCTTGTGCGCGCGTCTCTTATGACACACAAATGGCTTGGCCACCCCACCCACCCACCCACTCACACCACACCCCACCCACACCCACCCACCCCCACCCACACCCACCCACCCACCCACCCACCCACCCACCCACCCACCCACCCACCCACCCACCCACCCACCCACCCACCCACCCACCCACCACCCACCCCGACAAATTCTGCCGGCCTCCCGTTCGCTGCAAGGATTCCACCTTCTCTGAGGCTGGGGACTTGGCCACAAGCGGCAATAAATGCGCTCAGGTGATATCTAAGCGACGCAAGAAGTGCAAGCGTGACATAGCAGGCAGGGGCTCATTCATAAACCGGCCTTTCACCCAACCCAACTTCCAGGAGCGTTTTCTGCTGCCAATTTTAAGGGAGGGTTCCTGAAAAATGTGTGCCTTCCTTCTTGATCTTGAAGTTGTGCCCGTTATTCCCGCGTTGCGGGATGGATTTGGCCTGTTGCTGTCCGTGCCTGGCTACGGCGAGAAAGGCTTGCTTCCCAAGATCAACATCTTGGCGATGGACTGCCTAGATGGAGTTCATCCCAGGAGGTTTTAGAAGTGAGGACATGAGCCTTTTTGTTGACGTTCTTGGACAGGCGTCAGTCCCCTACAAACTAACGGAGAGGAACACATGACTTTGCTGCTCTAGGGAAGCGATTTTGCTTGGGCGTGCTGCCTGAAACATGCAGGAAGCCTCCGTGGGAAATTGTCGGCTGCCAGCCTTCAAACAACCCGTTTGGGGCTTGCTACATGAGGAAGGTTTGAGAAGGGATTTCTGAATTCTGGTTGGTTAATTGTACTAGTTGGGGCAGATACCTAGTGTGAGAGTTCTTGGAAATAATGCGATTCAATACTTTGATTTTTTTGATTTCTTTCCAAGTGTCAGCACACGTACTTTGTTTTGATCACGCGCGGCAACAAACCGACGAGGCAGACGTGTCTCAAGTGATGCGTGAAAGCGGACCGGACATCTGTTTGGATGGCGCTATAAGGGAATCATCTGATTTTGACCTCCCCATGTTTTGCAATCATCACTTTGACGGATTTGTTCATTTATGAATGTTGTGCAAGAGCTTCAGCAACCGGAAAACGCACCGAACCCGCCGAATGCACAAGCACCACGTGGACATGGGATTTCTGTGACAGTTTTCACTGGCTGTTTTTCCCCAGCCAACAGAGCTTGGTCTGTCAGGGTAGAGGATTGTTCGTTTAGGTCCCGGAGCTCAGTTTTTATTTGACATGTGATAAGATGATCCCAAAGTAAGAGCTCGGGGATGGATGGGAACCAACCGCTTGATATCACAAGCACATTGACCGCTTCGGCGCTGACGCAAGCCGTCTACGGTTCAAGAACCTCTTTGAGACGCAACAGTTTCCAAAACCCGAAATAATAGAGGGTCCCAAAGAAAAGGAACCGCAGCTTCTTTCACCTTGAGGTGAGCGCAGAAAAGAAAGGTAGACTTGACCCCATGCACGAACAGCAGATTGATCGCTTCAATGGGAACCAGCCACGTGCAACATGGCCACGGGTTTAAGGTTCCAAGCTGCTAAGCTGGTTCAATGTCCAAGCTGGGTTGCTTCCCGTTTGTACCAGAAACCCGCGAACGACATGACTGACTGCTGGTCCCTACCTTATGGGATGTTCCCAAAAGCTCGGCAACATACATTCAACTTTTTCCCAGAGACACAGGATGGTACATGGGAAGTTTCGAGAGATGCTTTTGGCCTAGGACGGAGACGTGGTCATCCAGACACCCGACCCGTCGTCCAAGAAGGCAAGGACAAAAGCACTCTGAAAGCAATTATTAGTTTGTTTGTGTCGGTTGTGTTTTCTTTGTTTGTTTGTTTGTTCTGTTTGTTTGCTCGCCCTTTGTTTTTGTGTTTGTTCGATTGCTTGCTTTATTGCTTGCTTGCTTGCTTGCTTGCTGGCTTGCTTGCTTGCTTGCTTGCTTGCTTGCTTGCTTGCTTGCTTGCTTGCTTGCTTGCTTGCTTGCTTGCTTGCCTGCTTGCCTGCGTGCCTGCTTTCTTGCATGCTTGTTTGTTGATTCGGTTGCTTGCTTGCTTGATTGCTTGCTTGTTTGCCTGCTTGCCTGCTTTTTTTGTTTGTTTATTCGGCCGCGTGCGTGCTTGCTTGCTCGCTCGCTCGCCTTCTTTCTTGCTTGCTTTGTTGTTGGTTCGGTTGCTTGCTTGCCTGCCTGCTTGCCTGCCTGCTTGCTTATTGTTTCTTTTCTGCTCTTCCGCTTGAGGACAATGACTGCATCATGGAAAGTTGGGTCTACTGGCCAGATGTGGTTGGCCGGAGCGTCACAAAAACCAACAGATTTGAGAAATATCCTCGGGGTGTTTTTTTTGTTGAATGTCAATCTGCGACGCCTTTGTTTCGGCGCTCCAAGTGTGGTAGCTTGTTTTGACGCATAGTCGAGATTGGACAAGGGCAACGCTTCCTTGTCTCATTTCCTAATGTCCCGCTTCAAACATCACACAGAAGACATTGGCACAAAACAGGCCCAATGAATCTTGGCCTGCTTTGTTTCGAGCTCTAGAAATGTCGCATGGCAATCATAGGAAACTCGTATTTGACCCAATTGTACCATCCTTCTGTTCAGAAATCGCCCGCCCACGTACCCCTCCCAGCACTGCAGTATGTAACGGGAGGAAGCAGTCATGCAAAGCATAGCGGCAACATCGGTTGCACAACTGGAAGCAGTGTTCCCGAAGGGTTTCTTCAAGAAATGATAATCCAATCTGGAAGCTGACTTTGAACCGGTTCATGCCACGTTTCCCTTTGGGACGTACCACCGCCCAGACGCCTGGGCTCTCTCCGGATGTTCGCTAGGACGAGGTGATCCAAACCCCAGACGCCTCCACGAAGAAGGCGTCGCGTTTGCGACGGCCAACGTCGAGAGACGGATCGATGGGAACCGGTGCCGATGAATCAGTAGAATCAAGTAGCATGTAAAAGGAACCCGTTTATTTCCGTTTGCTCAAGGATATGCTTTTGTATTCGTCCTTGTTGGTGTTGTAGAGGGGATTTATCACGGTCTTTCTTTCTTTTTTCTCCCGGGGGGCTTGAGCAAATGGAAGTTTAGAACGAATGTAGGGTCAACAGCTGACTTATAAACAGGGTTCCTTAAAAGATATGGCTTGGGCCATGTATGACATCTTTCTTTTTGAGGCCAAACCAGAAGGAAGTCACCATTTGGAGATATTTGAGGTGTAACGCTGGTACGAAAGCCACGGGACTCTCGAACTTTTATCGTTAAATACTGTGGGAGGGTGCGAAATCCGCGTTTGGGCGACGATCAGAAACCCGTTCGGTTTCTAGAATTCGATTGCCCAAGCCAAATGCCAGAAAACCATGGTTTCCTATGGATTCATTTCGTGGTGCGAAGTGATTTGGCAACCACCCACTGTACAGCCTCAAAGACTCAAAGAGTTTTAGTGACTTTGGGTGACAGTGGTAAACCAAAGGTTAGAGTTAGCCCCCGCGTAGCCTGCAAGGCCTGTTCGAGTTCAACTTAACTTGCCCCATGCCCGCCTTCACGGCCATTCCAGTATTACTGCTGCTACCACTGCTGCTGCTACTCTACTACTGCTCCAACTACTATGACTTGCCTACAACTGCTGCTGCTGCTGCTGCTGCTTTGCAAACGCTTCCGCACAGCGGAAGGCCCCCACGTGGCCGGTTCGCAATGGATATACTCAAGGTTCTTGGGGGGAAAGAAAACCGCAGTGCCTCTGCGTAGGTATGTGCTTCCAGTGCATACGCCCCACACATAATAAGAAAAGAAAAGAACAAAAACACAAAAACTAAAACAAAAAAGAACAACAACAACAAACAAACACAGCGCGGGTCAAATGACACCACGCCATGTCGTTCAGGAAAATCTGCGGAGGGTCCAGGAGGAGACCGAGGCTTACGGCTCCAGCTATCGCATGATGGAGGAGCGCTCCCGATTCGGCTTCATTGAAACCATCCAAACGGGGCTCCCTATTTCGGCAGACCTAAACGAGACTGAAAATTGGCTTCTCGGCCCTGGGGATTCCAGGCTTGGTCTGAAAGACGAACCAGGGCGGAGCATTTGGACTTGGGAGTATGTTTCCAGACCTTCAAAAGAGGGTGGTTCTCTATATGTTTTTTCTTGAAACCAACCTTTTCAAGGTCACCCCAAAATGGCACACGCAATATGGCCCCTTTTGTTTTCCTTGGTTTCCGTCTACCAGCGCCCGAATTCTGCCGCTCGAGTCTCCAGCGCCCAAAAAGGTGATTGCTGAGTGACCGGAGAGGGTATGGCTCAGAATTAAAGAGCTGGGGTCACGAGGGTTTTAGTCTTTGGTTCCATTAAGGTGCCATTTTGGTACCACTTCTTTCAGCCACAGAGAAAGGGGATCTCACATTTTTAGGACACCCCCCACTGGGCATGCATCAAAAGGGGCGCGGGGCGTGAAACTGCCGTCCCTTTCATCGTTGAAGGGGGGAAGGTGGAATTGTGACTGCTGGAACTCTACGCTGCGGGGAAGACTAGACAAATGTTCCCTTCAGGTATGGGAATTGATGAAGAGTAGCGAAGACCTGTTTGAATGAGTTTAGAAGCAAGAACCGTTTGGCATGCTTGGTTTTCTGTTCGCCTTTCTGGGTACAGGAGCTCGACCTTCCCCGGCTGGGTGGGATGGGGTCTTCTTGTGGTTTCCCATGCGAGCCATCCTGGGACGAGTTGAACACTCTGAGATGGGCATTGCCAGCCACTGGGGCATTTGGATGTTCCACGTGGCTTGGCACTGCACTTGAATGTTCCAAAATGGTTTGGTGAAGCTGTGTGGTCAGTCAACGAGTCAACACCGTTTGCCGAGGATTGTCACGAACCCTTGAGAAACTTGAGCAGTTGCAAGTAAGGATGTTTATGGGAAAACCAGGACCATTGGCCACAGGAGTTTTCACACCGTCTCCGAGAGTGTCGGCTCCACACCGTCCAAGCACTTCTCACCCCGATTGAAAAGACCAAAGTGGGACCAGGTACAGTGAGGGCTGATCAGACTCGCCAGGAGGATGAGAGCAAGCCGGCGAGCCCGTCTGGTGCGGAGAAGGCGCGAAAGTCAAACGGAGCCGTACCATCAACGACTTGGGGTAGCTTTTGACTTGTCGCCTGCTTGGGTTTCCGGAAATTTGGCCTTTCAAGCAAGACACATGCAACTTTTGCAGGGTCTCAGTCTGATCCAAGAAAAAACAGTCTCCCAAGTGGAGTTTAGCTTGTTGAGAGTCGGTAAACACCCAAAAGATACCAATCACTAACTTGGGACACTAATCCCCTGGCACGATCAGAGCGCCTTCTACGAAAGTTCTAAGAGCCTTCTCTGGTTGCTTCTCTAGTTTCACTCTTTGCCGCAGGTTGGGGTTGTCTTAAAGTGTGTGTGTGTGGCTCAAAATTAACCAGGAGGGGTTACGCAGGTCTTGGTCCAGGTTTCCACTTACTAGGGTTCCATTTTAGTACCGGCTTTTTGAGCCACAGCCAAGTGTCCGAAAGTCAGGATTCGGAGCCCCGCAAAAATCCTTCGGCTGCTCCGTTTCACTCAACTTTCCAACCATGACTCGGTTGGAGCCCTCCAAAGACACCCGCCTTTCCAGCCGCATGAAGATTGCTTTGGGGGTTCATGCGGGCTGTGTTTTTCGGGGACCGCCATGTTGTTTTGCCTTTGGGGGGGGGCTTATTTAGGGATTTGCCAAGGAAACAACCCAGCCTATTTGACACACCCATGTGCTAAATGTGAAGTTGATTTCGACTACATTTCACCTATCAGAGTCGCGTCAGTATAAAAGGCCAGGTTTTAATTGTTACTTATAAAACCACAGATTTGATTCCTGAAGCAGTTGGCCCCCGTTGTTTGAAAGCGGTGTTTGTTTGCAAACCAACAAGTCAGGGTGTTTCTTCGTTTCGAAGCCACATGTCAAACATTTTGTTCGTTGGTTGCCGAAACCAACACATTAAATGGTAACTTATTAATGAGGCCAGTACCCAGAAAGGCTCTTCGCTTGGCCCTGAGACGATTCTATCAAGCTTTGAGATGTTTGAGGGATATTTGATTGCAAGCCAGTAAGGGAACTGGGTTTTCAGCGTCATCTTTGATACCCTTGGGTAATTTTGCTGAGAGGCAACAACTCGTGAAATCGGGGTTGATCAATATTCCCTTCGATCCCCAGTTTTGACCATGCGTAACTTATCCCATATGGGAATATCGTTTTTTCTGCCTCGTGGTTTCCTGTAGTGGTCCTCCCACGTTTATCGGACCTTTTGATCAACCCCTATCGAAATCCCAGTTTTTTGGTCACCGAAAGTGGGGTCCTAAGAGCACCAGACGTGGCAAGACACACAGAAAGGTGAGGGAATTGCCGGGGGGTAGTTGAAAGCCCTAGGGTTCCTTAGGGTTTTGTAGGGTTCCTGCGGGCTGTTTAGGTGAAAGCCCCAGGGTTCCTTAGGGTTTTGTAGGGTTCCTGCAGGCTGTTTAAGTGAAAGCCCTAGGGTTCCTTACAGTTTTGTAGGGTTTTTGCGGGCTGTTTAAGGCCCATCCCCCCAGCCCAGCCCATGCACTACCCCTTGCGGATTCCCAAAACTCACCCAGGTTTGCTACCCAGCAACCTTCAAGGGTAGGGTTCCAGTGCCCAGCTCAGCTTGCCAGCCCAAGAGCTGATGGCTGGGAGTTAGTGTTGATAGCTAAATGGCTGTCCAAACGAAGGGTTACCATTTTGGGGTAGGTGCACCACCCATGTTAGTCTATTTTGGTGGAGATTCGGATGTTCACTGGGGTTACGGGATTTTGACCCATGGCCAAATACGTCTCAGTACTCTAGATCATTATGAGGAGCACCAGATGTCTAGTTTACTCCTATTTGGGAGACAACTGAGACAACTCTGTCCGAGAATCGCTCAAACAGCACATATGGGATACCAGGCCATTTAATTGGAGTATCATGCTGCAGCATTCCCCCCACATTCCATCTAGTGAGCGAATTGCCAAACCATGCTTTTTTTCGGTATGACCCGGATACCAACTTGGACCGAATGAAGCTGGTGATCCGCTACTGAACTTGAGTGGATAGTAACCCTGTCCAGGTTAACCAACCGCTCAAGTAGTAGATTGCCTGAACCAGAAAATGCCGGCGACCCCGAGGGCAGCTGATCCGTCATTTTCCATTTAGCTGTCATGTTCAATTCAGTCGTCATGTTCATTGTTCGAAGGTGGTTCCATTGGTTGTCTTCTTTCGTGCAGATGCATCGCTTGGGCCCCAGACTCGCCAATCTCTCTCGCCCCTTCTCCCAATCCATACCCCTCCCTTCAATTATGATGTTGAGAGCTAAAACGAACGAACCAATATGGGTGTGCCTTAACACCGGGACTTTCCTTCGCTCAAAACCGAAAAGTACCGCCCAAAGGAGACGCGCCACCAGCCTTCGCAATGCCTTTGCCTAGGCCGCCGCATTGCGCACGGGGATGGCGCGGTCGCAGTCGATGCAGCCTTTCTGACCGGCGATAAACGAACGCCACGCGACGAACCCCGGATCCCCGTCATGCCAATGTTGACCCAGGATCAATATACCCGTCCCATTATTAGGGGGTGTTCACTCCAAAAGTGATGACCCCCCACTTTTAAGGGGACACCCCCTATTAATCAACCAGGGGTTTATTAATCGGGGTTAACATTTTATAGATATATGGCAATTTCTCACTTCTCCAGTTCAACTGGCTGGACTTTCTTTATTTCGCTTTTTGGGCTTGGTTTCCATTGTAGTGGCATTCCCAAAAAGTGTGACGGGACTGTTGTTGGTTCCAATCCACTCGATCGGAAGTGATCAATGGCAAAAAAGGCAACTTACAGCCATGTCGACTAAGTTGCATACAGCGATTGCTATACCTGGCTTTGTCGCAAAATAGACACCCGAAAAACGTAAACAACTCCCTTTGGCATCCTGGAAAAGACAATCTCATACCTTTTGGTGTAAGGTTTATTGAACATCATATCTTGTTTGGCGTGTCCCGAAGTTGGATCAATTGGTGAAGGGTGGATACATGTTTAGGGTGGTGCCCCCTTAAACCACAATAGCCACGATCAAAATCTGGGTCATTCGAGGGTCCTAGAGGATAGCCTCCTTGCCATGAATAGCGAGGTATAGACTTGGTTTTGCACAAAAGAGGGCTCCGTGGCTGCATGTTGAGTTGCAAAATTTCGTCCCACCCTGCCCTGGGCTGTTTGAAACACCCGGGTCAATTCGGAAGGGCGACCTGTCCGATGTCGGGTCGCCATGCAAGGATGCGAGAGGAAAAGTGTGAGGATGCGACCACCATAGAGCGACTCACGCAATTGCCTTTGGTTGCGAGCAAGGTTTAATGCCAAAAGATTCGCCTGTTGGGTTCAACACTCAGCGTCTCTACTTGTTGTTGGTGTGTTTGCTGCTTTGTTCAAACACTGCAGCTGTGTTATCTCACATTGGTGTTGCGACTCACTTGTTCAAGAACGCAGCTTCCGAACTTAGGTTTTGAATTTCCACCCGTTGGGGTCATACTGGTTCCTGATTGACTTGTCCACGACCTCACCGAATGGAGTTACACGTTATAATATGGCGCCAGGTTGTTTTGCCATAACATCCCGCCCGAGAAAACATCACCTCAAATAGTACCATCACCATTTCGGTTGCCATCTTACGTGAGGTTTGGTCAGAATATGGTGTCTGGTCCATTTGGAGGACATGAACATGGGGAGCAGCTCTACAAAAACCAGGAGACGCACTCATTTCCCCATATCCTTGAGGAAAGTGTCGTTTTGACCTTGGCTCACCTTAGTTGGGGTCATGTCCAGGGGGAAGAGACAGGGCAGTTGTTTCCACAAAACCCCGCCTGAGGCCGCATGGGGGCAAATGCTTGGCATGAGGAATGCGAGGCTGGCGGAAGCTCGGAACCCGAGGAAACTGGGGCTTGATAGACATCTCGGAGCTCCCCTTCCCCAAGAGTTTTTGGGTCTTGAAAGGAACCATTTCGAGGCATTCATTGGGGTGGAGCTTGGGTTACGAGGGTCCGGAGATTGTGAGAACCTACCAATCGTCAACTCAGCTGTACGTTGCAATCGAAGGTTTTCTGTACACAGACGACGACCGCCGTGACGCAACTGGGAGGGCTTCTTGGTGCTGAGACTTTTCAGTCGGTTTAGTGGCTGGGTCTTCATTCCACCCACCTCAAGCTTCTTCACTTTTCGCCGGGGATATGAAAACGGCGGGTTTCCATGTCACCCGCTAAACCATATTCACTCTTCGCCGGGGACCCGGGGGGAAAAAAAAAACTCAAGCTGATTCACTTCGTCGCCGGGGACCCGAAGAAGAAACCAAAATAGGACGGCCCAGCTCGCGCTTCACGCGAAAAGCGCAGCCTTTTCGGAACTGCAAGGTGCCATGTCCTCGAGCCATGGCCTTGCAGCCGAGGGCCTATCAGCTGGAATGTGTTCAGGAGCTCCGGAAGGGGAACACCATCGCGGCTCGGGGGAGAGAAAAAACAAGGGAAAAGCCAGGGTTCGGTGGAACTGAAAAACATATATTTTGTTCCCCTGGTTTTGGAGCTATTGGACGAATGTTCTCCCTTTTTTGTTCCCAGGGCGCACATGTTTTATGTTCACCAGTTTTGTTTCTTGATTAAAGGGAGTCGATTTCACCATATTGGGAGGTATGTGGTTTTTTTTCAGGGGGCGAAGAAGCAATTGGAGGGTGTCCAAGTTGTCCCGAAGTGTCTTTCACGGCGCGTACAAGGCAAATTAGATGTGAAGCGGTTGAAGGCTTTGTCTTAGAACAGGAAGCCCCAAAAAGGGGGTTCCTGCTCAATTCCCTTTGAAACCCAAAGGTTGTGGGATACACGATCAATCCATGGCCAAAAGTGTGTCTAGATGGAATTCCAGACCTGGAGGTTTGAAGCCAAAAATCGCTTGGGTGTCCTTTGGCGTTCCATTCCAGAGCCGTTTGTCTGCCGGTTCCGGGGATCTGAGCAACACCTGGGATAGCCTTAGGCTGGAACCCTTCGATGCCCCAATGGCTGATGAGGCTGGCTGGTCCTTTTTTTTTCTTCAGTTGGTGCCCCTTTCTTGGGTTGCTTCAAAGGGAACCAACAGTTTAAAGGGACACCTGAAAAGGAAGCCAGCTGGAGGGGTCAACTATTTTGAGACATATTTTCTGTTGACGTGGGTTATAAAAAATTGAAAGGCAGGCTTTGCCCTTGCAACCTTGCTCACTCACCAGAGGGACCTGGGTTCCCAGGGAAGACTTTGGACCATGGTGGGAAATGGGTATGTGTCAAACAAGTGGGACCCTTGGAATGGGTGGTTTTCCCTGTTTAGTTCCATTTACACCAAGATTGAACGGTACCAACTCCAGACAACACACCCAAATTGGGTTGGAGAGGCATGTGGTACCCTGAAGGGGAAATCGCCATCCCCACAAGAAGGGCAACCACCATGTAAGGCACTTGCAATTTTGTCGTTCGATGCCTCCACTAACCCAGAACCTTCCAGACAAGCCATGAAAGTAGCAACCAGGGGAAACCATCATCTAACACCTGATACCCATGCAAGGTCACAAGTCTCGCAAAAAAAACAACAACAGCGCTAACTGGAACCGGATGAATATGTTCCACTTCCTTGCGGGTACGACCAAAGCGACACGGCCTCTTCATGTTTGATTCATTCGGATGCACCGGATTTTGTTCGATTTCCCCGGTTCCGCCTCTCGACGTGACCCACCGGTTTTTTGGCTCGATTTCATTCGGTTGCCACGAGGTGAGCCGCAATTTAAACCTGGGTAGATGAAGGTTAGTAAGGGACAATCCCGGCCACAAATAGCTGCGGCGGCCTTCTTAATTCTTGAAGCATGGTTCTGGGCAGACCATTTTAATCCCGGGTCTTGATTCTGACTCAGGTGAGCCTCCCCACCGGCGGCGGCAAGACGCTCATCGCCGTGCTGGCGCTGGACGAGTTTCTCAGGAACACAGCCCGCGCCATGCGGCCCGGCGAGGAGAAAAAATGGGCGGGGAACATAGCCTGAGGGTGGGTGGGGCAAGGCCTGCGGGGTGAATCTAGGTACTGTTTTTGTGGGTTTTCCTTTACAGCAGGCCGGGGTGCTGTTGCTTTTTCATTTGTAATTCCCTTCTCTTCTGTTGACCCCGAGAAATCAAGCAACCAGTTTATTCATATGGGGGTGTCCCAGAAATGGAATCAGACCACTTTTGGAGGGGAACACCCCCATATTGATAAACTGGGGTTGATTAATCCAGGGTCAACAGTACTGTTTAAAGAACCTGCGCTTTTGGTTTCCCTTTAAAGCAGGACAGGGTACTGTTGCAGTTTAATGCCCCAAGGGGCAGAGCTTCCTGGTAGGGGGGGTTTACGACTCTCCTGAGTGTGTAGTGTGTTTTTGAGGGCACCCAAGACATGCTCAACTGTGCAAACCAAGTTCCCCCAGCCGTTTCGGTGGAGTTTTCTTTTTTTTCCGGTTTCCGGAAGGTTCATCGTGCCCACGCGCGTTCTGGTGGAGCAGCAGGCCAAGTACTGCCGTGAGAAGTGCCGCGCGTTCGCAGAAACAGAACTCGGCGGCTGGGGGGCGTTGGACTCAAAGAGTGGCTTCGCTGTCCTTTAAACCGACCCCCAACAAGGGGTAAAACAGAGAAATCACAAACATAAGATAACCACACGCAAATTACACTCAAACTACAAGCACAAGCAGCACGCGCACACACAGACACACAGACACACAGACACACAGACACACACACATTCTCACAAATCGCCTCGTAGCCAATATTAGAAGCAGCTGAAGTAATGTAACTGGGCCCACCTAAATTGTTTGTAAATCCCAGGGGCCTCACTCAATCAAAACGCGTCCTATCCTGGGCATTAGATCGGGATCAAACCGCGATCTTGTCCCGATCCCCTTCCGAGATCTCCAGACGGGGACAAGCGTCCGGTGTAGAGGGGCCTGAGTCCCAACTCCTGAAGCGCTAGACTTTTTTTCGTTGGGGTCTCGGGGTCCAGGGACATCCACCAACCAACCAACCAACCAACCAATCCCAAAAGCAGAGACCCCCAAGAAACAACGACAAAGCAGGGTTTGGTTTGTGAGGTTTCGGGAGTCATCATTGACAATTTCTCCCCTAAACCAACCCTATGGCCCTTATCCAACCCAAACTATTCCACACCCCAAATACTTTTCCAGTTTTGCTCTATTTGGGTGTTTGTGGGATTGGTGTGGTGTGCTTGGGGTCCCCCGAAGGGATGGGGGGTGTCCGGAATTTCTGGCCTTTAGGCTTTTCCTTTGGCATCTGGTTTCCCCTGCTTACCTACTATAACGACACCAGAGAAGTAGGAGCAACCAAAAAAAAGGGCTTCACATGTGGTTTCCCCCCTGTTTACCTCCGACCGAAAAATTGGGGGCAACCGAAAAACCGGCGATTCGCTCCGTATTTGTTTCCCCCCGCAACTGGACGCCCCCATCGGGCGTGGGAGCTGAGGCCGAGCGCGGCATCGCGTGGCAGAGCTGGCGGGGGGCGAGATGGACTCTTGGGGTCAAGAGAGGCGGGCGAGCGGCTCCAATGTGGGTGCTTTTTAGAGTTTAGCGGCTCCCAGCCATCCGGTTCCTTAGCTTTTTAGGATTTCTTAGTTGGCTTAGCGGGGGTTGTGGCTGTGCGGTTGTCTGTCGGCCACAACCTTAGCTCTTTGTTGCTTTTTAGTTTAGTGGGGGCTTGTGGGTGACGCGGTTTTCTCTTGGTGGCTCCCAGCCATCCGGTTCCTTAGCTTTTTAGGACTTGTTAGTTGGTTTAGTTGGGGGGGGGTCCGTTTAACCCACTATAGAAGTTAAACTTTTGGCAGGGGATCTGAGCACAACCCGGTGAGAACTTGTCACTAAGAATAACCTCTTTCAGGTTGGTTTTTGACTTACTCAAGTCCATGGACTTCAAAAGCTTCTGGGGTTCGGACCATTGCGGCTGCAAAGTTGAAGACTTGAAGACTTGTTCCGGCCGATCAACTCAGGAAGTGAGTCAAAGCGACACCAACTGGAAACCCACCTCCTTTCTTTTGAGAGCAGCCGCCCTTACATGAGGCTACCCTTAATTGGTGTGTTGGATTCATGGTTCGGGGGATTTGAACCGGAGCGGATTCGATTTGAATGCATCACTTGGCTGTGAATCAACAGGGAACCTCAAGAGTGGGTTGGTGGACATGAATCCCCATGTAAATGATGTCCACGAAAGGATCCTGTGTGTGTGTTTAAACAAAACCGAGGCTTCCTCAACCAACTCAACTGGAGGTCACAAACACCATAGGTGTTTGGGTCCGAGCAAGACCAAAGAAAAACGGGCCTTGCCCGGACCGGATTCCCCCAGGAAAGAAACAAATCCCCCGGTTTTTTCTTGGGTCGGCCAAAACAACACAACAACAGGGCCCGGATTCCCCCTTCCCCCCGGCTCCATTTTCGGACTCCCCGGATATTTTTGCATCATGGGGGCTGGGGGGTGGAGGGAGCCCAAATACGCCCTTATTAAGCCTATTTGGGGCTTATTGTTGGGGCTTTCTCCGCCCCCACCCCCCCCTCCCTCCCCCCCCAGTCCCCATGATTGCAGGTGGTCGGAGTGCCTTCGGGACAACGACATCCTGGTGGGCACCCCGGAAGTCTTCCGCCGCGCACTGGTGGAGGGCGGCTTCATCAGCGCCTTGGACTTCGCGCTGCTGATCTTCGATGCGCCCCGGACGAATGTGACTGGTTAGGGGGGGGCGCTGGGGGGGGGGCGGGGGGTTGGGGGTTGTCTTGTTGGAGTTGCGGTGCCCTGGTTAGGTTCGCGCCAAGGGATGTCAAGGGAAATTGTGATTAGCCATGATTCATATCATCATCAGGGACGTCGCGTTAGTGACCGACCTGTGGTGTTTTGGCTCAAGTTTTGGGTTCCGTCGCGCCTCGAATGGGCGTCGCCGAACCCCTGCGTCGACCGACGGCATCTCGGGGGAGAAAGAGACCTCGGGCCGCCGCCAGGTTGGTAGGGACCAGTCGTGCGGCCTGTTGTCGACCAAGGTTGCGGGTTAACCCTTTTCTTGTTTGGTTTGTTTTCCTTTGGTTGTTGTTCTCTGGTGTGTGGGAAACCCTGATCTTTGGGACCGGGGATTGGTTTGCTTTTGGGGAACCTTTCTTTTGTGGCTTGTTTACCCCAACTTACCCATTGCCTGGGCACAGGCTCGTGCCCGAATCACAGGTTATCAGCCGTAGGACTTTCCTACGCGCTTGAGACCATCAACTACAAGCTCTATGTCGACCCCACGATCTCATAGGAGCGTCGTGGATGAGGAGGCCATTCTAGGTGGCCTCCGCTCAGGTGAGGACCTACCGGACTATGACTACGAGGATTTCGAAGCAGGTTCGACAGGTCGGGACCGCAGGGGTGAAGATCCCGGTAGGGATACACCCAGGAGCCGTGGCAGGTACGCCGACGATGGAGACGATCGTATTTTCCGCCAGGCCACTGATGACGAACAGCGAAGGGTTTACTCCGATAGGAGTGGCTCTGAATCAGGTCACAGGCGCGGACATTTTGACTTCATCAGCATGGCGATGGACATGGCCCGCCCTCATTCGGATGACCCGGAGGCCATGCCGGCTCGACCTCCGAGATCTCTTGTTCCAGGTGAGTCGCAGGTCTCGGATGAGTTTGAGAATAGGCCGCAGGGACCAGGGACTATGGTTCTGGTTCCGGGAGGTATCCCGGGCCGATCCACTGGTTCTCAAAATCCAGGTCAGTTTGATGAGCACGAGGAGCGGAAATTCACGGACTTCGGATACGATGATCTGTTGAAATCAACCGCAGGTTGGGGCAGTAGCTCAAAACAGGGATCTGACGCCGATAGGCCTAACCCTATCACTGCCAAATCTGAGTCTTATGATGGCGAAGATTACAATTTTGCGGATGAAGAGGAGAGCCATTCGCGCCGAAGTGTAGGCGACCGTGGGGCTGTAAGAACTAGGCCTGCCGCTGCCAAGTTTGAGGTCGATGATGATGACGAGTATGCCGCATTTGATCGCCGTGATGAGGAGGAGGATCAACCACGACGAAATGCTAGGATCCGTGATGCTGCGAGGCCCAGGAGCCTCTCTCGTGGAGCCGCCAGGGACCTTCGCGTTGACAGGGATGCCCGAAGCGAGAGAGAGAGAGCCAGGGACAGTCGGGAAGTTCTTCGGGGATTGGAGGCCATCCATGACCGCGAGGGACCGGTAGGTCCCCCGGCGATTGGTGATACCCCGAATGTTCCCCCTTTTCCCAACATCACCTTTGGAGGTCTGTTGAATCAGAGAGACGTGAACTCGAACCGGGTTACTGGTTCGCCGAGGATCACTGAGCAGGCTGCCGATGTCGTTAGGACAGGTGCCAGAGATGGTCGGCTTGCCGATGCACTCGGGATCGAAGATCGTCCGTCGATCGCTAGCCCGTTAGGGCGAGATACCAGTGACCTTGAAACTCTGAGGTCTAGCAACGAGTTCACACCTCAATGGGGCTCGACCGCCAGGGAACGTAGTGTTTCTGCGAAGAGGCCGTCACCTCTCGCCATTGAGACCGATAGGTCAAAGGCGAGGAGGGCTAGCCCCTCACCAATGGGCTTGGCTATGCAGGATGAGCAAGGCCATTGTGAGGCAAGCCATCGATGAGCAAGCCGAGGTCGTGGAGCAGAGGATCAACCTACTGTCCCACGAGGTTCATGAATCTGTCAAGGACAATGAGGCATCGACTGATCGGCTTCGCCAGATGATTCAGGAGAATAGTGAGGCTACCCGCAGGAGCCATGCTGCTTCCGAGATGAGACCCTTAAGGACTTGGAAAAGCTCGAGAAACGGATGTTCTCGGTAGAGAAAACCGTCGGGATTCGGACACCAGCAGGTGAATTGAATTTGAATCCTGTTGCGCAACTGTCCGATAGGGCCAGTAGCAGTGTGGTGAACGCGAATTTCAGGGAGTTAAACCTGAAGATCGAGAAAGCTCTCCGTGAACACGAGACATTTGCCAAGCGGGCCTCTGAATCTATTGAAGGGATCAATGAAGAGCACGCCCGTCTTGCTAATCGAGTGTCGAGGCTGCAGAGTGGACGGGGATCTCAGGAGGTCGATAGACCATCGGAACATGATTCTCCGCAGGACTGGCACGAGGCTATTGACGAGGTCAATCGGAAGATCCAGGAT
Organism: Effrenium voratum; assembly: GCA_963377175.1. Lineage (NCBI taxonomy): Eukaryota > Dinophyceae > Suessiales > Symbiodiniaceae > Effrenium > Effrenium voratum. Next base: position 125,007 of record CAUJNA010002024.1, read on the forward strand.
CTGGTTCGAGGAATTCAACGTCAACGTCGGGATCATGATGACGTCATTTCGAGGTTTGAGACCGTGAAGTCACATGTTGAACAGTATGAAGCGAGATCGGCAATTGTGAATCGGGTCGTTGATGGCATCGTAATCTTCCTGCAAGCAGTGACCAAGTGCAGCCTGCCGTTAGGCGAGAGCTCGGCACATTCCGGAGTATACACTTGAAGGTGTTATGCGGAGAGTCAGCGCTATCGATGGCAACGTGCGTAACCTTAGCGCCGCGAACAACAGAATCATGTCCCAGCTCTTTGAGATGGAGGGTCAATTTGACGAGGCTGCTGGCATTATTCAGGGTGTCCAGCAGATTAATGAAGCTCCTCCACAACCCAGAGAGAGACGGAATGTTGGTTACCATGCATTTGCGGGGCAAGGACATAGGATCAGGTCTCCGACGCCTACACCACAGAAAGGTGACGGCCGGGGTACTGGCCTGCCGGTGAGGCCAGGCGGAGGTGTTGTTTTGCCTGATCATGTTTTGCCGAATGTGCCCGATAGGGTCGATCCTTCTCGTGCAGACAGGCATCCCATCAATCCCGTTAGGGAGAGGTCCGACAGCAGGAGCAGGAGGGTTCGGGGGTTGCCTGACAGGTCGCATTCGCCACCGGGGCGTGCAAGGGGTGGTCCCCGCGCGCGCGCAAGGGGGGACATTTCTATTTCCCCCAATAGGGATGCGGGTAGGAATAGGAGCCCGAGGCCTGCTGCCGTCCCCAATAGGGGATCTGAGGTCCGGAGTCGACAATCAAGGGGGGAGAGGCCGATCCGCGATAGCGGGAGCGTCTCTCCGAGTTTTGATAGGCCAATCCGCGATAGCGGGAACGTCTCTCCGAACCCAGGTCGTCATTCAGGAGGTGGTGGGGGTAATAGGGTTCATGCCGACATCCAGAGTCCTGGTGATGAGTGGAGGACTCCTGGGAGTAGAGCCAGCGCCGACACCCAGAATCGCAGCGATAGGCGTGGGACCGCTGGAGCTCCGTCGGATCGTGGACAGGCCTCAGCGCCGGCTGCAAGAGGGGCTCCCGGCGGCGATGGCCCAGACGCGCCAAAGATTTGTGCCCTCGATGATCCCAACGACCGTAGGCACCCGAACGCTGAATTCTCGTGTGTGACGTGCAGTCGTGAGTTCTGCGGGCTTTGCCGTGGTGACGACGGGGACTGTTACAATTGTCAGTTCTTGAAAATGAAATGCTGGGCATGTCGCAAGAATGCTCAGGAGGTCTCCATGTATTTCTGCACGGATTGTGGGACTCACGTCTGTGAGAATCACAGTTACTTTGGAAGTGACGGCCTTGAGCAATGTGTGCGCTGCAATATTCGGCATGAGCGCGCGCAAGCTGGACCGCCCCCTCCTCCTCCTCCCGGGGGAGGTGGTGGGCAAGGCGGACCACCTGGTCAAGGTGGGAGCGGAAGTGGTGGTCATGGACATGCCCCAGCTCCACCACCAGGTCCTGGGCATTATGGTGGAGGCCAAGGTCCCGCTGGGCCTTCTGGAGGCCCGAGTGGAGGGGTTCCTACCGGGGGTTACCCTGGTGGAGCGCCCGGGTTCCATGGTAGTGCTGCGGATACTCATGAAATTGGGAACAATCAGTGTGGTTCCAGTTTCTATGGTCCTGCCTACGGAGGTGGCGTTAGCCACCAAGGGGTTGGCGCTGGCGGTAGTCAGCCCAACGATGCTGCAGGTTACCCCTCAAGTGTTGCAAGCGGTGGTAATCTTGGGCCAGGTCTTAGCCTCGGCTACAGCGTGAATGGTGCCGGTAGGCAGGGAGATGGTGGTCTTCTACCTGAAGCCTTGAGGGGAGATGATGGACGGGACAGGTGCACTAAGTGTAGCAGGATCCCTGAGCCCGGTTTCCCTCTTGTTCCTTGCGTTGGTTGTGGAATGAGGGCGTGTGAAGTTTGCTGCCCTATGCCTGCTAGGCTGTGTGAAAGTTGCAGGATTACCTCATGTACCCCGATAGGGGCTCTTATTTCCACCGTTGTCGATAAGGATCGGTTCCATCATAAGTGCAACACGATCGTGCTGCCTGCTGAGCCAACAGCTGATAAGCTGCGGGAGTGGCTTTCCGAGATCAAGGAGAGGGTCAGGAATGCTTTCAGCTTTGACTCTGACTACGCGTTAGCGTGGATTTCAGAGACTGAGAGGCTTGACTATGATGCTCTTGGCGGACCCTGCAAGTACCCGGTTTTGGACTCAAACTTCACGAGTGCTATCAGGGAGTGTATTAAGACCAGGGCTGTTAGAGACAAGATGAATCGCCTGACCGAAGCCGCTCAGAATATGAATCCTCCCCAGGGTATCAAGGGGAGACAGATCTTGAAGCTTCTGCTGAACCACCTGCAGACTGGAGTCGAGGACGACCAGACCTTCAAGATTGCTGAGTTGACCAGTCTCAAGTGCCGGCAGACAGGTCACTCTGATGATGAAGCAAGGCTCCGGAGTTATCTGAGCACCTGGGACAATCTCATTTCTGGGATTAGGAAGAAGATCGATGATGGGGTACTGTTAGCTGTGTTCATCGAGAACGTTCGTCATCTACGCTGTATGCGGCCTGACATCGAGAGGTGGGATCGCGATATGACCGTTAGGTCATTCGCGTGGCTTTATAAGGCTTGTCAGGACTGTGTCGAACGATGGCAAAAGCGCCAGAACACGCTTCAGATGTACCAGACCTTTCATGAGCAGAGGTCACGATCGGGCTCTCAATCCCGTGAAACGGATCGACATCCTGGTGCTCCCGGTGTCGTGCGGCGCTACGACCCTCTTGCCAGAAAGGGTGATCCCAGCCCGTCAAGGTCCGTTAGGTCCGGAAGGGATGGGAAACCCGACGGGAAGCCAAGATCATCTTCGCCCGGAAGAAGCAGTCAAAGGGACAGAGCTTCTCCTGGAAGAGGCAGTCAGAGGGACAAGCGCACGCCGTCTCCCAAGTCGCCAAGGAGACAGTCCCCTGCTGGGCCTGCTGACCGGTCCTGCTGGGAGTATGCCAAGACAGGTAAATGTCAACATGGTCGGGACTGCAGGTTCGAGCACGATAGGAGCCCGAGAAATCCTGCCGCACCCTCTACTCCAAGGACTGGCGATCGGCCCGTTAGGGACAAGCCAATGTACTTTGGATACTGCTATGACTGGATGTATGGCAAGTGCACAGCTCAGCCATGCAAGTATCTTCATCAGAAGCCACCACCAGGTACGAAGCCCATGACGCCTCGTACTTCTGCTGGTCCGGTTGTTGAGGATGAAGAGGGGGATACCCCTAGGTCACCCACGCCCAGTCCTCCCGATAGGGAGGCGAGGCGTCTCGACAGCCCCGCTCAAGGATTGACGGATTTTTAGGCGGGGCGGGCCGTTACCCTGAGGCCAACCGTACTGTTGTGGCGTGTCCCGCTGTGTGGGCTGCTGCCCCAGCTACCGGCGGGTCTGCACCGGGTTGCCTCCCTCCTTGCGTTAGCAGTTGGGAGAAAAGGGAGCGAAACGCGTTGTTCTTCTCCGGCACTACAGGTGGAGGTCCTAAATGGGACCAAGTCATTTGGAGAAGGACTGTTGACGCAAATGGGGCCGTGATCGAGGATGTCGGGGTGAACTTTAGCGATCGTCGAACAACCTTGTTCAGGAGGCTCCCAAGACGAAGTGATACCAAGACAACGTTCTGGTACTGCGATGATGCGGAGGTTGTACTGTCCTGGAGGAACAGGTACTTCCCGGAGGGTCCCGATAGGGAACCTCTCAGGGTCAAGATTCCTGGTCTCCCTGATGTTTTTGTTGTCTCAATTGAGAATGACAATACGGGCAGGATCGTGAATCGTTGCCGAGAGGCTGGATACAGCCATCCAAATGCGATTAAGTTCCCATCACGCAAGAGAATTGCTAGGGAGGTTCAGAGTGCTCTGATAAGAGCCGCAGCTGTTCACGCCCAAGTGCTCTTAGACAATGACGAGGACATCGACACCAACCCTGGGGATGTGCGGGGACATCGCGTTGTTCGAAAGCCGAAGTACTCTCAGAAGGTTGCTGCGCCCGTTGGATACAGCGGGGTGAGGTGGCTGGTAGATACTGGTTGCCCGATGGATCTGGTAGGTCTGGGTGATTTGCAAGGACCCGATAGGGCCCTGATTGCCAAAGGCGGGCACACTCACGCGCTGCACACTGCTAACGGGGCGACTCGCACCGCTGGTCGTGTTGATGCTGATGTCGGCAACCTGGACAAGGTGATTGAGGCACACGTCCTCGAGTCCACTCCATCAATTATATCCGTTGGAAAACGCTGCATGGATATGGGATACTCGTTTGTATGGACTGCAGGATGCAAGCCTACTCTCACGTGTCCTTCGGGTCGCACGGTGGCATTGGATGTCATCAACAACGTGCCATATCTTCCTCATGGTGAGACACAGTTTGTTTCTCCCACTCTTGATGATGCTGAGCCACTCCCTGCTATGCCTGCCCCCGGGGCGGCGTAGCGAGGGCTTGAGGCCAGCGAGGTCCCGCCGTGTAGGTCTGAACTCACGGCCAAGAGTGAGCTGCAGGACACCTGGCGCACTGAGCGGTCGGGTCATGTTGTGAAGGAGCATCGGCTTCCGCGTAAGGCAAAGTTTGTGCCGACAGGTGATGATTGCCCTGTTGGGATTGATCGGTTGGACAACTACAGGAAAACCGTAGTTCACCGAAATGGGGTTACCCATGAGGTGCTGGTTGATAATCTATGGGAGTTATCCGAAAGAGATCAGCATGCGATAGCATCTGATGTCCCTTGGACGGGTGAAACGTGGTTTCAGGTCAAGTGCGAGACTGTTGCCCTTCCCGGAATGGCAGAGCAGGGGGGCGAAGGCGATGGCCGTTTACCACCCGTTCCTGGCCCAGGGGAAGGGGACGATCATGACGTTGTTGAGATAAACTTTCTCTCCGGACTACGCACAGAGGCTGAGTGGCGGGCAGATGCTAAGACGCTTCGCCATATGCTCACGCATCTCCCGAAGAACCCCTATTGCCCGCACTGCCAGCGTGCGAAAATGGAGAATGTCAAGCTTCGCCGCAAAGGTGGTGCTGCTGCGCATGACGTGGTAAGTTTCGGGGACCTCACCACTGCCGACACGATGGTGTTGCGAGGATTGAAGGATCGATGCTTTCATGGTGAAGCAGACGCGATAGTGTTCTATGACCTCGCTACTGACTACCTCGAAGTCCTTCCTGTGCAATCCAGATCCCGTAGCAATACGCTGGAGGCATTTCGCAGGTTTGCAGGGGGGCAAACTCTGAAGTTAGTGTACAGCGACCAGGCCCCAGAGCTGAAGAATGCTGTCACTACGCTTGGAGCACTGCACCGGCTTTCTACACCGGGCATGCCCAAGACCAATGGCCTGATCGAGAACAAGGTTAAGCTTGTTCTTCATGGGGCACGTGTGCTCCTGCGTCAAGCTGGATTTGAACCTCGATGGTGGCCATTTGCCGTTAGGCATTTTTCCATGGCAAGGAATATTGAAAATCGCGGTGAGGGATCACCGTGGATGAGACGCCACGGTGACGGGAACTTCAGCGGAGTCATTCTGCCGTTTGGTTGTCTGGTCCACTTCTACCCCATTGCCCCCAAGATTCGCAGGGATAGAAAGGGGGGGGTTCAAAACGCCCAAAACGACTTCAGACATGCTGGAAAGATTGACTCAGAGGACGTTAACGAGGGAAGAGACCACTGGATTGCAAATGAAGACGAGAAGGTTCTCACTCGCGTCCACGTTGAAGCTCGAACCGAGCTCTTTATCCCGATAGGGACGAGCTGTCCAGTCAAGATCAAAGACCTTGGCAGGAGGCGGAGCACAGTCCTCAACTATCTTGACGGGTCGACTGAATTCGTTGTTGACGAAAACTGGATCCAAGCCGAAAACGACCGTGGAGGTGATCACGAATGGACTGGTGAAACTCATTTCGACTGTGATTTTGATCAGATCGATGAGAATGAGGCCGAGATCTATGAGAACGAGGAGTACGAACCCGAGTGCAATGACGAACCGGACTATGTTCCCATTGATGAGGTAGAGGTTGAAGAGACGAGTGTCACCACCGCCCTGCCCGCCGAGAAGAAAGAGCGGGACTTCATCAAGATAGAGGAAGATCCGAAGTTCGCCCCTTCTTCTAAGCCAGGCCTATTTCTGGGCTATCGGTTAGAACCAGGGGGGCTGTGGAAGGGCGACTATCTCGTTGCTGATCTCGAGCACATCCAAAGGGGCCTCAGGAAGCCACGCATACACCAGGTCAAGCGCATCTGGAAGAACCCTGAGGAGCCCTACGTGTTCCCGATGTTGGCATCCTATGATGCTAGGACTCGGACCATTCGGGAGGCGTTAGCTGACCGAAGGGCCGACCTTAAGCCGAGTAAGAAGATCAGGGATGAATTCGACTTTGATGAAGGTCGATTTGATGATCCTGATGATGATGACGATGACCAACCGGACGAGGGGGGCGGTAGCTCTTCCAAGTCTGACGGGGGTATTCAGAGCAAGGTTGTCCTTGGGAGTGGTGACGCATGCGTCTCAGATTACTGGGAGCGGCACGATGAGGACAGCGCGTGGTATCGTATCCACGTTGAGGTGCGGAAGAAGTTCTTTGGGGCGACGAATGAGGACCTTCCTCCAGGTGGTCCGTCGCATGAGGAGCTTGACACCGTTAGGGTCACGCACATGCGGGGGCTTGATGCCGTCGGAAATTGGGTGAGAGATGATCGTCATCACGATGCTCCCAATCATCGGCATTTCACACGTGGTTTTTGGACTGGCGTGACCATCCTCTTTGATAAGGGATGTGCTCCCCACGGTAGGTTCAAGCCAAAGGAGGTAGGAGCCGAACCTGCCGGAGGTCCGAAGAAGGGCCATAAGCTGCACGGAGACAGGATCGACTATGGCCAATCCGCCGATAGGCGTGAGCGGCCGTACTCAGGCACCGGAAAACCCAATTCAATTGATGCGGATAGTTGGAGGCAGATGTCTACCCGGTCTCGGAAGATATATGTTCAAACCGAACGGGAGTTATCCCTAAGGGAAGAACGACGCCGCGAACATCCTGAGAGGGACCCGGCTGCTCCAGCGCCTGGCCGCAAGCTCCTTATCGAGTTTGCGTGTGAACCTGACTCACGTTTGTCCGCAGTGATGATGGAGTGTGGGGGCGATGCTATTCGCGTTCACATTGGCTCATTTGACATCACTAAAGCCAAAGACGTTAGTCGGCTCATTGGGATCATCGAAGATAATCCTGGGTGTGACGTCTGGGCGTCAATTCCGTGCGGACCGTGGAGTACATGGCAGTATGTCAACCTTTCTATCCACGGTGCTGAGTTTGCATCACACCTGAATGATCTGAGAAGGAATTCTCAGGTAATGTTTGCGGCATTCCTGAGGGCCTCCCGAGCCGTTAGGCGAGGAGGGGGCAGGGTTGCTTTCGAGTGGCCTAGACACTGTCTTGGATGGAAGCAACCGTTCATGCAGAGGTTTCTTGCTGATCCTGATGTCGAGGCCGTAGATTTTGACGGCTGTGATTTCGGGATGCAGGACAAGGACGGTGTGCCAATCAGGAAGCAGTGGAAGGTTGCGACGACCTCCAAGGAGCTCATTGGCGAGCTGTCAGGCCGGAAGTGCAAGCACGAGAAGGGATACCTTCATGCACGCATTGAAGGGTCGGTCACCCCAACGACTGCTCTCTATCCGAGTGCGATGTGCGAGGCAATCGTTGGAGCATGGTACCCAAATGGCACGTTCAAGAAGGTCGCGAATGCCATGCCGGTCGAGGTTGACCCGGTTGAACAGCGATGGAAGAAGAAGCCGAATACCTTGTACGTTAGTCTTAACAGTGAGAATGCTAAGATCCCGACGCGGGCTACTTCGGGGAGTGCGGGTTTGGATACCTATGCCTCTGAGGGAGCATGTATTCCCGCAGGGGGGTCAGGCTTGGTCAACACCGGAATCTCGATAGAGATGCCCGCTGGGGTATATGCTAGGATAGCTCCCAGGTCAGGACTAGCCGTGAAGAACAGGATCGCTGTAGGCGGTGGGGTCATTGATCCCGACTATGACGGAGAGATCAAGGTCATCCTCTTTAATCATGGAGATGAGGACTTAGTCGTAAATCCTGGGGACCGCATTGCGCAGATCGTACTGGAGCGTGTTATGCTCATTGACGCGTCGATCGTCCCTAGGAAAGCCAAGCGGGGAACCGATAGGGGATCCGCGGGCTTCGGAAGCACTGGTATAGCTGCTGCTGCCCCTACGATTGGATCTGATGGAAACCTTTGAGTTCTCTATGCCCAGGGGGGAGATATCCCTCTCTCATAGGCCAAAGAACTCGGGTGTCTTTCCTCCCTTGTACGCTTGTGTCGCTAGGCCAGTGAACAAGAAGGAACAAGCTGGGAACGCCAAGGCTAAGGCCGCCCTTCAGAAGGAGTGGGACAAGTTAACTTCGCAAGGATGCTGGGACTTGTCAACTGTTCAAGAGTGGCATGATGTCGCGGCCAAGGCACGTAAGGAAGGGGAAAAGATCTATGTTGGTAGAATTTTCGATATTTGCGTCGAGAAGAATCACGAGCTGCCGGAGGATGATCCAAATCGCAAGTATAAAGGGCGAGTCGTGTTCGAGGGGTGCTTTGTCCGTGATGAGATCGGGCATTGGGCCCTGTTCTCTGAGAACACCTCCTGCCCCGTTACTATGGCGGCGGGTAAGATGGGTGATGCTCACGGGTTACTCCCAGGAAATCTTCTGGAAGTGAGTGATGGGGAGTCTGCCTATACTCAGGCCCGCTTGAAGGGAAAGAAGACTTGGGTGAGGATTCCTCGTGACCAGTGGAAACCTGATTGGTTCGAGGGCAGCGGAAATCCCAGATACAAGGATCCGGTCGTTGTTCTCGTGCTTGCACTATATGGACATCCGGATGCTGGTACCTTTTGGGAACAGCACTGCGAGGCAATGCTGAAGAAAGTCGGATACGTCAAGGTGAAGGACTGGGCCAGCGTGTTCAGGCACGAGGAGCTCGACCTCTTCCTTGTCGTGTACGTTGATGACTTCAAGATGAGTGGTCCGGCGAAGAACATCGCAAAAGGATGGGCGCTGATCTCGAAGGTCATCAAGATGGAGGAACCTAGGCAGCTCAAGAGATATCTTGGCTGCGAGCACGAATTCACGCAACAGGTGGTCAAGGGTCACTTTGACCCGAGACTGGCGTGGACGGTCGGCAATCCTCCTGATAAGGAGCAACCCGACTTGAGGTTTGGTCCAGAGGGGTTACTCTGGACATCCCCAAGGTTTGGTCCAGCTCTCTAAGGACATCCCCAAGCCGGAAACCACGATAAGGTTCATCAAGTACAGCGAGAGCAGCTTCATGCAGGCGTGTGTCGATAGATACATTGAGCTGTGTCAGGGAAAGTACCCGAAGAAGCTGCAGAAGGTTGAAACTCCGTTCCTGGACGAGAGCAAGCCGGAGTTTGACGAGAATTCCGTCAATCCTGAATTTGACAAACTCTTCAACCAGGCGATGGACATGGAGACCGTCAATGCGCAGCCAGGATGCCTCGGAAATGACGCGGCGGCGGTGCTGATGAAGGTTCTCTACGGGGCTCGGATGGGCAGGTATGACCTGATTCGTCCCGTGCAGGCGTTAGCCAGCCGGGTCACGAAGTGGAATCATCTGTGTGACCGCAAGCTCCACAGGTTAATTTCATATGTGAACTCTACGCCCGACCTTCATTTGTACGGTTGGGTGGGCGATAGCCCAGAGTTCATTGAGTTGGTTGCTTACTGTGATGCGGATCTGGCTGGGGATCGTACTGATTCCAAGAGCACGTCGGGAGTGCTTATTTGCCTTGTGGGTCCTAGGACCTACATGCCCATCACTGGAGTAAGCAAGAAACAGACTTCCGTTTCGAAGTCAACTCCTGAAGCAGAGATTGTTGCTCTCGACCATGGAGTGTCCAAGGAGGGAATGGCGTTAGCTACCCTCTGGCAGCACGCTATTGGGAAGGGAAAGGAGACCCAGCCGTTTATTATCAACGTGCTGGAGGATAACGAATCGGCGTGCCGGATCGTTATAACTGGGAATAATCCCAACATGCGCTACATGTCAAGGACGCAGCGCATTGACATCTCGTGGCTCAACGAACGTTTTAATGATGGAATTTTTCGGTTCGTTGCGTGCCCGTCTCACTACCAAGGTGCAGACATTTTCACTAAGGCCTGCATTGACAAGGTCGTGTGGAATAGAAATCTGCACACCCTTGGTATGTTCCTGCCGGGATACCTGCAGGAATATTTGGCCCAACCCACCCAACCCTGTCTTAAGCCCCCTGCCGCTCCTGGACTGCCCCCGCTTAGGGGGGTACGCATGGAATCAGGTGCAAAATCCGGTTTCAATCGGCTCATTGAGAGGTTACTCTCTGAGTACGAGGGAATCGTGATTGACGAGGAAAAAGGAGGAAGATGCGAGAAAACCATTATTGCGGATCAGGCGATAGCCGATGTTCTTGCTTATAATGATCTTTGCAGGGTTGTCACGCTTCAAGTTGCTCCTGGTTACAGGAACCACATCATACGATCTGGTAGGATTGAAGGCGATAGCCTTTGTTATGTTGTGCTTGTTCTCAATGATCTTGCACCCGATAGGGTTGATTCCAGGACTGGGAAGTGGGGACAGACCAGAAAGCTTAGGGATAGGACCGATGCTGCCGTTAGGCAAAGGTTCAACTTGGCTTGTGATGCTCGGACCAGTGGATGTGTTCCGATCATTCTTTATAGACCCAAATGCAATATCTTGAAGGAAGGTGAGGTTGAAGGAATTGCTACCACGCATGGGTTCGATTGCAGGTCTGTTTGCGCTTGCCAATGTGGTCTCAAGAGACATGGGGTCGTGTTCAGGTGCTTCTCTTCTAAGTCTTTCAATTCGTTTTGGAGTACTTGCAAGATGCGAGGAGGGGATACTCTCTCTCAGCACGACCGAATGCTTGCTGTTGGGAAGTGGTTGAACAACTTCGTTGCCGCGTAGCTTTTGCTTGATCAAGCTGGCTCACTCCGCGGGCAACCGCACCACATTCACAGGCGACACAGTGCGCATACTGACCAGAACGAAAGCATGAGGCAGATATGCCTGTCACTCAGGTTTTATTTTCTTCTGCTTCGTGAAGGACGGATTCTGTCAATTATTCATCTTCTAGGTTCTTGTTCTTGGGAGAGGATCTCTGGCCGGTAGGCTGGGACTCCTGGGGGACGAGGGAATTCTGGCCGGTAGGCTGGGTTCCCGGATACTCCGTGGTTCTGTGGCCGGTGGCCCGAACCTGCTGACGCATGGCGGCAGCTGGTGGGATGGGCCTGGGGCGCTGCATGGCGACGCCTCCGCGGCCGTCCTGGGACCTGGCGATGGGGCTGGGTATGGAGAAGCCGAAGGCCGTGGCCGGTTGTTTGCTTGCGGGGTACCGCGAGTGGACGATCAAGGGGTTCAAGGGTCAGGATCCGAAGTTCACTACGATTGATCCAGATATGGAGAGGGCTGATCAGCTGATTGAGGATGACAGTGCCGCGAGGTTCGACGAACTGGTTGGCAGAGTGTCCCACATCAGCAAGGAAAAGCTCGACAAGTCCCACATGCCGGTGACTGACCATGAAAAGCTGATCCGGTACCGGGCGGTCAGGACTGCTGCGATAGTGGCGGAAATGAAGCGCCGGGGAGTGGAGATTACGGAGGTGAACGCCGTGCACTTGGCGGCCATCCTCTGCGCTGCGGTTCCAACGGATCCTGCTTTCTTGTTTCCTTACCACGTCGCGTTCGTGCTTGAGGAGAGCACTGAGAGTGGCGCGGTAGCGCTACCCATGGATAGCAGTACGGAGCCGGCAGCTGAACCATGCGGAGGAATGTGGGTTGGAGACCCGAAAGCCTGGCCGGAGTGGAAGACGGTTCACCCGCAGACTGCCTTGGTAAAGGCGGTCGCTGATCAGGCAGAGGCGGCATTCGGAGATCATCCTCTGTATAGTGGGGATGATTTCGGTGATGCGGAGCACCATTTCAACGCGATCCGTGCCTGGATGAGCGAGAGGCCGAACGCACTGTTCACGCCTCCGGAGTTGGTCGTGGATGCGATGATGCTGACGGAAGGGAGAAACAGGGAGGAGATCGTTAGATGTTCCTCGGGACGGAGGCTTTCGTCGGTCCCGTCGGTCAGGAAGTTCGCGTCGGCTGATAAGCCAGGAATGCGGGGTTACCTGCACGCGATGGGGCAGATGTCAGGTGTGATCACGTCCTTGCATGATGCCTTTGACTGGGACCGGAGACAGGTGTTGAGGATCTCGCCCAAGAACCCGGCGAGTGCCACTGATGTGGAGATTGGTCCTGACGATGGATGGGCATTCTTCGATTTGGCCATCAATTTCAGGGGCCAGACGGACACTGAAAAGGTTCTCATCCATGGAACTTCGCAATCCTCGTTGTGGAGCATTCTGGGTGGTATGCAGGTTACTGCGTCCACCGCGAGCGATGAAGCGGTGGGAGTGTGGACATCGTTGAAGGCGAGTGAGGCCCTGGGATACAGTACTCTGTCGCACTACGGGCAGAACACATGGGCGAGGGTCGCTATTTGCATCAAGCAACCGAACGAGTCCGAGGACTTGTTCAGCGACAATCCCCACCTGAAGGGCGTCAAGCGAGGAGCCCAGCGAGTATTCCCGAATGCGAGGCTGGGAATCTGCGGAATCTGCATCAAGCTTGAGAAGCCTGCGGCAGACTCGCAATTCGTGGAGCTGTGTAACTCAGGGGGCGATAGCACCCTGCAGTACTACAACCCATATGTCGAGTGGAGTCCGCATGCTCCTTCGATTGTCTGGGCGATGCACAAGTTCTTCCCTGAGAACTACATGGGACCGATAGGTCTATCCGTGGAGGAGGAGAACATGCGTGCTGCGCCAGGGAGCTGCCGAGGCAGAAGGCGGGGCGCTTTACGCCAGGATCGTGCCGAGGTCGAGTATGCTTGAGGCCATCCGGGGTGAAACGTTTGTGCTCACCCTTACGAAGGGATACCTTACCGAGGTCAAGGACGAGGCAAAGGCCATTGGGCGGGGAGCGCTAATCCCAAGGGAGCTTGAGTGTTTTGAGCAAGCTAGGAAGGTGATGCGCCTGATCAGGAGTGGGAAAGTCGTCCCGCCAACAGTGGAGCTGCCGAGGGGAGGATACTCCCGTGTGGCGGTTGATGCGGTGCAGCTGGAAAGGCAGTGGGAAGCATGGGCGGCTGCCATGTTGGCGGACGTGATGCTGTCCATCTACCCATCCATTGTTCTGCACGAGATGAGCCGCTACCAAGACAAGATGGTAATCCTGCTTCGGTGTTTAGCGGCTAGTGGAACAGGCGCTGCGCTGAGGATCGCTGCGGCTTTAGCGGCCGGGTACGGTCCGCCGGTGTTCAAGGAGGAATCCGCGGCCCCGGATGCGACTGTGTTCTACCTGCTGGATCAGACGTTCAACACTGCATCCACGAAGAACAAGAAAGGGATGGACCCAGCACTGTCGGCGGAGGACATCCTCAAGTGCAGGACTAAGAATGACCGGCTGAGGGGTTCCCCGGATAACCGGCCGTTCAAGAACTGTGAGGTGCACTACGTGACCAGTACTCGTGATAACGAGGAGACATCCCTTCGGATGATGATTGACAAGGCGTACGAGCTGATGGACAAGCGGGCGGATGACTGTGTCCAGAAGTACGGCAACGCGGATGCCGCCAAGTATGACCTGTATGTGTTTGGTCTCCGTGGCTCCTACCTGTATAGGTGGGAGAGGAACGCATGGAAGGCCAGAAGCGATGCGGCGACCGTGTGGAGTAAGGACGTGGCGTCGCTGGTCGCGCTCAACAACAAGGTCAAGGTGATGGTTTGCGGTCCGGGGCGATCGTTAGATCGAGAGGGTGACCAGGGGGTCCACATGACCAAGGAGATCCAGCATAAGATGGGTGATCTCCGTGCGAACCTGATCCCAGTGGTTTCAGCAGACGCGGTGTCATGGGGGAGTGAAGTTGACAGCTACGGCAGGAATCGGCCGGTCCAAAGAGCATGGGCTGTGGTGCCGCCCTACCTTGCAGCAGTTCCGGACTTTTTCTCCCTGACTAGGACTACATGGCCTGGTTCTGTCACGTTGCACATCAGGGACAACATCTTCAAGCTTCTGAAGGAGGGTACTTCTTCGAAGATGGGTGATGGCGGATCGATGTCTGAGTCTGAGGATGTCGGCATGACAGGTGCCGCTCTGGGAGGACCGCCGGTAGGCGTTACACCTGGTGGGCAATCATCCGACGCAGGTCAGCAGGTGGAAGGTCAGACCGCTGTCCCGAAGGCGCCTCCTAAGGCGTTAGTCACAAAGGAGATGCTGGCATCGGTGAGACCGAAATCCCCGCCGAACCCACCTCGGAGTCTGAGGGTTTCTTCACCTCAGGTCACGGCGACAGAAGTTGGGAATCGATGGTCATCGAATCTTCGAACGCCTAGGGCGACGATTGAGGAGGAGAACACGGGTGGCTCTGCTGAGGTCGATGATCTCCTACCCGATAGGGAAGGGGTCGATCTCCCTACGGATACCTTCAATGATGGTGAGGATCCGACCGGGGCTGAGGTGTTAGAGCCCACCGGAGACGTTGAGATGGAGCCGGAGAAGGAAGCCGAGGTTCCCGCTGTAGGTGAGGAAGAGACTCCTGGTAGGGAAGCTGAGGTATCTCAGGCCACTACGACTACGACTGAGCCGTCGGTGGAAACATCTGCGGCAACGCGAGCGGCGTCGCCCGTTAGGGAAGGACGCAAGGCTCGAGAACCTGTTGGTACTCAGAAGAGGGAGGAGGCGTCGGGTACGCCTGGCCCTGGTGTGCCAATTTCCTATGCTCCGAAGTACGCAGACGACGACGGGGACCTGCGGGATACTGCAGCGACCCCGAAGGCGGCTTCAACCCAGGAGTCTCGAGGGGGCGTACACAATTATGCGAACACGCCGTACCCGGAGCATCCGGGAGAGGCACCCGAGCTGAAGTCAGCGGAAGTTCGGCATCATCGTGAGCATAGTTCCTATCAATCCACGAGGGGCTCGCGGACATCGGCAAGACCGGCGGAGAGCAGGTCGAATAGGAGGTTCATCGTTCAGCATATCCTGGCTAGGGAGGCTGGTGAGCCCTTCATCTATGCCGTGATCAGGAACAAGGCGATCACTCAAGAGCGGGTTACCGCGGAAGAGTGGAGGAAGGCGAGCGAGACGAGCCATATTGTGTTCCCGAATCGCGATAGCGAGTGGAATGCGGTATTGGAGAGAGCCGTACATAACGATTACATGTACGGGGCGTTGGATGCTTCCCGAGCTGCTGGGAGGATCGATCAGGAGTACATCACTCCCCGAGATCGGAAGTCTACGCCATGGGGTGACCAGCAATGGAACATGAAGAAGGTGGCGTCCGAGGCTGCCCATATCCCGTTAGGGATGAGGCAGGACATTCAGGCGAAGTACCATCATGGGCGAGCACCTCCTGGGGACTGGGCAGATATGCCCGATCGGGATGATTACATGGTTCGTGGTGTCGTTAGTGACCCGAACCGCAGGGCGTATGACTGTCTTCGAGCGCCGGGAGTGAGGGCTACCTTGCTGAACGCGCAGACAGGGCAATGCATTCCTTTAGACGACCCGACTTGGGTGCCGGAGATTGCATCATCGCACTTGCTGGTAGGGACGATCGCTACGATCGCGTCGCACGTGGATAGCGCTCTTGGGCGCGCGTGGCGGATGCCCATGTTCCATCCCCAGCTGATGGCGGCGACGGCAATGCTGGAGAAGCTGCAGAAGTACTTCAACGCGCTGAACGAGGCGGTGTTGGGCAAGCGGCTGGGGACTGCGCCTTTCAGCATGATTGCCGGCCACCTTGCTCCGGAGTTGCGGACTATTCCGACGAGGGAGCAGATGCCCGACACGCTGGCGCAATCAGCGGCTGAGATCATGCTGTCTCATGTGTCGGCATTGTCCCATTCGGGGTCTACTTCCGATAGGAAGGAGATCATCGGAAGGGATGGGTACCCGTTCGGAAAATCATGGTTCGAGGATGACCCTGAGGGAGCCACTTGGCCTGGACACCATATGGCTGGGGGTGTCGCTTTCCCGCTGAAGCCGAAGACGAAGATCGTGTGGGGAAAGCGACCGCATGTGGTCGATGAGGGCGACGTGGATCCTGGGGCGAGCTCTTCGGGGCAACCGAGGACCGAGCCGGCCCCCGGTAGGGGCACTCTTCCTGACATTGGGAAACTGTCCGTGACGGAGAAGAAGAAGGACGACATGGACGTGGATCAGGAAGGCTCCAAGAAGGATTCCACCGGGACGAAGGAACCCACGCCTCAGGGTACTGAGGCTGGGAAGGCAGACCCGAGTGAGATCACCAACTTCAAAGGGGCTACCTTCGAGGAGTACCGGAAGACTGCTCCTGCCTATGAGTACAGCGGGGAGGGAGATGATCGAAGGATCCCATGGAGAAGTCGCTGCCGGCCGAGGTAGCGCTCTTGATTCCGAGAGCAGTGGCCACGCAGAAGGAAGCTGAGGAAGCCGAAAGGGCCGCGATGGAGGCCGTCCGCGGGGACTGTAGGCTTCCGGACGTGGGCCAAGAAGACAGGGAGAATGTTGACCCTCACACCGTGACGGATGAAGACTTGGCTGCGTCGATAGACGCGTTGACTAGGAGGTTGAGCAACATGCCTGAGTGGTCGGGCAATCTGATCGACCCTGTGAGGTCTGCTGAGCTAGTCGCGGCGAGATGGGGCGGAAAGGCGAGCTATGACAAGCCTGAGGCTCCCCTGACTGAGGCTGGGATGAAGAGTGCGTCATTGGAGGATCGCGCATACGCCCTGTCGCAGCTAAATCAGATGGTGAACTTCCACAAGAAGCACCGTCCTGCAACGGTGCCCGCGGTCTCTTCGAAGTTCGGGAGGTATTCGCCTAACCTCGTCTTCGAGGGGACCACAATCTGACAAGTGACAGCCTCATCAGGGATAACTCCCGTTTCCCTCAGCTCGGGATTGATTTCTCGCCTATCGGCAAGATAATCCTCCTTCCCATCCAGTATCACAAGATTGTAGGTCATCTTGCTCGCCGCCCCACTAGGCCTGAACTTCCTGCTATCATCCAGCTGGTCAGGAGCAAGGGGGCCACTAGGGGCAGCCGCACTCACCATAGGCGATTGGTCGTCAATTCAAAGAGAATCTCGGAGTTATTCGAGGAACGTGTGCTGAAGGAGATCGGACGCGAGGCTGGAAACTGGGTGAAGAGTGACCAGGCCATCTGGTTCCTGAAGGAGATCTCGGGCATGGAGAACGCTGAGATGTCTTGGAGGTTCTTCATTCCGACGCTCAAAGCTTTCCCGATGGGGCAAGTTGAAGCGATGCTCATGGTCATGTACGACGGGGATGGCGTTCTTCTCAAAGAGAGCACCAGGTTGGTTGCCGTTAGGCACACACGGATCGGGCGGGACTTGAGTTACAGTGCCGTTAGGCATAGGTACACTCAGGAAGATGCCCCTGGCGGATCTCTGATGTACGAGATGCACTGGAATGAACTCCCCATGGTGGGGTACGTCATCATGAAGTTCTCGGACTTCCGGAAGGCTGTTCAGCTCCAAAGGGTGAGGCGAAACGGAAAGGCCATGATCGAGGTATTGATCACAAGGCCCGATGTGTACGAGACCATTGGTGATGGAAGACAGGATGAGGGCCTGATCCCACTTGTGGGAGCAATGGCGCCGGATGCCGAGGTATCGCCTTCGTGGTATGTCAGAGACAGGCTGCGGAACTACTCCGGTAGGCACGTGGTGGTAATGGTGGACCTTCGGGTGCACTGGTCTTTGGTTGGACCCGTGTATCTGACAAGGAGGAAGACTCTTGCCGTTAGGAACGAGATCCACATGGGAGCTTGGAAGGCGGCATACATGTACGATGATTACACGATAGTGTACCATCGGACATGGGACTATGGCGACTTCACCCCCGTTAGGGGAGAGCACAGGCGATCGCGGGAAGAGATCAGGCTGGATGTGACTGCCACGTTCTGCTTGAGGTGCGCAGAGTTGATGCCGAATGGGATGCACTTGTGTCCCGGGTGTGCGCTCCCGGTCTTTTACCCGAACTTTATCCCCAACGCGGAGGAAAAGGACTTCGAAAGGTGCCGCATCGTGCCGGAGTGGGTGAGGACCATGGGGCAAAACAAGCCCAGGAGGATTCCCTCCGATGTGGTCGGAGTTATCAAGAGGAACTTGATTTCCTATTCAATGGCATCCGATCTGAGAATGACGGTGCAGAGCGGCATCAGACTTCCTCCTTATCTCGGTGAAGACAAGGGGGGTGTCGATGCGGCGTGGGATGAGCTGGCGAAGGTGCTCTTCCAATTTTCCTATGTGTCGGGGATATCGGCCTCGGATGCGTTTGTGGAGAAGTGGGTGGCGAAGCACCTGATTAAGACCAACCAAGTCGATAGAATTGAGTCGGTCACGGAGTACTTCCGGGCCAACCCAAGGCATGCTGCTCAGTGGGGTAGGCGTATGACGACTTCCGTTAGGAAGTTCGCTCGCCATGACACGTACTTGTCCTTCTATATCCCGATGGCATACGTGATTGGCTCTGCGGCTGGTCATCTGACCCCATTGTATCCGACCCATCGGAAGGACGTGGACATCCTGGAAAGCCATGCATTGATTTCGCAGCTCAGGCAGTACATGGTGTCGGAGACGGGGTACGATGAGAAGAAGAGGTTGAAGGAGGCGATAGCCAAGGTGCAGAAGGCGATCAATGCCGGCCAGTCGGAGCCTCCCGCACCCTTCCGTGACCCGTTCGTCTACGTTAGTGACGAGAGGGTGAGGACGGTTCTTGATGGTCGTCAACCCGAACCGCTAAACGTGGACATCGAAGGACTACAATCGGTGCATCATGCTGCACCAGGTCCTGGTCCCAAGCAGGAGCCGGTCATCAAGGGCGGAAAAGGGAAGAAGGGGGAGAAGGGCGGTAAGGGCGGTAGTCCTTCCGGCCCACCACCGAAGTCAGGTGAAGTGACAAGTAAAGGAGCTGGCAAGGGCGGTAGCCCATCTCCCGAAGGCAAAAGCAAAGGACGATGCTGGACCAGCTCCGATGGAGGTTGGTGCAACTGCAACTCAACCGAAGAAGACCTGGGTCGAAATGGTGGTTCAGGGAGCCCGGCCGAGCGCGAAGGCTAAAGTGACCCCGGTTCCAAAGACCGAGCCAAAAGGGAAGGCCGCTTCAGTAGCTGAGGCGAAGAATGCCCCGGCTCCGAAGGCTGAGGCTACGGAGACGAAGCAGGCCGAACCGAAGGTTGAGGTCAAGAAGGAGAAGACGAGCGGAGTAGACGCTCCCGGCGGTAGCCGGGGGTCGGCTGAAGGACAGAAGAGAGAAAGGAAGTCCCGTTGGGATCCCGATGAGACTGTGAAGGAGTCGACGAAGCGGGAGGCATCAACAAGGCCTGATGACGTCGACAGCAGACCAGGTGCGGCGGCGAGAGAGGCTAGTGGGGATGATCTTCACTCCGCGCTTGGTAGATCTTCGGCAAAGGATCCGGTAGCACCTTTGACGGCCTCCAAGGCGATGGCAAAGAAGCCTGAAGGCGGGGAGATCCGGTTGCAGTCTGCGGAGCGAGCTGCGGCGAGCCCGGTGGAGGGACACTTCCTGGCGCTGCCTGAGAGTTCGGTGGTGGACGCCTTCTTGTCGATCTCCACCAACAGGGTGCTGAATAGGCAAGTCAGGGATTTTATCAGAAATGGTGAGGACGCGTCAGCACTGGAGGCTCTCAACCAGATCGTGACGAACTCTCGCTCTGGGAGGAATCGGATGTTTCCCGTACTCCTTCTCGGAGGTCCGTTAGGACCGTGGACACCAGGGATTCCAGGGAGTCGAGAAGGCGCAGATACCGTCCACGGCGCGAGGATGATCGTGACCGGAGGAGGGACGATGCTCGTGATCGTCGTGATGATGAATCACTCGATCGGGAGCGAGATCGAAGGCGAGATGATCGCAGGAGATCCGAGAGGGATCGTGATAGGGACCGTGCGCGGGGCGGACGTGACCGGAGGAGACGTGATGATAGCCGGTAGGCTGAGGCACGAGGATTGCGGCCGATAGGCTTGCGTCCGTTCTCCGATGGTCGGCGCGGTGCGGAGGTGGTGATGTTCCTCCCAGACCGCTGAGGCGCGGTGATCATGTCTCTCCCGTATCGCTGCTGGGCTGCTGGACGTGTTCATCAGGAAGCAGTGTGAGTGAGAGGGAAAGCAAACTGATGGGGGGTTACTCCCGGGTTTGCGGAATTCAATTTTTTTATTCAGGTACGCATGGTCAGGAGTATC
This sequence comes from Effrenium voratum, assembly GCA_963377175.1. NCBI lineage: Eukaryota > Dinophyceae > Suessiales > Symbiodiniaceae > Effrenium > Effrenium voratum. The sequence goes on from CAUJNA010002024.1 coordinate 145,401, forward strand.
TCTTGCCGTTAGGCGAGGGTACTAATGGACATACGTTATCTTTTATTTCATGGCTTCTGATAAGAATTAAACTTCTTGCATTGTTGATGCAAACAGTTGTGACCTAGTGTCGTCATGTGGACCTTTCCACAAGGTATGTTGGACAGCGTTACCCCGATTAATTCGGGGTGGTGGCGGGAATTTAATGCCCGGGATGTCGCGCAACTGCCTTTGTGGGTTTGCTCCACCGCTGACGGCGGTAGTGTCCAGCTGTTTGCGGACGCATGCGAGCAGTTAAATCCTATCAGTAAATGGCACGCTCCACCCGTCATATGACGGGCTCCTCGTGAGGGGGGTGTGATTAGCCATGATTCATATCATCATCAGGGACGTCGCGTTAGTGACCGACCTGTGGTGTTTTGGCTCAAGTTTTGGGTTCCGTCGCGCCTCGAATGGGCGTCGCCGAACCCCTGCGTCGACCGACGGCATCTCGGGGGAGAAAGAGACCTCGGGCCGCCGCCAGGTTGGTAGGGACCAGTCGTGCGGCCTGTTGTCGACCAAGGTTGCGGGTTAACCCTTTTCTTGTTTGGTTTGTTTTCCTTTGGTTGTTGTTCTCTGGTGTGTGGGAAACCCTGATCTTTGGGACCGGGGATTGGTTTGCTTTTGGGGAACCTTTCTTTTGTGGCTTGTTTACCCCAACTTACCCATTGCCTGGGCACAGGCTCGTGCCCGAATCACAGAAATCTACCGCAAAGCCGACATTTGTGAAGTCCCCTATTTCCTCACACACCGGTATGTGTCAAGATTTCGCAGGCCCTGCTGGTTTGATGACAATTTCTCAGCAACACAGAGAATCAAGCAACAAAGAGTAAGTTTGACGCCTCAAAGTGCTGAGCTTCACGGACCCCGATCAAGGTGGCAAATCGCGCTAGTTCAAAATAGGGGATCAACAATCTGGGGGGTGTTGGAGCTGGTACCCTTTCTAGGTTGGTTTAAAGGGAACCACAAAGAAAGCCAAAGGGAATATGCGCAACCTTCGTTTGGACATGTGTCTTAATCGGGGACCCCGCCGATTGTGGTTTCCTTGTTGGTTTCCCTTTCATCCAAGGTGAGAATGGTACCCTGGACAGGAGCATATGCCCATATCACTTGACGCACTGCTCACCCCCGAGTTCCTGGACTTTAGACACTTTTTGCGAAGACCTGTTTGGTGGAAGCAACAAGTTGGAACTTTGTGTGGCCAATCTCGGTCGGTATTCACTATCATTTGCCAAAAAAGAAGTCCACACCCCTTGGGGCTGATCAGCCCTTGGCAAGCAATGCAGACCATATCTCGTGTGCTGCATACCTGTGCACGTTGTCTTAGTATGTGGCGTTGAGTCTGCATAACGATTTCATACTTAATTTTGTTTGTGGATATCGGTTTGGGGCTGGAAGCCCCATGAAATCAGCAACGCCCACTCGCACGAAGTCGGAAGCCGATGCTTGCCGAGGAATGCCACAATGCCACGGGGAACTCGCCCATGGCAGCCATCATGAAGGACGGCGCCCGGGGCTCCTAGCTCCCTGGCCTCCGACTGACATAGATCCCCCATTTTGGGGAGCAACAACCAGCAAGCACATTTTTTGGTCGTTAGGCCCCCTTGAAGCATCTAGAACCGGGGGCGCAAAAAAGCCCCAGATGGTGCAAGCATTCCCTTTTGCTCTTCCAGTATTCGGGCTGGTCATCAAGCCGTTTGTTGAAGCAGCGCCTGCTTGGAAACGGGGTGTGGAAAGGCCCCCTGAGAGTTAGTGTTTTTTAGGGCTTCCAAACTTGTCTGCAGAGCAAGGACGTGGCAAGCAGGCTTGTTCCAAACCAAAAAAGCGAATCAAACCGTTTTCGGGCCTGAGTTCCCTCTTTTTGAGACCCAGTCACACCTGTGTGGGAACAGTCCAACCATGAATGGGCCCAAGTAGGGAATTATTACTAGATATACATAGATTGCTTTCCTTTACATGTCGCATTTTTCTTGCAATCCCTCTAGTTTCAGCTATACCGTGCACATACGATTTGTTGCATGTTTTGTTCGAGTCTTGTTTGCAAATGGCTTGATCACCGTGAGCCCAAGGCGCCATTGTCAATTGAGGCTCACATACACACAAAGCCAAGTGCGAAGTGGGAACTCTACACTCCCTCAGACTAACATGGAAGCTCCTAGAAGGCCTCTGTAAATGGAGCCAAGTCTTCCAAATCGGTCCTGAAAGCTTCCATGTTAGTCTGGGGGAGGGTAGCGAAGAAACCTCGGGAACGCCTGGCTCAGAACCGTCAACCCGGCTCGGAACCGTCACCAGGACGCCATTTGGAAGGTGTCGGGGCAACCGGGCTGCCCCCGGATTTTAGGGCTCACCGCCAGCTTCGTGAACGGGTCCCTCAAGAACTTGGAGCGCCTCGGATATCGGTTCGTTTGCCACAAGGAAAGGTGGCATTGAATAAACCTTCCGCCCCGCGAAGAAACGTGGAAGTGCACACACCTTCTGGATCCAGAAGGGAAGTCATTTTTCAAGGGCCAAAATGGGTCGAAAGTGCAGCAAAAGGTGGGAGGCGAACATTGAAGCTATGCTGTTTGGATACAATCGTGGCTGCCGCACATATGATAATCAAAGGCATCGTGTATGAACCCGTCGGTCAACGGTATTCTTTGGTTTTATGTTGCAGGACATGCTCGGAATAGCTTCAAAGGCCTTTGTTCCCATGGGTGCTCAATTGGCATGTTGATTTGCTGAAAAGGGCACACAAGGGAGTGGGTAATTCTTAATTTATCCAGGCCCCTTATGTAACCCCCACTCAAGAACTGACCGGACCTAAATAGAATAAGCTCAAGAAGGGTAATTACCTTTACTCCAAACAAGCAAGGTCGTACACAGGTTATGTGAGAACCCGACAAGGCGATGGGTAGTTTATTAGTTTGGGGGCCAATACACACGCCCCGCAAGCAACCTAGGTCGAAGCCCCAATTTTCCCATGGTCCTCCGGTTTGAAAAGTTGCTCTGGGTCCAAGAGCCCTCCACTTTTCAGTTTCCAATCCTGACATGAGGATTCCATTCAACAGGGTGAGGTGTGCTCAAAAGGTGCGGTGGATAAATGTTGCAAGTAAACCAACCACACCCACCCACAAAACCACGGTAAATTACAGTACATTAGGGAATTTGCTTGTTCCCCTACTTCCAATATTTAGACCACCCACTGTAGTGGGAACCCATAGGTGGATACACCCCTGATTGCATTGTTAGGGGGTGTTCCATTCAAGACGGGCCTCCTTCAATTTTTGCAAAAGGCCTGTAGTAATCCATCAGGTTGATGAATCCGGGGTCAATAACCTCCTCAAACTTTGGGCCGTTTAAGAAACAGCTGTTTGGCCAGCTGGATATTCATGGCCTGTTTCAAGGAGGTGATATGTGTAAGGACATACTGTGCATGGACGAAATCCGCTTGAACCACCAGTTGGTAGGTGGTTTGTCCTCGTGTTCATGGGGGTTCATTTATTCCAGCCGGTGCCGATCTGCGCCGATTCTGTCCACTTCCATTTGCTTCAGAGCGTTCGTGACCATTTTTTTGGTTGTATATGAAGGGAGTCGATTTCACGACTGGACATAAATTTCTCATTTTTCCCGGGGCGAAAAAGCGCGTGGTCCACAAAAACCTCATGGTGCCGACTCCTCGCCACACGAAACTTCCCCAGCATTAGCTCCCCTTTCTCCTTTTTTGCCTTTTTGGGGTCCCCTTTGTTTTCCAATAGCCAGGCAAAAGATATCGTTTTTCGCTGGGGTTCGAATTCCAGCCGAGAAAACGACGAGGCAGAAGCGCCAGCAGATCGAGGCGCTGCTGCAGTCGAAGATCTTCTGCCCGGAGGCCTTGGCGCCGCGCGCCCGAGTCTCCGGGGGGGTCGAGGCCCACTCCCCATGTTGGTCGGCACAGGGAAACCAAAGGACATCCGCATGCTTCACAACATTTGTTTTTTTCTGTTTGGTTGTTTTTTTGTTTTTTGTTTGGGGGGTCCTCTCTCCAATATTGCATTCAGAACATATAAAGGGCAGAAATGAGATGCATGGCCCATCATGGCCATTGGCCTCTGAACACTATTCGTCACTGATAGCAAGCACTCTACAATCGCTCCGCTTGCTATGGCTCTGAAGCAGAAAAGGAACTCTGCCACACATCGGCCAAGGGTGCGCCCATTTCTGGGGTCTCCAACACGATGTGATGTTTGAAGGTGGGGAGCTACATCAAGAAGTTCAAGAAGCATGTTTTCTGTCTACCCCAGATGTGGGCCAGAGGGAACATGCCGCTGACAGAGAAAGCATAGGAAAACAAAAACCATGCAAAACGTCACGAATGTACAGCGGCCTACATCATATTGGCGTTGTGTTGAATTTCACTAAAACCACTTTAAGTCATGGTTCGGGAGAGACTCCATACGTGAATCGGCTCATGCGGCGCGAAGATCTGTGTGAGCTCCTTGTAGTTCTTTGGACTAGGGTTGGCCAAGCCTCCATTGGCATGAAGTTGCTTGAAGAACAAAGGCCAGTCCCAGACTCTAAGCTGCCTTTCATGCCATCTCGTTGCTCACGTTGTGTTTTTGTTTTTTCAGTTTCTGGACTTGAGTCTTCAGCTTTTGGGAAAAATGTTGATTGCACGCCGTGTGTTGAGTTGCTTTTGGCCATTGCTTAGCCCAGACCTTCATTTCGTTGAAAGGGTTTGTGTCCGGTTGCACAAAAATATGGGAGGCTGATTCCATTTTCATTATGGTTCAACAACCATTTGTTTGGCAAACGCCAGCGGTTTGCCTAGGTGTGTTGTGTTTGGAAAGAAGGGATCTTTTGAGATATTTCAATAATTACCCCTAGAACAAGGTTTGCGGTTCCTTAGACATTAGAGGGATAAAGTGGCTTCGCTTGTAAAGACATCTGTTTGCCGTAAGCGACGTTTGGGCAGCCCCTTTGGACACTCCTCTTTCAAAAGGCCGTCTTGTGGTTCCTCTTTGAAAGGGGCCGATGCACAAAAAAAGCAAGCAGGAAGGGAAGGGAGACATATGGAGACCTGTATTTTGCCGCATTTTGGCAGGTGTGGTCGAATGTGGTTAGTTCACTTGAAGTGTTTGGTGTGCTTTGCAACATTCAGCACTTCCTTGTATGTTTTGAAGAACGAAACCTAGGAAACCAGGCCATGAAGGCGCGGGTAAAATCTTTTTGGGAACATCTAGGTCCCCCAGCTAGGTGCCCTTTTGCCGTTTCTTTTTTGGGTTTTTGGGTTCCCCTACTAAAATAGACAAACCAGAACAAATAGGGTATCAACTTATTTTAACCTCTCAAACCTAGCCATTTAGAGAATCCTCCTTACCAGTGCTTTGCTCAACCCCTGGGAGGTGCCTAGCCATTTGGCCGCGGGCGGCTCGGAGGATTCCTCCAAGTTCCGGTACGTGGACTTTCCGGAGGATTCGGGTGGCTTCATTGTTGAGCAACATGAACCAACAAGAAAACCCAGGAGAAAGCCCATTTGGTTGACTGCTATTTTGTTTAAATAATAAATAATGAAGAAACGGTGTTCACACCGTTTTCCCAACAGCTTAGCTTTCATTACCCGTCAAACAAGACAACGTCAACGACTGTTGGTGGACATATATGGACAAAACCTGACGCACACGCGCACACACACACGCAGAAAGAGCACACACCCAGCCGATTCCCCTTTTTGCAACAATCATGGAACTGGACAAGGGGGGTGACTTTGACGATGGCTAATGAGGCCTGCAGTAGTTGTATGGCAGAGGGGGGGGGGTATTCTTAGCATGACATAAGGACTTATAAGCAAAATGGGGTTCTGGGGTATACTTTAATACCACACGCAGTCATTAAGATGAACAGGTGTGTAATCGCCCTTTGTTTTTCTTTCGTTTTATGTGTGTTTTGGGTACCCTCAAATTGTGAGTGTCCTTTTGGTCTCCCCTTAAAACCCACAAAGCAGGGGTGCCGAGGATAGATTTTGGTGGGTATTTGGCCAACTTCCTGTAGAAGTTCCTGTAGCTGGTTTCCATGACTGAGACAACGACGAGCCACCTTGATATTTCTTTAAAGGAAACCCAAAAGGAGCTGTATCGCCAGGACGTGCCAGCCAGCGCCTGCCAAGCTGCAGAGGAGGCGCTGGCAAACTTGCTGAAGGAGCCCAGGGGGGCGTGGGTGGGGCCAGTTTCGACAGGGGAAGGAGGGCCTGCCGCAGCGGTTTTTGTGCAAAATACGGTGGATGGTTGCGAAATTCGTAAAGCGCACCACCTGGAAACCACCGCAAACCGTTGTTGGTTGGTATTTGCAGGGGAATCGTCATTCCAGGGTTGAGTAGGTGCTGCAGGATTTCGTCCACCAACAGTATGTTGGTCCTTTTGCTGTCATGTTCCCTTTCAACCAAATACAGTGTTTTGCGCACAGTTCGGAGTTTGGCCCCGAAAAGATGACGCGTGCAGGTTGGGAGGAATGGTGTCCTCTTACCTTTCCGGGGTTGATCATTTTTCGACACATCGGGATTTCGGGCTGGAATCTGCAACAAGGCACACTGATTTTGGGCTTTCCTTCGAACCATCTAAGGAATCACAACAAATGCGGAAACCGCAAAGAGGAGGGCCCTTTGCAGACTTCTCCAAAACGAAACGATCAAACTGTTCAGGTTGCTTTTCGTGAAGTGGTGGCCTGGGCTCAACAAATATTAGGAAGCGCTTGACGTGTTGGCGTTTGAGCCAGAAGGGGAAACATCAAACTGTTTCTTACCACCCACCAACACCAAATACACCTCCAGTTTCGGTCTAGACGAGTATTCCCCAACTGGGTGAAAACGGAACTCACGGTTTTTTCGAACCCGTCCTGGGCGTGCGCAAAACATGGGGACTCGTGGTTTGACTTGAGGAAAGAGATGCACATGTCTGCACCACAAAGCGGAAACACGCAATGGTTAGAACTCGATCTATTCTGACGGGTTGTCTTTCTAGAGCAACATTGGAGACGTCTTTCTGTGTGACTGTGCTTGTATTTTGATTCCAGCCATGCTTGACCTCAAATTTAAGGCCCTGGTTTGGAACCGTGAGTTGTTTTTGTATCTTCACGAATGCCAAAGGGATGCCAAACGAATGCCAAACGAGTACCCTCTAGAAATGGTTGACCTTCTACAAATGGTTGACCCTCAACCAAATTAGTTAACCTCAGTTGTGCAGTGGCGCCCTTTTTCCCCCCTTTTTTTTGTGGCTGCCCCACTAAATATTTGGTCTTCCCCAAAAAGGGTTCCCTTTTCTTTCCATGGTCACTGAACAACTGAGTAGCCTGCCAAACGAATACCCTCTAGAAGTGGTTAGCCTTCTACAGCTGGTTGACCCTCTAAACAAATAGTTAACCCATTTGGCTGTGGGTCAACACCAAAGGTACCATTTTGTATTTCAGTGGGGATTGGGATGTTCACTGGGGGTACGATTTGGATTTGGACCCGTGGCCATTTGTTGGAAACCCTTATAACCGGCTCAAGCAGCGTGTAAATCCCACGCCTGAGCTCGCCAGGACTTCGAGGCGACCGTGGGCTTGCCGGTGAAAGACGCGGGGAAGCTGCTGAAGCGCTCCAGCCACGTCCTGGAGGAGACTTCCCACGTGGGGGAGAGTTGGGGGCTGTTGGCCCGGTGCCAACCGTTGTTTTCCCCTTTTGTTTTGGGGGAAAAGGGTTCCCTTTAAAGCCAACCAACAAAACAACACCATTTTTTGGGGAGATTTGACCCGGCAGTGACTGGGGTCATTCTTTTGATTCGGTTTCGGGGGGTTATCAAAGTCAGAAAATGTGGTTGTCTCCCTTTAACCCACCTCATTTGGGGGGGGGGGACTTTGATCATGATAGAATAATGAGGCCAGAGTGACTCCCGTTTTTTTCTCTCTCTTTTTTGGTGGGGAAGGGGTTCCCTTTAAAGTCAACCAACCGACAAACAAAAATCGGATGCCCTTGTTCTTCCAATGGTCACTGGGCATCTAAGGGAAGCTTTTGGGTGAACCCCGCTTTGGTTTCTTTCCATCTTTGAGTCTTTCCTTTCATGTTTCGGGTCCGAAAGCAAGTCTTGAAGACTTGGTTTGGGGGACAACCGTCTTTTGGGGTTCCTTCCGTTTGGTTCCTTTTTTGAAAGGCCATGACCAGGAAGTGACCATCTTGGTCGTCTAAGAGGGGATGCCGCCTCCCAAACTTCCCTCAACAACTGGAGAGCCGGTCCGGTGGGACCCCATGGGAAAGCCAGACATGTTTGTCTGGGACTCGGCTGAAGGATGCACAGTGCAAAGTGGGTGTGTCCACTAAATGGCATGAGTGTTAGTTAGGGACCCTTTGGTGGACATCGTTTAGGTCGGCATTTATGTTCACTGACCATTTTTCAGGGGCTTCCCTATTGAGATTCATAGCCAACTGGGGAAAGGTTCAGGCAGGGGCTATTGGGCATGCTCCATTTTGAATGCTCCGTTTTGGGTGGTCAAGCATTTTGCGGGGGGGGGGGGAGGGGGAGAGGGGTGAGGGGTTCTTTGACAAGAAACTGGGCTTCATAGCGAAAGTCATACCAGAGGTCATATCACATGTGGATGTGGAGCTACAAAGGGAAACTGTCCCAGAGAACATTACTAGCATGTCGGTAGGCCAGTAGGTACGTGGCTGATGCGAGTTGCCAGGCTTGAGAAACCCTGTAAGTTTCGAGGATAGTCAAGCTGGGAGCTTGATGCGGATGACACCTTCTTACAAGTGTCTTCATGGGCATCACCCTCTAACCAACAGGATTCCGCATACATATCTCACTCTTTTTGAAAGTGATAAATGAGGCAACAGGCTCGCGTTGTAGCCTCTTTTTCCATTTCACGGGAGTGGCCTAACTGTCATTTCAATGATGGTTGGGTTGGGTTGCGGGGGGTTGGGTTCGTCAGTTATCATAGCTCAGACAAACTCAGCCAGAACCAACACACGATTTGTTCAACTCCAGCGGTTGTTCAAGTTGTTCTCAGGCTTTCCAGTCAAACCACCCCAGGCCCTTTAGATATGGTCGACGTTTGGCGTTTCCAACGTCAAGTGGTGCTCGCCACTTACGCGAGCGATCCATGAGAGGAGCTGGGTGTTGAGGCCTTCCAATTCGCGCTGCGGCACTGCATCGCGCCACAGCTGGAGGCTGACGCAGTCGGTTGGCACAAACCCAGCAGTGTTTTTTTCTTTCGACTTGTTTAGAACTGGAACCGCTCAAGGTCAAGTAGCAACAAAAAGGGTACCCTTTCTTTCCCATGTACATCCGTTCAGCTTCTGACTCCAGTCACTAGCCCAGGAAGAAGAGGGTTGCAGGTGGTTTGGAGCTGAGTACCGCACACCCCTCCCCCAATGTTCTACTTCTAGGTCCCCCAGTAGTGCCCTTTTACCCTTTTTTTCGGGGGAGGGTTCCCTACTAAAATAGACTACACAAAAAAGTTGGTACCCTTATTCTAACCTCTCTACTGGAGCACCTAGACTTGGCTGTTGTCACTTTGACTTGTTGTTTTGTTTGGTTTCCCCACGAACCAACCAAAGTTTGCATTCGGCCGGGGGCAACCGCCACATCTTGGCTGAAGCACGGTCAGAGTTTACGAAAAAGGAAAGTAGTTTACACTTGGACATCCATATAGCTCAAGGTGCTTGAAACCATGGAAAACGATCGGCTCTCAAACAAAAAACGATACCTTTGCGTTATAGACCAAAGGCTGGAAAACGATAGGGGACCTCTAAATTCAAACGTACTTACTATGAACAACAAATGTTGACGGAACTTGTGGGCTTAGAGTATGTGGTTAAGCATGGGGATAAACCTACAGGATGTTGTTTTGTTCTTTTGTTGCTCCCCAAACCAACCCCAAAAGCCAGCAAACCTGAAAGAAGACTCAGGACCCCCAGACAGATGATGAGCTGGGCATATACTGCCTTTTGGGGAGAGGGTATGAACAACATCAAGCCTGAAAAGGAGTCATGTACCCACAAGGCATGTAAAGTTGGGTACGCCATAAAATTAGCTCTTTCATGCTACATTGTTATGCGGGGAATAACACCGTTCCCCCCCCCCCCAATTATTACAGCCTATTGACTTCGCTGGTTGAACATCCAAGCATACGCTCTTTCCTCATGTCCCTTGTTTTCTGTCATGTTCTGGAGTTATCATGTTTTGCAGAATTCGGATCCATCCTCTTTGGTAGGGTGTTTTGTGCGGAAAGGCAGACTGAATTTAGATCGACCCTTTCGGTCGCTTTGAGCCTCGCTTCGGCCCATTCAAGTCGGGAGCAGCGCTTCCGAGCCCCGAAAGGCGCATGCGGAGCAGCTGTTGCAGCTCGGCACCGAGGAGACCCGGAAGATCGCGCAGGAGCGATCGATTGCGCCAACGGTCTTGCAAACCACGGGGCCCAAAGCTCTGGCCCTTTCAACGTGTTTTGGATGGAATTGATCTCCCTGTATTTCGGTGGAAAAGGCCATGTTTCAAATGGGCAAAATGTATCTTTTAAGGATCCCTGCTTTTGTGGACCAACAACACAATCAATCATGGCATGGACTTGGATCTTGCCCAACAAATTGAGGCTGGAAGGACTCGAACCAACAACCTCCCGTGGAACTCCACGGGCGCGCTGCCATTGCGCCACAGCCCCGGCTAACACTCGTTGAGTCTTTTTGGTTGGCCGGTAAAGCTCACGCCCCATGTCACTGTACCCCAGCCCAAGATGTTAACTTTTTGCCAACTCATGGGTTATTAAACCATTAACAGTGAAAACCACTTACAGTCTAAAACTGTAAAACACACTGTGCTTGGTCATTTTCCATCGCAATTTACATCCACACCCTCTCGCGAAAAAGAAGGAGTTTCCTAGATCCAAGTTCCTGCCATGATTGATTGTGTTGTTGGTCCACAAAAGCAGGGATCCTTAAAAGATACATTTTGCCCATTTGAAACATGGCCTTTTCCACCGAAATACAGGGAAACCACCATTTAGAAGGCATCCCTGATAAAAGGGGCCGTTTGATTTCGTCAGGCGCTGCAGCAGCAACTGCCGCAGCTCAAAACTCGCCTGCAGAGCTTCGCGGCCGCGGTGTGCGTGGATGCACAGGTGAAGCAGGTGGGGCAGCCTCCGTTTGGAGCCACGTGGGTGGTGTGTCTTGCGCGTTTGGCGCCCCGAAATGGTTGGTCCGTGTCTTTTTTGTTTTTCTTTAACAGAGGTCATGATTTTGACGGTTTCTGGGGGTTTATCAAAGTCAGAAATGGGGTTTGTTTCCCTTTAAACTGCCCCCCGAAATAATTGGTGTCTTTTTGATTTCCTTTAAACCACCAAACAAGTCTTTTTTGTTTACCTTTAAACCGCACCAGAAAAATGGGGTACCCACCAAAATGGTCAAATGGTTGGTGGGGTAGACTTAGGATACATTTTACATTTTACCTGTGACTCAAAGTGAAGCAAGCAAAAACAAGTCATTCTATAACAGGTGGTACCCTGAAAAGCACACTTTGGTATTCGCGAGTTCTTCAAAGTGGGAACTAAGATGGGTTTGGCCCCCGTGTCCTCTTTGTTTTCCAAAAAAAGAACACATCAGAAAGATTGTCCTTTAAACACCGGAAAAATGGGGTACCCTGAAAGGCACACTTTGGCGTTCGCGGGTTCTCAAAAGTGAGAACTAAGATGGGTTTGGTCTTCGTGTCCTCTTTCTTTTCCTTAATATGTTATTATAAAGAAAAAAAGGAAGAAAGAAAAAAACGGGTACCCCAAAAGCACGCTTTGGCCAACATTGGGAGCTAAGATGGCTTGGGTTGCGTTTGGGTTTTGGCTCTTGCGCCCCAAAGGCGGGCCATTCGAGAAACTGGCAAGCCCTGGGAATCACTCGCTTCCCCCGAGTTCTTGGACTGCAACTTTTTGGGAAGACAATGGGAAGACCATTTGGGTGGCAAAGAACAAGTTTTCAGACTGTTTTCGGCCTTTTCGGGAAGACCATTTGGGTGATAAATAACGAGTTCTTTTCTTCTTTTTTTTTTCGGCAGGGCTGCTCTCCAAGAGCTGGCTGGTAATTGGGTGGATCTGTCGGTTTTTTGAAGGC
>CAUJNA010002024.1:162500-267500 GCA_963377175.1 Effrenium voratum
GTCCTTCATTTGGGAGTACGGCCGTTTTTGTTGCTTCTCGTGTTTGCCAAAGTACCGACCAAAAAACAAGAGCGCCTGTGCTTTGTATATGAACAGCACGTATCCCATGTCAGACGCCAAAGAGACCCAAAGGCATCCAAAAGTCAGTGGGCTCGCGGACTCCCACGCGTCATGAATAAGACATCGTATTGAAAAGGCTTTAAGCCTCCATCGGTATTAAACCCCCGGAAGCCGCCCCAAACTCCCTCAGGCCTCATGGATGGAACTCCATCAGCCCTAGCAGTTTTTGGGCTTGCGGGGCCCTTGGGAGCCGGCCCCAAAACGCCGCGGAATCATTCCGCGTCTCGCGGCGCTTGGTTTGCAAAACTTGGACGGAAGCGCAGGTTTTATATGGGGCGTCTTTGTTTTTTTTTGGAGTTGGCTGCCCGTCCATGTAAACGGGTTGTTTTGGGTGGTTTGGGCAGCCAAGAAGGGGACAGGGGACACCAAGAGGTGCGTCTGGTTTTGGGTGGTTTGAAGGGGACACCAAGAGGAAAACGCCGAAGCTATGTTGGAACTCGGTGTTTCTTAGCCATCTCCTTAGCTTAGCTCGGGATGAGTTGCGGTGTTCACCGACGAACGTTCGTCACTTTTAGCCCGGAATCAGAAAGCGGACAGCCTAACCTGAAGAAAGACGAGCGCACATCATGTCAACTTTGTGCCCAAACCCTTCCATTTGCGTTTCAGAATATGTTTTTTTGGGTTCCCCTGTTGGGTTCTAGAAGAAGTTGATTTCACTACCCAGAGGCTCCCGATGTATTTGGTGCCCTCAAACAGCCAGGTTTTGAGACTGGGACTGAAGCGGGGTGTCAATTTTGGAGGGGTCGGGTCAGAACCATTGAGAGCCGAAGCTGATCGGAGCCTCTGGGTACCGGACAACTACGTGTTTGCATCTTTTCCCAGAACAATACGTTTTTTGAAAGAGAAACAACAACAAACCAGGGGGCGACTTCCGCAACTGGACGCCAGGGATTCGGAGTCGAAACTCGCCTCGCGACCGGGAGGACTTCCGCACGGGGAAGAGCCAGGTGCTGGTGTGCACCAGCGCGCTGGAGGAGGGCGTGGACGTGTCGGACTGCGCCTTTGTGGTGCGGTTCAACCAGTTCACCACCACCAAAAGCGCCCTCGGCTCTAATGGATTTGGTTAGCCTTTTTTGGGGGGATGGCGGGAAAAAGTGGAACCTCAAGTTTGGGAGGCCCTGAATTTGGATAGCTCTTTTGGGGAGATGGCAGGAAAAAAAGGGGGGAGGACCGAAAAGAAACGACCTACAGCTCTTTTACGGGATGGCGTTAAAAGGGGGTTCAGTTCAGGAAACCTTTCCTGTGTGGGTTTTTGTTGCAGGGATCAAAGTCCTTTCCATCTACCGATCGGGCAACCTATTTTGGCTACAAAAGAAACGGCCCACAGCTAGTTGGGTATGAACTTGTTGTAGTTGGGTATGAACTTGTTGCCCTTTTGGGGCTCAGTTTGGGAGGTCCCCGAAAAGGTATCGGGTGTGTTTGCATGCACTTGTTGGGACCCTGTTGACACCATCCAGCAGATTTATGTCCAACCACTTTGCAGGCGTTCCAAGAGAAGGGACCCGGTGCTCTAACGAGAAAATATCACGTAAAACCTATTGAGGGAAGGAAGCTTGGTTCCCAAAATCGGCGGTTCTGTTGTTGATGTAGCGAGAGTTATCAATAGTTGTTTTCCAGGCTTCTTCCCAGGCTTCTCCCAGTTTGGCGTTGTTTTCGTTGTTTCAGGGGGGTTCTTGTGTGTTTGCCTCTTTGTAAGGCGAGACTTGCTTCGCATGTTGTGCAACTTCAAATTTGGAAGGCTTGTTTGATTGAGATTGATTTAGGTGTCCCCCCCACCACCGCCGCCGCCGCCGCCGCCGCCGCCGTCACCGCCAGCGCCACCGCCCCCGCCGCCGCCGCCCCGCCCCCGCCCCCGCCACCGCCACCGCCACAACCACCACGACCACCACCACGACCACCACCACACCACCACCGCCGCCACCGCCACCACCACCACCACCACCACCCCCACCCCCCCCGGCACTTTTGCTGTTGTTAGACTTACGGGAGAGTCATTGTGTTATTGTTGTGTTTTGTTGTTTCGTGTGTGTGTTTTCCTTTTTCATCACCAAGAGCGCCTCCTATCTTTGAAGGGAGACTTTCAGGGAGACACCAAGGTTTTGTTTCGTATCTTTAGCCTTCTGTCCAACAGGAATGGACGTGGACACGAGGGCTTGCAAGACTAGGCCAGTGCTCCTCAAAAAACCCTAAGGTCCACTTCACTCTACTGCGCACCAAATGCGCCTTCAATGATCTCCCCTGTGTAGTGTGGCTGTGGTTCATGTCTCGGGGTTGACCCTGGGTTGGTTCAAAGGCAAGCCAAAGGGAATGTGAAAGGAGTTCCCCCTCCTCATCTAGGGTGACCTGCCTGAACATGATTTCACCTACATGTTCCCGGTGTTTATGGTGGGAGCATTTGCAAGGTGTGATTGAGCGCCGAACAACTAGGGCCGGTCAAACCCTCAATTCCCAACTACAAGTACCACTGGCAGAGGTCCTTTCTCGGCTCGGGTCCTTTCATTCACTGCAGGGGTCCCTAAATTTGCCACCCTTTGGGATACGCTTCTGGTCTAAGAACCTGTCGCCACGTACGAGGGGGAGTTTCCAGAGATTTGGGTGTGTCATTTTGTGAGGGTACCCTTTTCGGGGCTGGTTTCCAGGCGAATTAAAGGGAACTAATCATTTTGAATCACCCCGTCTGTCCAAGAAGGATAGGAATGACTAATCCGGTTTGCCATTTGAGATTTGAGGGTTGCGTAAACCACCTCTGTTGAACCTCAAAATGCCACAGCTGCTGTCTTGCTGGTGCTCAGTAGTGAATGCCCTTCCGGATGTTTGGAATGAACCGGTAGGGCGATTCCCTCAAAGGAAACCACCTCGGGGATGGTTTTTTTTTTCTTTCTCAGGGTGTAATTCCAGTCACCCTGTCGCACCGGCAAGAACAAGGTGCCCCCCCAGCCCCCCCCCAGCGCGGTCCTGTCACCACAAGCCCGCGGCCTGCGTAGCGCAGAGGCGGGCAAAGGGAAACTCAGGCCGTCGGCTCGCTCGCCAGCGTTCCCCTTTCCGAAGGCCACATCCAGGGCAGCGGACGCGCCAGGAAGGCAGGCGCAGAGGTCTACTACTTCGACAACAACCCTGGGGTGGAGGACCGGGGGCTTCACCTACGGTACGGTGGATGCCAACCACACCCAGCACAAAACCATGGGAAGTTACGGCAAATTAGGGAGTTCCCTTGTTCCACTGCTTGCAATATTTAGAGCGGGCGCAGGGGGCATTCCCTCATTCTCTGAGAACCAGCAAGCAAATTGAAGTAACATCGGCGCTTGTTGGGCTCAGTGTTTCCACAACATGAAACAAGGGATCACCCCGAAAACGACCTACGTCATGGTGAGAAGCTAACAGCGTTCCATATTGTGTGGGTGTAAACTGTCCTTTCAGGTTGCGATCCACACCCAGCAAACAAATTGGCTTTTTTCATTGTCCTAGTGGCCTTGGGAAAGATGGGCATGCGACAAAACGGCCGGACATGTTGAAAACACCCTCCTGTTCTGTTGGCATTCATCCGACTGTTCCTTGCAGAACAAACAAAGCAGATCAAACAGGTACCTCTTCGCCCCAAATTAGTACACATGTCAGTAGTCGAATTCCTGTAAATTCCACTGAATCGGGCTTAGCTTCACTTGGCTGAAGTACAAGAGGGCAACAAACTAGTTTGCTAACCACTTACCAACTTTGCTAAAGACCCAACAGCTTACTCATCCAAAGCAAGCCTTAGTTTATGCCACCAAACTAGCGGGGGGCAGCAATGGGCAGCATGTCGGCAAACTACGTCGTCCTTTGCAGGACCCGCTGGAAAGTCGGTCCCTGAATTCCCCCCGTTGAAAGGAACCAGGTGCAACCTGACAGTTGCCAAGAAAACAATGGGTCTGTCTACGGGTACACCTTTGTGGGTTGAAAGGTACACGAAACCTCCATTTTTTGTGTTACCCTATTTTCACACACACAAATGGGGATTCTTTGGGTTAGGGTTGATATCAATCGATGGGTCTTTTTGACATTGTGAGTCGAAGTTTGGTCTATCGGATCCCTTGAATCGCTTCTGCACTAATTCTGCATAGCGAGCTCGCATGAGCGTAAAACTTGCTTACCATGATTGTGCTTAGGGATTCCTTAAATCAACTTCCATCTTCTTCCAACGCCAGTCAATTGGTTTATTTGGCGGGAGGGCTGGTTGTTGATGGCTTCGTCCTCAGCCTTTCACTGAAGCGCCCTTTCCAGGAGGAAAAGGCGAAGTTGCTGACTCGAGTGGCAAAGGACCGGCATTGAACTGTCGACTTGGGAAAGGAGTCGCGGCAGGACGCCCATGTACCACCTATTTTGATGTTCACCAGGGGGTACAGGGTTTTGCAGCCATATTTCTCTTTTTTGGTACTTTTCTCTTTTTTGGTGCCCAGACGCTCCCGATTTATGGAGCACCCTCAAGCAGAGAGGTCTGCGGTCCTTCATTTGACACCCCGCGAGCGTTTGGGTAGCTTCAAACATTACCTTTTTGGCCCATCTAAGGCAAGTCTTCATGATAGGGCAGATCCTTTATAGGGACATATAGGGAGCCGTTTCATAGAAACGGATGGGCTGCCGAGAGATGTTCGAGAGTGGTAGTCCACTGATTGCACGAGTATCGGTCCAGAGCGATCTCCGACGGTTGTGCGCAAAAGTCATTTGCGTCAAAACCGAATAGGAGGAAGTTGACCAAGGGCTCCTGTCCCAAATGGCTATGACTCTTATTGAGGAATGCCCTCCCAACTGGCCAACTGGTTGCTGGACATAAGTCCCTACCTAAATGACGTACCAGAGGGTCCCCCATTAAGATTCACCCCCCCCCCCCGCCCCCCCGGGAAACAGTGCCACCACTCTCCGGGATCCTCGCTAGTGGAGAAACAGGGATGGGGAGGTCTGGGTGGGACCTGTCAGTACTTGATTCAGTATTGCCAATACTTAACGTTTAGTATTGTCAAGCATCACTCACTTGTCCAGAGTTGACCTTTTGACCTTTTGGTTTTCCGGTTTCGTCCATTTTTAGTCATGGCTCCAAAAGGTGATCACCATTTATTTCTGGCTAAGGGGCAACTGAGATCAAGACTTGCTCTCAGAGTCGTACTTTGTTTAGTAAAGTGACCTCAGCCAGGAAGATTGTTGTTCAAGAAGGGGCAAGCAAACTGCCCACTGTTGAACACCCTGAAACCGGCAGAGAAGCTTGAATTGGGAACATATGTTTCTACAATTGACATCCCATTCAACAAGTCTGGTCCAGCAGTAATGGACACCCAGGAGTAACAAAGTCACTTTTTTGTTTCTCCTTATTATTCATTTGTTTTTGTATTGTTGTTATGATTATGTTCCAAGCCAGTTTGTGGTTTGATGCACACGTGTTTTCTTCTAGAAGAATTATGTGCTTTCGATTTTACATTTGTTTGCCTTAAAACTTGAGCTATTCCCATGTGTGCCTTGGTCTAAAGACAGCGCCAATAGAAGACTTTGGGTTAGCAGGCCATGGCCCTGAGATAATTATTTCGGAGGTCTTTGGCCATGGCTCAGGCTGTCAGGTGCATGTGGTTTCCCTACTTATTGAAAGCCTCTGGGTGAGTTACTCTTCTTGGGGCACTACCTACCTTTTTGGGTTTCATATTGTGGGTGGCCTAAATCCATTCTCACCTAAGAACCCATGGTCGAAACCATGTTGTTTGGTGTTAACAGGGGAATCGAATCAGAAGCCAGTGTAACCAGAGGTGCCTCAGCGGATTTCGGATCCATCCACTGCAATAAATCTAGTGCTACCTTCCCCATTCTAAACCCAGGGATCCGAATCTTTCTAGAAAACCTCCGGAAGCCCAGGGAAAACAAACGGATCCGGTTTTCCGAACACGGATCCGGTTTTCCGAACACGGATCCGGTTTTCCGAAAACGGTTCCGGTTTTCCGAAAACGGATCCGGTTTTCTGAAAAGAACGCTATTAGAAAGAATGCACAAGGACTCAGCCCTTACAAACGGCTTACCGCTCGACGCCTCGACGCCTCAGAGGACCAGAGCTTGCAGCTTTCCGCGGCAGAGCTCGAGGAGAGGCGCTTGAAGAGCAGCTCGGGCTGCGTTGGAAGAATCCATTTGCTGGAACTCGGTCCCCCAGTAGTGCATGTGAAGCTTCCACTCCTTTGAGAGACTTCCATTTACAGCCGGGCACTGGGAGCTTCCATGGCACTGGAGGAGGGTTCCCCTACCAAAACAGACTACAGACAAAAGGGCACCCTTATTCTAACTTCTCTACTGGAGGACCTAGGAAATGAATATGTTTTCCCCTGTTGGTTTTTTGAGGGAATCGATTTCACTACCGGAAATATTTTTATTTTTTCCAGGGGGCGAAATCGCAAGTTGCTAAGGGAAGGAAGTCGAATCGGCCGGGAAAGGTTCCTTTCGTCTCAGTTGGCCCGAAGCCAATCGACCGAATCTGACCTTTTTTGGTTTTTCCCTTGTTGGTCCTTTTTGTTCATGGCCACACAAAGTGAATTGGCCTTTTATTGCTGGTTCCGCTTTGCAACATGGGCACCCAAGTTGTGCTTTCTATTACGCAGGTTGCTGATTTTGTTTGTATCATACTTGTTTGGCAGTTGGTGGTTTATGACTAGTTTAGCTTATTTAGGAAGTTTGTTCTGCCTTTTCATGGCTTCCGGCGGTTCCACCGATGGGGTAGAACGAGCAAAACCCCACCCACGTAGCTGCTTTACTTGGGCATCGTATTTCAAGCTTTGACGTTATGGTAACATTTGCAGATTGCTTTGTTCTTTTTCAGGAGAGCCCTTTGAAGCAATCTAAATTGTGGGACTTGTTGATGTTGCACTAACATGCCCTATTTGGGTCCAGAAAGGCCAAGGTGTTCGGTGGTGATCAAAATCACTTTCGGAGGAAGACATATTATGAAAGTTGGATGCCGGGTCTTCAGGGTCTCACCTTGAATTTGGTGTTGCTTAAATAACTCTTTAGTTCAACTTGAAGAGAAACATTATGATGATGTTGGGTTACAGCTTTTTGACAAGTTTGTTTCTTTCCGCCGGAAGCAGACCTTGTTGGTTTCCTTTGCTTTTCATTGATGTGTGTTTCTCTCGATTTTGCGATCCCACAAATGGTTGCTCTCCGTTGGTATCCCTTTAACCGGCCTAAGAAAGGTACCCAGCAAAAACTCGCCTGGGTGGCATGTTCAACAGCCTGTGTCCTGTTTTTGGGCAAGATGTTCCCCATGTCTCAAATAACCCAAAGTCTCCTGGTCCTTGAGGGTAAAATGGGAAACCGCCCAACCTCACCTCCAAACCAGCGATTCGGCTCCAAACCACGAATTAAAGCTGCTGGTTCTCAGCAGGGAATGAGACTTGGAATGACCCCATAAACCATCCAACTGGTGGTTTCCTTTAAGGAATCCCTGGGTTTCCATTCCTCATTCCTTATCGCAGCCATGCAACTGGTGTTTTCCTTTAGGGGGACCGAAGCCTGGGCCACCGATTTCGCACCGATCGCAAGCCGAATGTCCACAGGTGTCCGATTTGGTTGAAAAATCGGTTGGGCGATTCCTGGTTTACCTGGTGGCTCAATCAACTACCGGGGAAACCCATCCATTTTCAGCCACAAAGGACACCTATGCAAGTGTCGGGTCTGAGGCACCAAGGCCAAGCCAGGGGTCTACCCCTTCTATCCACTGGGCGGCTCCGAGGCGGGCGCTCGTTTCGGGCGGCGGTTCCAGGGATCTAAGCCACGGGAGCGGCACGGTGGCAGGTGACACACCCACTGGGGTGCTTCCCTTCTTTGCATTTTTTGGTTCGGTCTCTAGGGCTGGTTTTTGCTAGGGCTGGGTTGACTTGGTTGGTATGGCTCTGATTGGAAGGCAGTTGGAAGTTGCTGGGAAGGCAGTTGGAAGCTACTGGGAGCGGGTGTAAGTTGATCGGGTTTAGGCAGGCTTAGATCTTCATTAGGGTGGGTCTTGTGGTGGTTTGGGGTTGATTTCGGGCTGACATCCAGGCTGCCTTTATGAAATGTGGCGTTGCCCCCAACCACCAAAACTCGCCCACAACTCATGCAACAACATTCCTAAAGCAGCCTAAAGGCGTTTTTCCAGCAGGCCTGGATGTCAGAACCACCACAAGACCCACCCTAATGAAGATCTAAGCCATCCTAACCCCCCCTTAGCTTAAACCAAAACCAGCCAACTGCCTCCCAATCAGAGCCAAAAAGGCAGCCCCCGGCCAAGTGAGGCTGTTGCCAGCCCTGCGGAAAGCAAGCAATAGGAAAAAACCTGCCCTGGGGGGAAACCAAAACACCTCTACCTTTGGGATCCCTTTCAATCTTGATATGCCCCCCAAAAAAGACGGAGCATTTGTTTCTCCCATGGCAACATCATGGCTGGTCGATGGTGTGACCTCGTTTCGGAGCGACCCGACGAAAGGTGATCGAGCTTTTTCTCTGGGGAGAAGAGCAACCAGAAAGGTGTGTCTGCACAATAGAATGGGGTGGCGGGCTAGCGTAAGCCAAACCATCCCATCAATCATGGGAGACTACTGCTACGTAGTTATTCAGCCCCATGCTTGGGCAAAATTTTCCGAACCCAAACAATTGAACGCAAAAGTAACTTGGTCGGTGTTCAATTTTACACTGGCCTCACTCTCTGAAAGAGGGGTTTGTTTAACTCAATTCTAGCCAGTTCCTGAACTCGATACACCATCTGAGCGACCAGCAACAAGTTTTGGCTTTGGCCAGCGTTGGCCGATTCACTTTGACTTTATTATGCTACCGCTGTTCTTGGCAAGGTTGTTTGTTGTTTTTCTGTTTGTTTTTCCTCTGCTCATTTTTGATAGGCTGCAAAAAGAACCAGTTTTTGGCAGCCATACCAAGGGCTGTGAAGTCTTTTCAAGAATCATGGTCAGGGAAGGGGATAGGACCCCCATCGAAGATGATGACCAACTTCCATTCTCTTTCGCTCGGCGTCCATGCTTGTTGCGGGGCTCATGTGAAGGTTGTTCAAATTTGAGATGCCGTTTCGGAATCCCTTTGGACGAGATGTTAAACGATTCAACAAGAAACCTATCAATCATTCTATGGTCAATTTGGGTTTGCAACATGCGGGGACGAGCACCAATTGTTGGCAAACCATGATCGTTCCATTTCCATTGGCTGTTGCGCAGGTGCCCCGAACAAAGCCGTTTGAAAACCCTTCTAAGCAGGTCCCTGCAGAGCCGTTCCCGGGGGGGGGGAAATATGCAAGCTAACCAACGCCCAACCACAAAGCCATGGTAGAGATTGCGGTAAGTCAGTTGGTGCCTTGTTCCTTTATTTGCATAAATGGGTGTGTGTTTCTTTTGGGTGGACCCCTTTGGCGGCTTTTCAGGGGCATTAAAAGGAACCCCGCTATTTGTTGGGGGCTCGAAAGTGAGTTTTAAGGAGATGGACCCTAAAATACCCGCGTTGGTGGGTTTTAAGGGAAAAGGACACCCACCAGTTACCCTGATTTGGAGACAAACTGATGGCATCGCGTAGGTGAACTTCTTCAACGGCCTCCAGATCGTCTACGAGTACTGCGCCAAGACCATGGGTCAGTCCATCAATCCGGAGGACTTCTTTACCTACAAGGAGGAGGTCGTGTGCATTTTTCCCAAGCAGGCGAGGCGGTAAACGAAGGTGTTGAGGGCCGTTTACTGCTTCCGGGGTTCTTGGATTGGACGTTTTTTGGGGAAGGCCATGTTAGAGGCAAACGACAAGTTTGGGGCTTTTTCTGGCCAACCCACTCAGGAAGTGAGCATATGTGCCATGGTAAAAAAAACACTTCTTCTTTATTTTGGGGGGGAAGGGGGGTTGGCAGGTGTGGTCATGGACCCCTTAGAGGGGATTTCGACAACCGTGACCATGGCCCACATGAGATTTGACTATGGCACGTATTATGGGTGTGTCTTAAATTAGTCAACCCAAACAACGGATTGGCTTCTTTTGGTTTCCCTGAAGCACTGTCCCAAAAAGGGTGTCAGCCACCCATATGGTTGCATGTACTCCAGCCGACAGGTCGTTAAGCTACATGGGATGTGTCCCGCACCCACCGAGTTCGGATCAAGCAAAAAGCACCTTAGGGGAATCCACAGGTGGATTCGGAACGTCAACCCTTCATCCTGAACAGCCCTTGCTTAGGTCAGCTTGGTTGGACGTAGGTAGATTCCGCTTCCTTTATGTTGGTCGAAGCATGATGTAGTGGAATGCATCTATCAAGGGTTAGGGTGCTTCCTTCTGATATGCCGAGCTTGTCCTAGGTTCCATAGGATCAATCCTTATGGAACTGGTCTTTTTGGTCAATATCATGTGTGATGTGTCCTTGTTGAGGGTACCAATTTCAGAGTTGTACGCTTTTTGCAGGTTGTTTCCCATCATCCTCCAAGGTTGCTCCGAACCTCAACACAACAACTACACCACTTCTGGAACATTCGCATAATTTGGAACACGTCCTGCCGTTGGTCAATCACTGGCATGTGTGAGGTTACTCTTTTCTAAATCAACTCAGTTGATGTTCTAAAATTCAAACTATTTGTTGCCAGTTTGAAAGTCTAGAGCCAAGGGCCAAAGAGTTTTGTCATTATTTCTGGCCAGCCCACTGAGGTGTCACGTGCTCAGGATCCAGGTGGAGCGACTACTGGGAAAGCTCATGCTGCGCATCCACCAAACAACCTGCAGTTGGTAGGTGGTCTGTCCCATACTGTGGATGGACGAACTCCTGCACCACCTAAGAAACCCTGGAATGATGATTCCCCTCTAAATTCACCAACCATGGTTTCAACCATGGCTTTCAAGTGGTGCGACATGGATTTCGTCCATCCACAGGGTTTCATCGCGTGAGCGACAGCTGGGTCAAGTTTCGGGGAATTCTAGGGGTACCTTCCATTTCCATTCCAGGGATCCGAATCTTTCTAGAAACCTCCGGAAACCCAGGGACAACGGATCCGGTTCTTGGAAAGAGCGATGCTTGAAAAGAATGGACCAGGAATCAAACCGCTAGAATGAGTGGAGATTTCACCACTAAATGGCCTCCTGGATGCCCGCCTGGATAAAAAAGGGGCCCCCTCAGTCTTGCTGGTGTGATAGGTAGGGAACCTGGGAATCAAACCCGAGAGGAATGAATCCAGCCCCCGGACCACGTCTTGCTTCCAGGTTCGGAAGACCCTCGTGGAGGTGCGCTACCCCTCGCCGCAGGGCCTGCGCACGGTGTCGGAAGCTGACATCGAACACCACTGGCGCGGAACGCGCCGCTGGGATCGAGCGAGCGTCAAAGCGAAGGGAGGCCTTGTAGAACTCAGTTGCCCACAGCGAATCCATCTTTTGACCTGAGGTTTACAACTTGTTTTCCAATTTAATCGATCGAACAAAAAAATAACATTTTGACCTTCTGGTTTTCCATTGTGTATTTCCAGATAGATCTTTTGGGCAAGTGCAGAAATGGAATCCAATGCAAAAGAACCAGATAACATCACATGCAATAAACACGAGCAATGTGGCGAAGATCAAATGACTTTTTAAATTATTGCCGTATTTAAAGACGGTAAAACAGCTTGAGATGAGATGAACATATTGAAACCAAATGCAATATGATGGGCATTTTTCGCTGGGTTGTTTGGAACTGTGGATTTTACATACCTTTGTATATCACTTCTATAAGGTGAGTACGGCAAGCCATGATGTCAGGTACCGTATCTCTTATCCAAGTGGAGTATATGTGTCACACCTCCACAAAACCACCCAGAGAATGGGCCCATGATGTACGATCATTAAAGTTACCGAGCGGGAAGGTCACAGGCAAACTTCCTGGTTCCCGACTTGTTCAGCCTTTGGACCAATCAAGATAGTTGAAGGCCATGCGCTGGATTGAAGGGGAGGTTGTTTGCCAGTTATGGAGATGTCCCTCGTATCAGTGGAATTCAACCTCTCCAAACAGCACGTCTGTAAACTCAGGTTCCCCCCCACCCCCGAAACTTGTAGGTTTCGGTGTCCCTGTAAACCAAGCTGCAAAGGTTGCCAACTCCGAAACAGACACCCATGAATTTGCTCAGATGTGGGTCTGTCTTAAAATTCGGGAATCCCCCCCAACAAATCAGGTTTCCTCTTAAAGTGCCCTTAACCCCCAAAGACGGTACCAAAAGGTGTCCCTTTCAAAAAGTAGCCGACCACACGGGGCACCAACTCAGAAGACGGCGAGCCACGCGTCTCTGGACGAGCGCAGCGCAGCTTCGCTCGGCCGCAGGCCAGGGATTGATGGGCCCCTGAGGCCTGGATGATGTCTTGGACGCGGAGCGATGCAAAAACCTGAACGGCGAGGCTCGATGGATCGGTGGGTTGCGGTCGCTGGGGCGGGGTCCCGTAAAAAGCGACGAGTCCTTTGGGTCTGGGTCGGGTGCTGGCTTTTTTTTTGGAGTTGGTGCAGGTTTTCAGCGTTGGTTTGAAAGGGACTTTTGGTGGGCGGGAAACCCCTTCTACGCACCATGATGGACATCGGAGGATGTCAATTACTCAAGTCTTTGCTCCTTTGATCATGACTTCATTTGATTCAGGGTGCCCAGCAACCCCAATCTAATGATTCAGGACAGGGGTTTGACCTCCTAACACCGTCAAACACGGACCTTTTGTCATGGTTTCTTTGAGCTGGTTGCCTTCAGTTGCTGTGAGTTTTTGTGGTGGTTTCCGTTGATCCCTACATTTCTGTTGGTTTCCTCTGAGTTCCCACTAAACCAGGGTCCACACTACTCAGCCAGAGTCTCGGGGTCTTTGCTTTTTTTAGAGCCCCGCTCGTGCTACTCGTAACAAAAACTTACTTACTTGTGAACTTGACCAACCTTTGTGGATGGAAGCATTCATCATGTAATTCAATACCCCAGGAGTCGAGACCTTGTGGCCGGGGCAATTGAGCCATGCACATGTTTTGTGTTGTTCAGCTAGGAGCAACAAAGCAGAGGCGGAAATCACAGCCAAAACGCCCAATCAATCTTACAAAACCCCAAGCTTCTTTTTCCATGGGGAGCAATCCCTGCGGTTGGATGTGCGTTTGGAGACATCCTTCTGACGTTTCAGGGCACGTTCTTCCGGGTCCCTATGGATGGATGGGAATGGTTGTTGCTTGCACAGTGGTTTAGCTCCCCTGTCTTTCCAACCACGGATCAAGCAGTGCGACCTTGCGCAAGGAATGGCCCCAAACACACCTCCAGCTTTGATCTATATATTTGACCAACCCATATGCCGGCTGTCCCAACAGCTGTTCCTCTTCATAATTGTTCAGGCAAATGATCGTTTTGCCTGCTCGGTTGAAATTCCAACACTGGTGCTACAAGAACCGTTCGGGCTTGCAGAGCAGACTGAACGCTGTGTTGCTGGTGTCACTCGCTAGAAATCGCGTGAGCTTCGCTTGAATGTTGCATAGTCCAGTGCATGTTGTTACGTTATTTTGTATCATTCATGCATTCGCATGTCGCACATGTCGCGTAAAACAACAAATGTGTGTTGCAAAAGAACCGTGGTGTTCTGGTGTTCTGGGGTGTTCTGGAGCAAATTCTCGGAAAAAAAGGATATCGCTTCTCCAAGTGGTGCTCAAAAAGGAAATAAAAGGAGCAATTTAGCGGCCCCAGGTGCGTTGGTCAATTTGTAGGGGGAGTAGTCTTTTCGTCTTCCCCTTTGGGGGAAGTTTGCGGGGTGTGCCTGAGTGGAGCTTGTTCCGAGTCGCAGGACAAGAACAAGCGTCGGGCTCTCTTCGTAGTTGCAATCCAGATGCACCGCCAAGGCTGCGGGGGGGGGGGGGGCGCCTGTTGGACACCTGGTGAGCTGGAGGAGTTCCCCACTGGACGAAGTCCATCCCCGCTGGCGCGAAAGGAAACCATGGTTGCAACCATAAGGTTGGCGGGGTATTTACAGGGGAATCATCAGAAACCAGAGTTTCTGAATGGTGGCGCGAAATGGATGTCGTCCCACAGTAGGGCAATTTCGAAGATGAGTGATTTCCTTTCGGTTGTTGGGTGGAGTCTCCTCTCGGAGACATGGTGTAGTAATTCTTGTCAGGTGTTCAATTATTCGTTTTGGCATGACCCAGATTGGGATACTGGCCACACGAATCGGTCGGTTTTCTTTGGGTTGTCTTTGACGCACCATTCAATTCCCAAATTTCGGGAAACGCAAACTACCCCACTGTCAGCATCTGTGGTTTGACCATTTCTAAATGATACGCCGTCCAAAGCAGGGTGTTTTGTTCTTTTGGTTCACCGACGCACAGCCTTGAACTTTGTGAACACCCCTTGCAAATAGTTTTGTTTGGTTGAGGTGATGTTTGTGAAAGTCAGGCTTCTGCGCCTTCCCAACCCGATCCCTTGAGCCGTGGAGCGTTTTTCCTGAGCAACAGGGCTGCCTTTCTGTATATAGGGTTATCTGTTTGCCACTTTTTCAGGTCCTTTTGCGGCGATTCGGTCACACTCGTTGCTCAACATGTCATTGTGGCATGTGAATCCAAACCCCCGTCTTTCCAAAGCTTGTTATAGCGACCTCAAAGGGTGAGTGCAGCCCCCTGAAGTCGCCTTGCGCTCAGTTCTTGCTTTGGGTTGGTTTGTCTTGGGAGGGTATGACAGTTTCTTGCAGTGAGTCGCCCTTGTAGGGTTGTTTCAAAGGGGAAAGGCTGGACCCCGTTTTGAATGTGTATCTAGAGCGAGACCAAAAGCAAAGCAACAACTTGTCTTTGGTGCATTTTGCTTGGATCTTTGGACTTTATAACGTTTTGCCAACTAGTGGGTTTTCCAATTAAACCACTAAAGGTTAATTTTTTAGCAGGGGAGCAGACAGCAACCAAGTTGTAGCGCGCGCCCAATTCAAGAAACGCCCTGAGATGACCTGCACCTTAGGTCTGCTGGACCAGAACAACCAGCCCTGCGCCCTCGCACTGGCGGAGAACCGGAAGGCATGCCCGGCGATGAGTCTGAAGCCGGGAGTGCGGGTGAAAAGCACCTATGGTGCCACAGCGGCTCGGTCCGCGTGGTTTTGGGTTGCGGCTTGGGGATTTTCCAGGGTTTGCTCCATGTGCCTTCTTACATGGAGCCTCCAACAGTGATAGTTTCAACTCACACCACCAGTAAGTTTCAACTGTGTCCGAGCCTTTTTTCCCTTGCTGGCGCCTTCAAAAGTGGCGATCGCTTCTATGGACAACAGTAAATTGGTCAACGGTTGAAGAGGAAATCCGGTGACCGTGGTTTTCTTACTCAACAAACGTGGAAGTGCGCAAAACCCTTTTGGAACGGTCATTCTCCTAGCAAAAGACCTGTGCGCTTTGCGCCTTTCCCCTTTTTGGTTTCCTTTTTAAGTGCCCTAGAATTCTTTGCGGAGGCTGCAAACTGTCCAACCTGGGCAGTGGAAGGGCGAAGGCAGTGGTTTTGTTCGGTTGCTTCCCCGTTCAAAAGGCGGGGCGTTTGACCAGCGGCAACTTGGTGGGTGGGTGTAGATTTTTACTCAAAATGTTAGTGGGTTTGGATTTCCGGATGTTGTGTTTTGATTTGTCGGTATTTTTACGCTTTCCGTTCGCAAAACAGCAAGCAAGGCCATGAACAGTCAAGCTGATGATTGCTCCGCCTTTAGCTCCAGCTAGCCAGGGCAGGGTTCGCACCTTTGACTCCAAAGCGTCAACAAGTGGCACCCCATTCTTGCAGTGCGTACGCGTTTTGCCTCGAACTATGTTTCGACTGTTTGCTTGGGTCCTTTTAAAGCTAACCAAAAGAGTCTCCAGCTTGTTCATCGCAGGATGGGGTCATGTTGCAGTTTGCGGAGTGCTGTAAGGCATGATTTGGGCAAAGGGCACCCTCTGATTGGGATGCGTGTTTTGCTTTCACACCTAGGCGTGGCCGTTTTGCTGCGGCGTTTCTTAGGGACCAAGTTTGGGAACTTGAGCCAAGTAGGACAAAATCTGGCAACCGCCGAACTGGGTTGTTGAAAGGCTTGGTGCCAGATGTCATGGTTTCCCTTGTCATGCTGTCCGGACGTACGGATTGAGGCGATCCTTTAGGCTGGTTTGGAGTTTGGATTGGCTAGGGGGACCTGATTCCCCCCTGATTTGTCCACCCTAAAGAAGCAGGCGATTGACTTTTGGTTCTACCAACATGCTTGAACAGTGTTGGTCTATATGTTATGTAGGCATAAGCCTGGGTAGATGCAGGTGAGCAGGGACAGTCTGATGAATAGGTTCGGATATCCGCATTTGCATTTTTTCCAATCGGCTTTGGGCCTGTGGACGCAGCATTGGTCCCAGTGTGCTTCTTGTGGCGCTGGTAGCTGCTGGCTCAAAAGACCAGAGCCAAATTGGGCGTGGCTCAAAATTAGCTAACATTAGGAATCGGTTTTAGTTTTTGGTTCCACTAAGGTATAGCTTTTGCTGCCATTTTGGGATTACCACATTTTTGAGTTACCGAATAGAGGACCGCTGAACTCCCCAGTTCTTCGTCCCTCGCAAACCCAACTCCTTTCCAAGGCAGCAGCGCCACCTGCGCCAGCGGAGGCCGATCGAACAGGAAGGATCTGGATGGGGGGCGTTCGTCCTTGGGGCCCCACGTTTTTGGGGAGGGTACCAAAACGCCAAATTCAGCCATGACCATAGGACAATATTGTTGTTAACAATTCTATGCTTAGACGACCCGAAACCCAGGGTCAACGTCCGTCTTACATCTTTGTCCTCGAATAGGTAGTCTGGATATATACCATGATTTTCCCCTACAACATTTTCACTGTAGTAGTTGTACTCCCTGACTTGATCCTGCCCGAACAGATTTTCCTATCTGTAAGACCAAGAGTTCAGGGTGGCGCTGGTTGCGGTGAGGCAGCTTCGACGGCATCAACGACCTCCAGCTCTTCAGCTCCGCCAGCTGCGGCTGCAAGCATTTCTGCGTCTCGCCTAGGGAGACTAAGAGAGAGGTGGGACTGTCTCCTTTTGGAGTTGGTTCCTCGGTTTTTGGCGGTTCTACAGGGAAACCGAAAGGATGGGGAGGTCCCCTAAAACAAGACACGCCCAAACAACTGTTGTCTGACTCCCTGAAGGAGACTGTAGTACTCCCATTGGTCCTCTCAAAAAGTCCCAACAGATTTGTTGACCTTACGTCCACCATGTTTTTTTGACACGAAGGGGGAAGGCCTTCAGATTCCAAGGAATCTGCCAGCCGTGCAGACCCCATTTGGAGTTTTACATGAGTTTGTCCCATGGGTTTGCTGCCAGGTCCGTTGTTTGCCCATTGCACTCTAGAATGGCTGGTGGGACAAACGACCCAAAATGCTTCGACACATTGCCTGGAAATTTCCCGATGCGGGGACGATTCCAAGGTGCAACCTTGGTCGCTTGCCCGAGTTGTTTCAAAGCAACCGGAGGCTTCTGGTGGATATTGATTGTTTCCGGCGTTATTTTGGTGTCTGTTTGGTTTTCTCCGCGCTCCCCTTTGGCTACTAATATGTGGGCCATGGCGAAAGAGTTCCCCAGATCGAGACATCATTTGACATAATGAGGTTGTCTCCAAAAAAAAGGCCTTGACCACCACCCCAAACGGGCAAGAACCCTAAAACAGAGGCACCAACCTGAGAAACAACTCTCACAGTCTTGTTGAACCCCCGCCTTAAACATCGAATTGGGGGGGCCCGAAAAAATATATAAAATAACAAACACAAATAGGAAAACAACAACGGGGATCTGGGATCTTTTTTTTGTTCATTCCATTTCCTTTGAGATTGGACTGAGGTCTCCAACGCCAAGGGGGTTCTCAACGAATGGGCGGTGAAGCAATTCCGCCAGCCCGCGGAGCAGTTGATCTCCTACGATACCTCCCCGCAGGAGCGGCGTTTCTCGGGGTGTGTGCGTGGCCCAGTTCGCTGGCGCCCTCTGAATCATTTTTTGCGGTTTGGTGGGAGTCTCGCTAATTTAAAAAAGGGGTCAAACCGAAAAGGGTTCTGGGTCTCGCATTTCGACTAGCGTCGCTCAACAACTGGTGGTCTTCCTTGTGGTTTCCCTTGCAAACACAACAAATTAAAGCAACCCTTAAAAAGGTGTTGCGAGAGTTCAGGTCCCTGAACACGTTCTCAACGTCGGTCACGTTCGTTCGTCAAGAGGGGAGGTCAAAAGCTCTGAACGGTGTGCATTGGCTAGCATCTCCACCCCAAGCAACTTGCATTTCCTCCGAACAGTGTTCATGGTGGTGAAAGGAGATTCAGGCATTGGGTGAGCAGATGCTTTCCAGATGAGCGATGATCTCCATGCCCAGCCAGGTTGTCTTTGGTTTCTTCGGATTCCATTCGTGTCACCTGGAGAAAAGAACCGGAGAGAATCCGGCGAATCCATGAAGGATCCCAGTCAAGGGAGTGCAGCTTGGCATTACACCCCCTTGTTTCCTCTAGGCGCCTTAGTTCGTGCCCTACCCTGGGGAAGGTTCCCCCCACTAAAATAGACTACAGAAAAAAGAGTACCCTTATTCTAACCTCTGGAGGACCTAGTCTATTCCCCAGAAGTAGCTCCCCAGGTTTTTTATTTTTCTGTTTTCTTAGCTTGTGTTTGGGCCCCAATTGTTATTTCTCCACGAAAGGCAACACATCTATTTGTTTTGCTAAGGTCCTATTTTTTTCCAGCCAAGTAGTTGTCAGGGCTATGTTTCAGTCTGGATCACTGGATGGAATCCCAGGAGTCCGGCTTCGTGACTGTGGTGACGGTGGCCAACCAGAAGTTCACTGGCCAGGCGCAGCCCAAGAAGAAGGACGGAGCCAGGGATCGGGCAGAGCGACTTCAAAGCGATTTAATGTAGACTACCATTCGGGTAAGAATATCTATTAGTTTCCCTTGTTGGTTTTAAAAGGAATCTATCACTACATATCACTATTGGACATATATTTTATTTTTAACAGGGGGCTTAGCCAAATAGAAGTAGAGGCTCCAATTCGATGCACTTGGGGCCAAACAGCCAGGTTTTGAAGACTGGGCCCCAAACACTGAAGCGGGGTGTCGAATGGAGGTGTCGGGTCTTGCATTGAGTGTTCCAGGAGCCTCCCATTGGACAAAATACGACCTTGCCAGAGATTTCTATTGCTGACCTGTTCGAAACATGTGTCCTCTCACATAGCACACGGTTTAGCTTTTTGCAGTGTCTAAGTCTGGCCGAGACCGGAAACCAAAGACCTGACAATAAAAGGACCCACGTGAGACTTCGGAACTGCTTGCTATCTATTGAGTCCCCACCTGGATTTTGAAATCTCGAAGCAAGGCACGCTGATCATCGCGGGGATCGGTCTTTAAGCCTCCAGAGCGGAAAGCTGGTTATAGTTGGCTGCGGAACACTGGGAGGGGTGCCCCTTGATTTCGACAAAATCATGATGCTTAAATGCCTTGTCTTGCCCTGGCTTTCCGTCTTTCTCTTGGAGTCGGAAGTTAACCAACTTAGAAAGATTATGCCAGGGATATAGCCGGGGTTGCTGGGGTGCAGGCGTCTTCTTCTAGCCACTGTTAAAATGCACTTACCAATTGGCTTGAACACCCAAAAGGCAATCCTGGACATAGGGTGTACCGTAGGACCTCTTTGAGGTGTCCACCATTGGGCAGTGCTTGACAGACATAGTTCACGATGCAAGGTATGTCAGGTAAGTGGTGAGTACCCTTATTTGGGGGGTTCATCCTGAAGGGCAACATTGGATGCGCTGAATATTGCAAGTAAACCAACGAGCCTCCCATGCCACAAACAAAATGTGGCGAAAAATGAGTTTTCATGTTCCCTTGCAATGCTTAGGGCATCCACCGTTCGGGTGTGGGGCCATAGCTACGGTCTCGTGGTTGCGCAACCGAGCTGGCGAAACCTCACCGCTTGCTCAGGACGCGGAGCAGGCGGCTGCCGAGGTTGCGCTGCAGAGCCTCGCAACGGAGCGACATCTGGGTATGGCTCAAAGTTAAACAGGAGGGGCAAACCGCGGGTTTTGGTCCATGTTTCCACTTACCTCCGTTCCATTTTGGGTACCAGTGTTTTGAGCCACAGCCATCTCATTGCCGGGTTCAACTCAAAGAATGCCGAGGAGCCCCCATGTGAAGGCCTCTTTGAAGTCTACTTCCGGCCAGAATCAAGGAATGGATTAAAGAAAAAGCGTGCATACCAGTGGTCAGATTGCCTTTGAGTAGCACAGCTGGCCCTTCTTTCTGTTTCTCATTGTGCATTTCAGCCAGCCCAACCAGTCGAAGTCAACGTTTGGGTCTAAGTCTGGCCATCTCTGAGGTCTGTTAGAACCCCGCCTGGTACATCTGATAGGTGCAGGAGCCTTTTCTGAGCCACACATCCAATCCCGGGTAGGTGAAAGTTCGTGGGCCCTTGCCCGTCCCAGACAAGGGCGCCGCAACAAGCCATTTCTTAATACGGGTGTGGCTCAAAATTAAACAGGAGGGGCAAACCGCAGGTTTTGGTTCATGTTTCCACTCAGCAGGGTTCCATTTTGGAATTCCGGTTTTTTGAGCCACAGCCATATCTTTAGGTACACTCCTCAAATACCAGGTCCTTCTCCTTCGCTGCGGTCGACCTTTGATGCCATCCGGCTTCGACTCTTTTTCGCCGGCTCGTTCATTGGCTGTGCCCCATGTCGATGCGTTTTTCACTGGCAAAGTGAGTCACTGAGTCTTAGATATGGGTATGCGGTATGCCTCATGTGCTTTCACTGAGCCGAATTTTACATACCAAAACCCAGAGGCGATGCAGTTGGGTGGCTTTCAGAGGCCTTTGCCACTCGTGTTCTTAGAGGTGCAGATTGTACTTAGCTCAGAGCCGTTAGTGTGGCAACAGGCGAAGATGTGATTGAGAGAGGCCTCAAAATGGAAGTTCGGCTTGTTGGTTTTCAAAAAAACACGCAAGTCCCGATTTGACCATTTGCAAGTGTTTGCTTTTATGCACAATCTGTTGGTTGCCCAACTTGCAAAACGACCAGGATTTACGGGTCCGTTGGGTGGCAAACGAGGCAACCAAAGCCCTCAACGGCCCCCATAAGATACACTGTAATAATATACATACACACACACACACACTCCATGCCACACCGCCAAAATATCCTTTTTGTTGGTTCGGTCTAGCTATTTCCTTTGTCCTTGTTATCTAAGGATTCCGACTAAGGTGTGCCGTATGTGACCAGTGGCTTTCGGGGTAGCCGGTCCCATGCCTCCTAGCAAATGAATTTGGGGCTCTCTTTTTTTGCGGGGGAGTTCTTTCAAAAGGCGAGGGTTGCAATCCAACGAATCAAAGGGCACCAAAATCCTCTTTCAGACCCTTTACAAGGAGCCCTTTTTGTTTCGTTTGGTAGAACTCATTGAAGTGAAAGCCTCAAAAGCACTCTGCAAGAGGTGGTTTAAATGACATGTCCCTCCAGAAAACAGAAGTGACTTTGATCACCAAAGAAAGCAGGTCGCTGCAACAAATTGCCCTGCTGGGTGCTCAGCAGGGAATGAGGGAATGACCCCTATGAACCGTCCATCCAACTGGTGGTTTCCTTGAATGGGCCCCCCAGGTTCATTCCCTCATTCTCTACTGAGCACCAGCAAGTCACCCAACCTGCTTGCAAGGAAGCTACTGCCGACGGCAACGAGTGCCCCGGTCCCAGCAGCAAGCCTTGCCGCCCCCACAGGCGGTCAGGGTTCTCCTTGCCAAAATGCTGGAGACCTTAGGTGTCCTTGTGATCCGTTAGTTTGCTTGAACATAGATGGGCTCCACCGGTTTAGATTGGTTTATTCCATTTAGCGGGGCCATCTCACCTACGGGGGCTCACCCTGAACTGTATGGGCAAAAAAGAGGGGCGTCTTTTTGCTGTTCGGTGGAGGTCTTGAGGGTCAAGTGGAAGCTTGGCTTGGCCAATGTTCATCACACTGGTTGATAGACCTTCCGACTTCTGGTGGTCCATATCGGAGGATTGGACCAAGAAACCATGTGGTTTGCCATGTTTGGTCTATGGCAAGTCAGGAACAGTGATCACCTTTTGGATCCTTTTGGTCGAAGCGAAGTTATTGTTTTCCGAAAGTGAACTGTGAATCCTTCGTTGGGGAAAGCTCCTCCTTGAGGCAGGTAGCACATGTTTCTGACTTATACTTGCTTCTTGCTGATTTTAGGAATCTTGTTGCACAACCGGTTTTTGGTAGGTTGTTCAGGTGCACCCTGTCTCCTTGCCAGACCTAGCATCTGCCTTTTGTTTAACTGTTGCCTTTTTGGTTCCCTTTTTGCTCCCTTCCAACCAGCAACGTATTTTTTGCCGGGGGTCTCAGTCAGGTCCAGTCTTTCAAAAAGGGCGGCCACACATGGCTGTGGGTCAAAACCCTATTTTAGTTGGGATTGGGATGTTCACTGAGGATTACGATTTGGATTTTGTCCCATGGCCATGTTCCTGTTGACGAATTATTGCATATTCCCTTTACCACAGTTCCATTGACCAGGGTTCCATTTTGGGTACGTTGACCCACACCAAATCCGTCCCACCTTCGACAGGCGTGGCGAGTGCACCCAACCCCAAGAGTGCGTTGAACGAGTGGGCGCTGAAGCACTGGCGCCGGCCGGCGGAGGAGTGCCTCAGCTGGGGGCGAAGTTTGTTGGTTTTCCGAGTCCCAGTTGCCCACTGGATTCCGCCCGTGTCTCTTTTTTTTTTTTTTGTGTGTGTGTGTGTGTGTTTGGGGGAAGGATGTCCCCTTTGAACTCAACCAACCAAAAAACATGAAATATATATTATTATTGGGGGGAGGGTTCCCCTTTAAACTCAACCAACCCAAAAAGGATGCCTTTTTTTTCTCGCCTGGCCACTGGGCATCTGAGGTTGATTCATTTAGGGCCCTCAAACAGCCAAATCCCCAAACGCCAGGTCTGGGTCTTTCATTGAACGTGCCACGGGGGTGGGTCCATTTGCCACTCAGCCATCCTGAAAAAA
This sequence comes from Effrenium voratum, assembly GCA_963377175.1. NCBI lineage: Eukaryota > Dinophyceae > Suessiales > Symbiodiniaceae > Effrenium > Effrenium voratum. The sequence goes on from CAUJNA010002024.1 coordinate 185,586, forward strand.
ACAGCAACAAAAAACACTTGGCCCGTTTCTTCAAATGTTTGGTGGTTGTTGGAAAGAACGATCCGGGGTAAGAATGGGGAAGCTATCCCTTGAAGTAGTGGCTCAAAATTACAGAGCTACGGTTACGCAGGTTTTGGTCCATGTTTCCACTTACCAGGGTTCCATTTTGGTACCGGTTTTTTGAGCCATACCCAAGTGTGGTCAGCAAGGAGCCAGCGACAGTGTTCTGTGGCGGAATGCAGTTGGCGATCAGCCAAAACTTCCACGGTTCTTGGGGGATGTATCCCAGAGCTCCAGCCTGTTGCTCGTTTTAGTCCATGTTTCCATTTGCCAGGGTTCCATTTTGGGTACCTATGTTTGACCCACAGCCATACAAAGTCAACTACCAACACCACGAAGTGCCCTTTTTGCCCCTGGGCATTGTTTTTGTTCATCATTGGTGGCAAGGTCAAAGGGTCGACGTGTTTTGTCCGACAAGCCCAAAGTATGAGTCAATGAGGCATGTTTGAGTGGCGCCCGTACTCACTGATTAACACTGGACTAAACAAGTATGCTCTCAAGGAATGCCCATGCTTTTGTTCCGGCTTCCAGGTATACTACTGGAGTCTCGCCCTTGCTAGTTTTCCCCAAGCTGAAAGCGATGCTAGATCTGCCGCAACAAAGAAGCTGGGACTGGTTAAGTTGGGGGCAATTGGGGATTCTAGACTTCCAATGGATCTCCGTGGGAAAATGGGATTGTTTTTTACACTCCCCCAGACTAACATGGAAGCTCCCAGAAGGCCTCTGTAAATGGGACCAAGTCTTCCATTTCGGGGTCCGTTCGGGAGCTTCCATGGAATCGTCTGGGGGAGGGTAGACTCACCAAGGAAAGCACTCAGCTGTCTTCGGGCCATCCAACTGGCCTCATTCTTTTTCCATGATCAAAGTCAACCCTAAGTCCCTAAGTGGGTTCCGTAAGTGGGTTAAAGGGCAACCACCGATTCCATTTTCTGACTTTGATAACCCCCAGAAACCCTAAAACCCCAGTCCAAAGGCTTCTCTCCTACAGCACGGTGCCGGCGCCCGGCGGCTTTGTGAGCACCTTGCAAGTGGCAGCAACTGGCCAGCGCTTCACCGGGCAGGTGCAACCCAAGAAGCAGCCCAGCGCAAAATAGATTTGGGACGCATTGGTTCCATTGAAACTTGCTGGTGCTCAGTAGGGAATGAGGGAATGACCCCTACAGACTTGTGGTCAGCACAAAATAGATCTCAGTTGCTCAGTGGCGCCAATTAGTTTTCCCTTTTTTGTGGCTGCCCCACCAAAAAAATGGTCTTCCCCAAAAAGGGTGCCCTTTTGTTCCAGGGACTGAGCAACTGAGAGATTTGAATCTCGTTGGGGTTCATTAACTTCAAAAGGCCCAGATGTTTGATGTGCTTTGAGACCTGACATGGCATTTGCACCGTTTGAACATGAAACTACGCGAGGTTGTGTTTGTTTAAAGCAGAATCAAAAGGCGCCGGCGCCTGTTAAGAGGAGCCTAATTAGATGAAAACCAACCAACTGGAAGGGTCCTGAATTTCGAGAAGGCCCGCTGATCTGGTGGAGGTGAGTCCCATCTGCCGTCAGCCAGCCGAAGCATGTCTTGTGTTCTGGTGGGGTTCGATCCTTGTTTCCTTGCTTTTTGGTGGGCTGCTTCAGTGCGCGTCAAGCAACCAATCGAATGTTCCTCAGGAAGCATGGGAAGCCAAGGAGAACGCACTCATTTTGGGGAGTCCCTCATGAGAAGAGCCACACGTGAAACCGCTGAGGAAGGACGCGGAGCAATCGGCAGCGGAGGCCGCTCTCAAGGGTCTGGCGTGAGGAGGGCTGCTGGCTTTACTGGATTCTCAGCTGCCTCAATGGGGGTTGATCAATATTCCCTCTTGCTTTCGACTTGCTCTTTCTTTGGTTTCTGTTTTGGGGGTTTCTTCTTTTTGGCGTCTCTTCTGTGGATTCCCACTTGTGCTCTCCCATTTTGTGCTTCCTTTTTTTGTGCTTCCCTCATTTGGCAGCCAATTTTGGTATTCCCAGAAGGTGATCGCCTTTCGTTCCATTTCCCTCAGTTGCAAGCGAGGATTTTACGCAAGAAGGACAGTCGCGACGGCGGCCGCAGCTTGGGTCTTGGCTTGCGGCCTCCGAACCTTTAAAGCCCTGGCCGGCGTTGATTGGGCCGATTGGTCCAGTCACCCATTGGGTGCCCATGATTTGACACCCAGAGCGTTTCCTTTTTGCGGCGCAACGCCGCAAGGCGTTCGCCTGAGCAATCGGAGGATGCCAGTGTCACAGTGTCGCCGTGTGGACTCTTGCACGAGTCCTTTGCCACATAGACTTGGTGCGCCATTCGAAAAGGGCCGGCAGGGCGTCGTTGCTTTCTTAGTGATTGCTTGGACTCTTCAAGACACAAACACCATCTGAAGGTATGCGAGGAAGTCCAGCTTCCAGCATTTCATTGCAAGATTGCACCTACATCTCATTTTGTTGAAGCAGCTGAACGCAGTAATGTCAAGCAATATCTAATCTTGCGTAGTGTTTGTGCTTGTCAACACTGACGCGTGTTTGGGTTCTACAGTTGTTTGTTCCAGGTGCCTTGGTTGCAAGTGAGCCTACTAAGCAGAATGAGGATGCACACATTCAAAGGGGGTTGCTCTGATTCCTCTGGGCGCTCAAAATTACATTTGGGTGTGTTTCCGCTATGCAGCTCGGGTAATTTCAGGATGTCTTCCGAAATGGATCCCAGTCACCACTTTAGTAGGTAACCAGCAATGTTCCTGTTGGATGTCAAAGACTGGTTTCCTTTGTTACCTACTAACTACGCAGGGAAATGGAATCACTGGGAAGGCAACCCTGTCCGTGGTTTAGCCCCTGATATTACTTCCGCTGGCAACCCAGAATGTTTACTACAAAAAGGTCCCCCAGGAATGCCCTTATACCCTTTTTTGCGGGAGAGTTCCCCTACTAAAATAGACAATCCAACAAAAATCGGGTACCAACGTATTCTAACCTCTCAAATCTGGAGGACCTAGTGCAAATAGGTTGCTAAAGGGGCACCGCAGGAGCCTCGCGTGCGCCGGGCGGCGGTGCTCGCAGTGCCCCGAGTGGCAGGCGCAGAGAACGAGAAGAGCGAGTGCCGAAAGTTGGTCTTAGGGCGGCCTGCGGGTGGCTTCCTTTCGTTAACTGTGTCCAGGTCCCCCAGTAGTGCCCTTTTACCGTTTATTTTTTGGGGGAGGGTTCCCCCACTAAAATAGACTACAGAAAAAAGGGCACCTATTCTATCCTCTTTACTGGAGGACCTAGGTGTCGTTTATGTTGTTTGTCAAGAAACTTTGTTTACTGGGTTTCCTGGGTTGCCACCTTTGTTCCCTTGATTTTAGAAATAGAGTGTATACCAAAAGAAACGCCTTTTTTTCCAATTGGCCACTGGGAGTTTGATACATCTAAAGTTCACCTGGTACAAGCAGCCATGTATCCTTAGAGGAACACTATTTTCTTCCTGGGTTTCCCCTTCCAGCACCCTCTAAGGCCTGCTTTTTCCCTTCTCCAACCCGACCGCAAACAAAATGCGACTCATACACGAGATGCGACGTCTTCCACTTCGAATGCTGGAAGACCCTGTGATGGTCTGGTGGCTGAGGCAAAGTGATTACTCTCGCGCTGTCAGCATCATCACAACCCGACTCATCTGTGTCGCTGCTTGAAGTTGCATGGGCACTTTCGGTTACCTCAGCCACAGCAAGTACCTGCTTTTTGGGACAGGACTTGGTGGTGGCTTTTACCCCATTTTTGCTTTTTCCTTTTTTGTCTTTGCACAAATTGGGACTTATAGTCTATCCTTTCTGGTTTCTCACGGCAGCCCTTTTCACTTGTTCTCAAGTTGGTGCAGCTGTTTTTTTTCCAAATCCCGAAAAGCATCAGACTCAGTTACCCAAAGCGAATCGACTGTTTTGACCTCTATAACCTTGTCACCCTTTGACCTTTCTGGAAGGTTTGAACAAATGTATGCTTTTTGCGGCAGGGTTCCTCATGTGTCGCCTTGGTCGCGTTCTCAAGAAATCATCCAAGATCCCTTTGGACAAAGTCTCTTTTTGGTTAAACATAAGCAGATGAACCGTTTAGAGCAGGGGGGGGTCCCTTTATGTTCCGACAAAGGGGGTCAAGGGTTGTCACAAGTGCGGAAAATTGCCTGGTGTTCAAACTTCGCCAGAAACAACCCGGAGAAGCTCCAAAGATTTGGTCACAAAGCGAAAAACAAGGAAGCTCTGACCCCGCCTGTCAGTGGCTAAGACTTTGTCCATATGGCTAGAAACAGGTTCCCAGACGAAAGCCAGGACCTTGTTTTACCATTGTGATTCGGTCATTGTTTTCAGGTTTGGAGCAAGTCTGCACTGACAACTGTGCAACATGGTGGGCCAGCGGTTGCTTTCGGGTTAGCCGTCGAGGCCCACCCTCTCGCTGGGTCTGTCCAACATGTCGACCTTTGGACCCAAGCCCCAAAGGACCAAGAAACAAGAGGTGTTAACCTTTGGGGACCAAAACGTGGACCATCATAGTACTATCAAAAAGGTCAAAAAGGGCGGCGTTGGACGACTGACCCCCCCCCAAACAAAAAGAAGTGCAGAAGCACATGGTTGGCTTGCTCCGTGGTTCCCAGAGTTCCTATATTGTCCCCGTAAACAAGCTCAATTGGCTAGACAGGGGATGCCTAAGCAAACACCAAAAGGGCAAACCTAGAAGCCTTGAAGCAATATAGTGAAAGAGTGTTATGAAAGGCCATTCATTTCTCAGGGAACGATTGGCTTTAGTGGAGAACACCGATCGGGATCTGTTAACCTGTTCCAACATAAGGTGCCTGCTGGGTCACGTATTTTTGGAAGCCACGTTTAAAGTCAACTACCACTAACAGGTTCCTTTTTTTTCCGCAATATATTGGAGGTCTGGGATACAGCTCCCCCCAGCATGTTCATGTGGTTCGTCCGTTTTTGTTTGTTTCTCGAGGAAGCTCCCGTCTAGCAGAGTCCCACTGATCCGTTTCGATTGGTCGTGAGGTGTTCCGATTGGTGCGATTTCGCATCTAGACCCTACCTGGGGTTCGAGTCCAGGGATCCCTCCAAAAGTTGACCAATCTACTGGTGGTCTCCCTTCAAAACGGGAAATGGAGGACCCCCTTCACCCCACCCACCCCACCCCACCCCACACCTCAGGCAAAGGCTGCCAGGCCGCGGTGGAGGTGCTGATCCCTCCGCTGGAGGCGCGGGGACTTGCGTCCTGTGGGAAAAGACTTGGCGCTCGCCGTGAGAGAGGCAGGGACCCCTGAGACATGGAACGTCCGCTAGGTCCCCCAGCTAGGTGCCCTTGTACATCCTTCCAACTTGTTTGGTTGGGAGGGTTCCCCTGCTGAAATGGGCTACAGAAAAAAAAGAAGGGTACCAGCTTATTCTAACCTCTCTACTGGAGGACCCAGGCTATATACCTGGTTTCCTAGCAAAACTTGCGATCGCTGCGGGAGATGCAGGGGCCATCTGAGAAATGGAAGAACCGGATCCGACGGGTGGTTTCCTGTAAGGGGGCCAACTGATGGTTTCCTTTAAGGGAATCCCTGGGTTTCCGTTTCTCATTTCCTATGGCACCCATCCGGATGGTGGTTTCTTTGAAGGGGAACTGTGAGAAGCCTGGGTTCATTGCCACATTCCCTGCCTATCGCACCAGCAAGAAAATGTTCGTGGCAAGCAAGTCCACGGATTTACTTGGTTCTCACTTTCCCAAAGACGACCTGACATGACCTGTTGGGTTTCCTATATTGCTCCATGTTGAGTTATTTGGGCAACTGAGGGTTCCCAGCCGTCCGGTCCTGAGCATTTTAGTTCTTTTCAGCTGGTTCGGTGGGGGTTTCCATTCAACCCACTAACAGTTAAAACGTTCAGCAGAGGATCTGAGAAGAGCTCAGTCTAGACTTGCTTGGGCCAATCCGCTCCAACAATGTGCGCCTTTTTGTCAGAGCTCTTTGGACACGACTTTGCATTGTAAGGTTTGCTTGGACAAGAGCAAGAATCCAGGGGGCAAACGCTGAAGTACTTGTTCAGGAAACCCAAGTAAGGAATGCCGTACTTTTCGTGGGTGGTCGTTGCCAAATTGGTTGGAACCCCTATGTGGCGAAACGCCTAAGTTTGGCCTGGCGTTGAGTTTGTCCACTTTATACGTGGATTGCGGTCCCCTTTTGGTTTGAAAGGGAAAACAACCCCGTTTTCGACTCAAACCTGAACCGGCATTGTAGGGCCATTTTTCGTGATACCATGGGGGAATCCCCTGACACCAGTCACGTGGATGACCCGCTTTGCCGTCCCCTCCCCGCGGCTTGCTGACATCAGGATGAATCCGTGGACGTGCGCGTGGCCGCGGTGAAGAGTCGGAAACCAAGTCAGGCAATTGACTTCCTGGGTGTATCCTTGACTTGGGTTGGGTAAAAGGAAGATCTCCACGGTGGGTGGAGAAAATCCGTGCCGATCGGCAGCAGTCGGGATTAGTACGGGGTTTTAAGTGGTGCGAGATGGAATTTGTCAATCCACGACAGTAGGGTTGTAGAGGGTTCCTTTGGATGCTTGTTGAGTTCCTTCTTAGGAACCCTCATATTCCTGCGTGGTTTCCTTAGCCTCGGAGTTGGTTCGTTAGGGTGCCTGGATGTTCGTTCGAGTCTTGCGGCAGAAGCAAATGTGAGGGGTGAAGCTGGCTTTGTCACAATCCCTGGAGGTCATTTGAGGGACCCTTTCCACTACCCAGTTTGGATGCAAGGGAAAGAATGAAGGTATCAATGTGTTGTAAAACAACTTGACAAAACAACAACAAATACCACGCGGTATCATCAGCATCCCCGGCATCGCCCTTCCCACTCCCTGGCCCATCGCTCCGAACCACTCCGGAGTGGATCTTTTTAGTTTTTAGCCGCGGAAAAAGCAAACACGGGGCATGGTCACAAAACAACAAACATGGCAACCCAACAAATGCAACACAAGAGCAACAAGCAAAAAGCATGGCCACCAAAACACAATAAACAAAATGCAACACACAAGCAACAAGCAACAAACATGTCCACCAAACAAAAAGAACATGCAACACAAAAGCACGACAAAAACAAGAAACATGGCAACCCGTAAAATGCAACCCAACAGCAACAAGCATGGCCACCAAACAAAAAGAACATGCAACACAAAAGCAACACAAAAACAAGAAACATGGCAACCCTTGGCTGCTGGGGCTGGCCTCGAGGTTTGCTGCTGGTGGCTGAGAAGGGCGACCCGCGGGCCATCGCGGCGCTCACGGCGCGCTGGGGGAGGGGTTGGTGAAATGGCGGGCCCTACGCACCAGAAGATCCCGGGTGTTGAGGTTGGGTCACTTCAACGTCTTGCATTTTGAGGGGTATCCCCGATTTCAGGTTGGGTCACTCAGCTGGTCTCGGATTTTGAGGGCTTCGCATTTGAGCCATGAGGCAAGAGCGCCCGTGGCGCTGGCCTCCCCAGCGCACCAACCCGCCCTCCAATCAGTGTTGTGGCGCTAGCTCCTCGCGTCAACGAAGGCGACTTGTTTGGTTCCTCGACGGGCCCCTTCAGGAGTTCCGGGCGGTATATGATCTTGCTTGTCCAAAATGCGTCGACCTTTCGACCTCGTGGTGTTCCTATTCTGAACCGAAAGGTTAAGCTTTGATTTCCAGGTCCTCGGAGGAAGTGAGTCACAGTGTTCCAGGATGTATGGTTCCTTTTGTTACCCTTGGCTAAACGCTTGACTGGGATGCACAGCACTACCACTTAGTAACTTGAAGCAATATCTAAGTAGTGTCCGCAGCCCCGTTGTCGCTTACGAATCTTCGGTATTCCTGCTTTAGGCAATTGGGTTGCTCAAACTGCCCCCCTCATCCCTCAACCCCGCCGCGTCCCCCTTGGGCAGGGTTGGGGCAAATCGCAGCAGAGTTGTTGGTTTCTTAGTACCGAACAACAAATTGACAACTTACCCCAGACCTCCAGTGGTGGCCGGGCAGTGGGGTCTTCCAAGCCGAGAATCTCTCGCTCCGGAGAGGTTCGACTGGAGGACCAGGAGGTCAGCAAGGAGCCACCGGTCCGGGGGGGTCGTTGCGTCGTTGGGTCGTTGGGTTGGGGAGGTGGACAGCTCTCTTACGGAGGAGTCAACGTAGGTCTTAGGCCTTGGTCACCGGACTTTGCTATTTTGAAGAGGCGAGCTCGGGGGTTCGCATCCCAACTAGTCAAAGTGCACCAGGGGCCCCTCTGGTCAGCTTCCTTTGAGCGTGACCTTTGGGTGTGTTTTTAAGGGACCCACACAATGGGTGGAGTTTTCTTTTTGGTTTCCAGTTAAACCACCCAATTGTCAAAAAGGGCACCCTCAAACAGGAGAGACCCAGAAAGAGCTGCCGTGGGTTCTTAGGGACATGGTTTCAAGGACAGAAGAATGGAAGAAACCGCACACACTTCATGTGTAGAGCAATCCCGTTGGATTGGACCCGCTTTTGACTTACACGTTAGTTTGCAGGGGAGCAGTTCTTTGCTTGTTGGTTTTGCACCCCTCGGCGGAACCCGCTTAAGGGAACCGTAGACGATTGAATAGTCCCAAAAAAGCCGCAATAGTAGGCGCGCTACATGCTCTATTCGCGGGGCCTGTGGATCCCTAGTGCCGGTCCCCTGGAAAGCTGCAGCCTTTTTTGGCAGCCTCTTGCGGCCTTAGTTGCACAGTGGCACTTGTGTCCATTGTGTTTTGTGTGGTCCTCCCGCAAAAGGCGTCCCTTTTTCTGCCATGGTCACTAGCCCCGAGATCTAGTCACAACCTTCCGCAAGCCATGGAGGATGCCCAAACAAACAGAAGGGGTGGTATTCAAGCCGCGAAAGAAACAAAACGAAGGTTTGCGTGGTGGGAGGGGGTGAATGGACCTCAAATAGTTTCTCCTGGTCTATTGTCCCCTGCTTTCCTGAAAGGGGGAGGGGCAGGGTTCTGAGATGTTCTGAGCTCTAAGCTAGCGAGTCCCGGCCCATCGTAACCGCCACATCCCCAATCCAAGCGCCCAGGATGCTCCTCAATGTGCCTCGGATGACACTTTGGATGGGCGGAGGCAGTGGTTGGGTCTTTGTTTTCGGAGAGAGATGTGTTCTTCCTTGTTGGCACCAGACAGAGTTCACTGAGCTTGGAAACAGCATGGTCAGAAAGGTAGCTGCTGGCATTTTGTTTGCCTGCCTCGGCGAAACCCTTGACCCCCCCACTCTCTCTGTCTTGAGGCGATGGAATTGCTTTTTGGGTCGGGGGTCCTCTTTCCGGAAGTACGGGGTCGGAAGTTCTTGTTCTAGGACTCTGAGACCTTTTTTCCGGCGATTTGGCAAGCGCCCATTCTTGCAAACTTGTTGGTCAGCTGATGTCTCGTTTGCGCTGCACGTTTCATGAAACTCCATGGTTTCCAACAATGCTGCGTGTTCTGTCTCTGTGTGTGTTTTTGTGTGTCTGTGTGTCTGTGTGTCTGCGTGTCTGTGTGTCTGTGTGTCTGTGTGTCTGCGTATGTTTGTGTCTGTGTCCGTATCTGTCTGCCCAATCCGGCTGTCAGTGTCATTGCCATTGCGTGCATTCCTGCGCTGTAAAATTGTCGATGACCTTGTTCCTTGAGAACTTGGATGGCCTGCACGCGGTACCAGTCCGTATGAAGAACATCCCTTCAGGGCACGGCTGATTGCCCAAGGCAAACGTAAACTGAGCCGCAGAAGGCTGGCACGAGCGTGCAGCAAGCGCCTGCCTATGTCCACCAGACCTACAACACGCAGGCCTGCTACATGGGGCCTTGAGCGGCTTCCACTAGGTCCTGAGCTTGTTCTTTCAGGGAGCCAACAAAACAGTTGACGCCGTTTGTGCGCAACTGTTGGGCCGCACATGGCGCTGTGATGCTTTGGCTTGCGGTGGCGACTGCGGCATGCCATTCTATCCCCTGGTTGTGTTAACAAGACCTAACGTGCCTCCATGGCTGGTTTGCCAATTAGCAATGTGCAGTATTACTGCCATGTTCATAGACTATATACTGTACATTTGGGTGTGTCCTTTTTCGGGCACCCCCAAAAATGGCTGCTTTCCTTTTGGCTTCCCCTTAAAACCAACCAAAAAAGGGCTCTTGCGATCATGACTAAAATTGGTTCTAAACATCCCACAACCTCAATGGAGTTCTTCGGGCCATAGGAAGCCATGAAAATGATCATGCCCATGCAGCCAGCACTCCGATGCGTCGCCCGATGCGAGAACTTTGCCTAGATGGGATCGCAAGGTTGTGCTTGAGGTGTTGGAGTTCTCAGAATTTGCAGCCCTTTTTGTAAGTGGTGTTTCTGTAAGTGCTGTTTTTGTAAGTGGGTTAGAATTGTCAACCGTTTTTGTAAATGATTCCCCCAGACCTGTTTCAGTGACTCGGGTCGGGAAGGCCTTCCAGTGGTATCGCAGAGAGCAAAGACTCCGCGCATGTCCGTCTCCCAAGAGTTAGCCCGTGGTAGCTCCGATGGCTCGTAAGCTGGATATGAACCCACATAAACAACAAAGATACGGAAACAAGCAAAGACTAAAACAAGTCTTGGCTAAGCACGTTCTTTCGGTGCGTGGACGGCTGCTGGCATGTGATGTTGGGCTCCCTGATGCACCAAAACCTAAGACGTGTAGTACTTTTGATGCCATGTGCGTGTTACACAATGTCCAAACAAATCCCCAAATCACCGAAAGTGCGCGGCCAACAAAGACAACCACTTCAGCTGTTTCCCGGTACAATACCATGTCTGTTGTAAGGAGGATTCAGCAAGTTTCCACTCGGTCTGTAATGTGAGATGTCTATGGCCTACGACACACCCCAGATTTTGATGGCAGACTGTCGCACACCAATGGTTCTCAGGAGAATTCCGACGATCTGACTGGGTGATCTCGATTTTTACCATCGGGGGGGGGTGAATGACAGCCATTTGACGCAAGGGGCTTCACTTGCGTGGATGAGGGGTGAACCCCTTGTGATGGACACACCAGGCACATTTTGCAGCCACCCATCCTTAGGGTATTGGGGTTTGAGCCTGCATCAAAGGCTCTTTATGTGGTCCATGGCATGAACTCTGCCCGGGGTCCCCTTTTGGAGCATTTTACTACTTGGTTGTTCGATTCGCCATAACTCACTTATTTGTATTTCTAGGTGGGTTATAATGTCTGGGTGGGTAATCACCCAGGTGGCCAGCCACTTCTAACTTGGACGCCATCCAAGTAGATAAACAAAAATAATATATTTTTTTCCTCATGTAAAAGGCTGGCCAGCCCGAGCCCAGACTGAGGCGTGGGCATCAGGGCGGCCAAGGCCTTGAAGCAGTTGGTGACCTCGCAGGAGGATCCAGCTGAATCGCTGAATTGCTCACTCAAGTTCCTGGGTCACCATTTTGACATTTTTTTTGGAAGGGCGTGAGTAGTCATCAAATGGTCTCGCAAAAAAAAGAGTCACTACCTTATATATGTTTTTCTTTATTATTGTTATTATTTTTTTACGGTGTGAAGACCATGCTGAGCGACTTGTTCTCACCTGGGTAAAGTTGGTGGACCCCCTTTACGGCTGGGAGCCCCTAGAGGGTGGTTCCAGTTCCGAGCATCTATTTTCCGACGTGGCCTTCAGGCAGAGAACACATAGGCATGGGAAGGCGAAAGAGGGCTCACCGATCGGCCGGATAGGAGCGCCTTTTTGTCAGTCACATTGTGGGCTTGTCTTGTTTGAGGGTACCCATGTTGGCCTCCATTGGGGCTATTTGTGGTGTTGCCATGAAGTTCCAGCGTAAGTCTGGCAATGCCCTCTTGTCCAATTCTCCAATATCGCTTTTCCGGGTGGCAAAGCGCTTCATTGAAAAGAACGGTGGGGCCATAACATCTGCAGTTGCCAGTTGGCTACGTGAAAGGGAGTGATTAAGCATATGGGTGTGGGTCAAATTCAACCACCAGGGGACCGCAAGTTTTGGTCCATGTTTCCACCTACCAGGGTTCCATTTCGGGTACCTATTCTTGACCTACAGCCATATTATGGCTTGAAGACATGGTTCAGCGGTTTGCGGGACTCAAACGAGTGATTCGCCCCAAGAATTTGGTCAGTTGCTGTGCCACCATCACGGAAGCTGCCAGGAGGCCCCTCTCAGCACGGGAGGCCCTTTTGTCAGCTTGCTTGACCACTGAAAACCATGGTCTGACCACAGAAAACACGCGTTTCACTTTTGTTCTATTCAAGCACTGAGCCGTTTTTTCCTAAAGGACACCTTGGCCTTGGACCAACTGGTCAAAACCACAAAACCTCTTGTCGAGGTTTTCGTCAGCAGGTTCCTTCAAGATGAAACAATGTTAAGGGCTTTCTGGGCAATCACGTGTCATGTTTGACTAATGTACCCGCTGTCTACCAAGCATGGAAGTGGACAGGGGCCTTGTTCTCGAGGACTGCAGTATCCCCTCACCTTGATGTCAGCTGCATGAAAGGGGAGGACAACCATGCTTATAACTATAACTCATATGACATAATGTAAGCTCGTCACTAGAGCAACTCGACCGAATCTGCCTCTTACTTGTTCTTGTTTGCCCACGTTGGCTCTCCGATCAGCGTCAAGGTTTTCTGAGTGATGATTTCTATTCTCAGACCTCTTGGTTGCACTCGAGCTTAAGCAGTTCCAAGTCAAAGTGCCCACTAGCTTGGCCCGACTTCCCGAGTTTCTGGTTGCACATATTTACCTGGGAAGCCCATTTAGTTGCAAACCAGAAAGTGAATCAGTTCAGTGGAAACCAGACCTTCCTCACTTTTGGTTGCCAATCCGGATAATCAACCAGAACTTCCTCAGTTTTTTGGTTGCCAATCCTCAGTGAGACTTTGGGACTCTTGCTAGGAGCTGGTGCACATTGCCAAGAACCTCAAGTTCCAGGGCCCATCCATCCGCGGCTTTTGATCTTCCCAGCCAATCCAAAGGAGCCGCGGAAAAGTGGGTGCTGGCCCTACGTGAAACCCACCCTTTGTTCCCCAACACATCCTTCCTCCGGAGGGGCGAAACGAAAAAAACGACGACGTGAAAGGACCTCGCCTCGTTGATCATCTTGCATACCATCCTGTTGGTTGGCAGCTGCTTCTCCCTTACTATGTTTGATGGAGTATATGGCTGGGATGGAGTGGTGTTCTTCCCTTGGTTTTGGGTGATTTGAAGCCAGCGGTCTGCATGTCTAGCCCCGCATGTACCAAGGGCGCCGCGGATGCTTTAACAATTTCTCAGGGTCAATCGTTTCTGTTTCCCTCAAGAGTCGGCACCATATGGGTGTGTCTTTTTTCGCGGACACCCACAACCGTGGTTTTCCTGTTCCTTTAACCGCCACGTGGGCGCGTCTCTCTTGAAATTCAAGCAGCCAAGCAGCTGATGAGTTGTGGCGTCGTGGTTTTGTTCTTTTTTTTCTCATAGCCGCTGGGCTAAGCAGTTCACGAAGGGAAACATCGCCTCAAATCACATTCTCACTTGCCCAAAGCGAATCGACCTGATCTGACCTTTTGGTTTACTTGCCAGCGAATCGATCTGACTTTTGGGTTTCCCTGGTCCATTCTTGGAAGTCCGAAAAGGTCAACCCTTCATTCCCAGATCCTTGGTTGTTTGGCAAGAAGAACATGTCACAAGCGGGGGGCCTTGTCAGTTCAGCAATTTGGAGGAATGTTGCCTAGAACATGTTCATACCGTCCACCAACACGGAACCCACAGAGTGTTCTTTGGTGCATTCTGCTTGGATGTTAGGACCTTAACTTTTTGCCAACTCATGGGTTTTCCATTAAGCCACTAAAAGTTAAACTTTTAGCAGGGGAGCAGAAAGCAACCGTGTTGTAAGGAAAATTAACTTTCAGGACCCCCAGTCAGGTTCTTTTCATGGGGGCCTTGCTGCGAGGTGACTTGCCAGAACCCGCGGGTTTCAGCGGCGCAGCTGGCTCAAACGGGTTTAGTCTTAACAGAAGTAGCACAAAAGGCTTATGGCGGCGGCCTCGGACGACTCGCTGCGTGTATTCTCCGGGAAGCCCTCAGCTGTTAAAGAGTGCTCGCGATGTGGTCTTTGAGTTTGATCGGAGTGGCTATTGTGAATAGGTCAGGAGTGTCCTTCGTTCGATTAAGCACTGTCAGTTTGCATTGTTGCTGGTTTGGATTGGTGGTTTGGGGGTAACAGGGCCCTGGTTCTCGTAGAGGGTAAATTGGGAAATCACCTCCCCAACCAAACCGCAAATCCGAGTTCAGCAAGCGCTTAAGTGGGTAGATGTGTCAGGTAGTAGTTGTTCCCATCAGGAAATGCGGTTGCTCAGTACGCTCCATGCCATGGAGACTGATGAAGGGAGGTTGTTCGGGCCCATTTTCTTAATTTGGACCTGAGGGGATCCACAACGGCGAGGGTGCTTGAAGGCAGGCATTCCCAGAAATGGAGTTCAATCCACGCACTCCCTGAGCTGCTGACTTTAGACTTTTTGGGCGGTCAATGTAAGAGAAACACAAGCAGCTTAGACCTTTCTTCAGGCTTTTGTCCAGGAAGTGAGACCCTCCTTTGGACAGGTTCCATATTAGTAGTCACTAGTGACTACTGAACCGAACAGATCAGTTCAGAAGTGTTGGTGATTTGGGCTGTCACCTTGCTAGTCTTGGCTGCGTCCCCAACAGCTGAAAGCTTTGGGGTCACTGCTTTCACGGAGGGCTCCGGAGGGTTCCAGGGGAGTCCAGGGCTGTTTGGGATACCACCTGGGCGTTGTTGTTCAGCCTTTAACGTGTTGGGAAGATATGTGTTTAGGGGCAATGAAAAAATATGGCAACCAAATGCAACCAAGCTGGGTTGCAGGCCAATGCGGGCGGGGATCCATTCGGATCCATTTGGCAGGGCTGGGCAAGTTTGTTCAGCAACCAGGCCTTGGCCATTTCTCATGCAGTTAAACACCTTCAAATTATACAGTTTCGCCATTGCTCCAGCCAATGGTGGCAGCATCCCGGATCCCTGGTAAGCGCTTCGGGCTCACCACGAATTTGTGGTTAGACGTTGGGAAGTCAAGGGGTTGACTCCCCAAGCAAATCGCCACCCGGGATCCCACCAGAAAAACGGGTTCGAGGCGATGGAGAGCGCGGCCTTCGCTTTCACTGGAGCGGCCGAAAGCTGAGAGCAGCCGAGAAAAAACGGGCAAAGAGTTCGGTGGATGGACGAAATTCGTTTCGCACCACTTGGAAACCATGGTTGACGCCCTAGCGTTGGTTGGTATTTGCAGGGGAATCATCAGAAGCCAGGGTTTCTTAGTTGGTGCAGAATTTGGCCCATTCGCGGTATGGGTGGCTCGTCTTTCTTCAAGTTGGTACCCCTGCTTTGTGGTTTGAAAGGGAAACCAAAAGGTACATCAGCATTGTGTGGGTTCCCGCAATTTGAGAAACCCAATATAGTTTGGGTGACCCGAAATGTGTCTCTAATTGGGAGAACAAACAGTGGTGTTGTCGATTTCCCTTCGAATAGCCAAAACAAGACTCCAAGACACCCAAATGGGGAAACACGGATGCTGCACACATGATTGTCCTGCGCAAGCCGCCCCGTCTGTTCGAACCCATTAAACAGGTCCCCAGTACAACAATTGCTTGATCCTGGTCAAGGAAGGTAGGTGCACCCGCGTTTCGGATTAAGGACCAGCTTAAACTTAAGCTGGCGCAGCAAAGGCAGCCAGCCACCTTTCATGGATGCCCTTGCTGGGTTTCAACGCGCCCGACACAGGTCCTTGTAAGCTCATAAGCAAACCGCCAGATAGATATGCTGAATATTCCCAGAGCCCCTGCACCACCAGCAGAGTACCGGGGAAAGGGGGGTAAGTATATAACAACTTTGTAGTAAGTTGTGTATACCCGGGTTTGCCTGGGCGTCATGAGGGAAGAGGAACCTCATGCTTCCACTTTGAGTTTACTTGCATTTGCTCAAAAATGTGTTCTATTTTCCCCTTCTGGTTTAAATGGGAATCTACCACTATACTCGACATATTAATGGGAGCTTACCCAACGAAGAAGCACCCAGGGGGTCTTCCACTTTTTGAGGAGATCGACTACCCGCAAGCAGAGGGGGCTGACATGGGACACCCCAAAAAACTGCAATTTGCGAGTTTTTCGAGGGGAGCTAACCAGAGGAGTAAACAACTATAGGTTCTGAGTGGACATCCTCTCTTCGGATCTCAGTGCCACTGAGTTCACCCTCAAAATCCCTTGTTGATTGATGAACCTTTTCCCGGCACCCGAAACGGGGAGGCTTTTCTGTGGGACGGTCACCCGTTGAGTTGACTTCAAAACGCGTCGTTTTGTCGCCCGGCTCCGAGGTGTCTCCGAACCCAGCGGTTTTGCGTGCTCCGCAGGCCCCGCCGATGGTTTTTTCCTGTGCCGAAGCGTGAGACACGACGTCAATCCACCGTACTTACCCCTCCTTCTGTGGATGGTTGCCAAATCCATTTCGAAAAAACCACCGTTCAGAAACCCTGGTTTCTGATGATTCCCCTCTAAATACCAACAACAAATATGGTTTCTCATGGTTTCTTAGTAGGTGGTGCAGGGTTTCGTCCATCCACAGCACTGGTCTCCTTGTATTGTGATTGGTTGGAGCTTTCTATTGGCGTTTGCGAAAAACCCTTGGACACGGTGTGCTCTAAAAAAACAACCAACATCCATAAAGTTCCATCATGCCTAGAATCAATCGCTGCCGGGGCGCGGGGGTTTTAGGGGGGCGGCGGGGATGGGGGGATGGAGCCACGGAGAATTCCGCCGATCCAAGGGGGCAAGGGGATCAAACGCGCCCCAACCCGAACCGGCACCAACAGCTGCCTTCCAACCCCATGTCTCACAGCAGTTGTTGGTGCACCACAGTTTTCCCTATGGACCCTCCAGGTTCCTTGGGGCATCCTTGTGTTGATGTAATCCCTTGCGGCTGTTGGGGTGCTGGAGTGCCCTTTTCGATTTCGGGGCAACTCCCTGGCCCTTGGAAGGTGCCGGGCGCTTGTGGTCTGCAGACTTGGCCAAAAAAAGAAGAAGTGTCAAACATGTGACATTGCACCACTGGTGGCCCTTGTTCATACTGCGGATGAACGATATCCTGCACCACCTAAGAAGCCCTGGCAGTATGATTTGACTGTAAATACCAACAAACTATGGTTTCTCATGGATTCAAAGTGGTGCAGGATTTCGTCCACCCACAGTATTAAAGTCAAGCCTTGGCTGGTCTTTTGTATGACCTTAGCCCCTCAGACCTTTTGGCACGAATGGCGTTTCGCTTAGACCTTTTTGCTCAGGGGGAAGATCGACCCAGACACCTGGTTACCTGGTTGCTGTTTTGTTTTTTCATCCCTAGAAAGAATGTGCATGGTTTGTTGGGCTTTGTCTAAGATTCCTTGGACGATGATTCCCCGGCAACTACCAACCAGCGTTATGGTTCCCTTAGTTTCCATGGTTTCGTCCATCCACAGTAGGCAAATGGCCATGGTGAACATCCCAATCCCCACTAAAATGGACTAAAATTTGGGTGGTGCACCTCCAACATTTTTGTTTGACCCGCCAAATGACGCCAGCAGCTTGTCCCCTTCCTTCCGTTCCGACCGCCCCACCGCCTTAGTCGCCCCGAGCGACCCGAAGCCCTGAGGCGCAGGTCTTCACGGCGTCTTTCGCCGCTGAAGCCCCGAAGCCCTCGGATGCCTGGGGCCCAGAACATGGGTGAAGTTTCACCGCGCGGGCACCGCGGGAAACCAAAAGAGGGGGTTCCTTGAACGTAACTTGGGTGAACTACTTTGCGTCAGGGCCTATCAGAGTTGAGGTGAACGGATTTGTTTGAAGATTATTTTTTTCCCTTTGAGGTTCTCACAAAGAATTGATGCGTCCAGATTGTTTCTAGAGGGCGAAGATGGGTAGAGTCATAAACTGGGGTTTCACAACGATTCGACATGATTCGACCTTGAACGGACAATAATTCAGGAAACCCTTAGTTGGTGGTTTAGATTGGTGTGAACTGAGGAAGGTTAATGGGAAACCCCTCCTTAACCACCAAACCACCAATCCAAACCACCAACTCTCATTTGTGTTTCACCCTGGACTCAAGAATTCAAACATAATCTCGCATTCTGAACATGTGATTTTCGTTGCACCCCAAACGTGCGCCAAGTATAGCTCATGTTCCAATTCACGAAGTCCCAAATCCGAGAGGAACCATTGTGACAAGCACGTATAATTAAACAACCGGCTTACTTGGCGGGTTTTGACCATTACACATGAGTAACACGCCTATTGGTCTATTGTTAGTTTGGGAGAACATGGCGGGACGGCGCGCACTTCCTCAGAAACATGGAGGGACAGCACCCTCATGGGAATCCCGCACGGGCTCTTGAAATTGCAACGCTTTTTCAGGACCTGCGAAGGGGGGGCTTCAGGAGCATGAGGGGGATCGGGCTGAGAGAGAGCTGGGGGTATGCCAATGGAGAGGACCAAGTCAGTTATCTCGCTGCTCGGGTTGCGTGAGTCGCCAAATGGCAGAGCTGGCTCCCGACAGCTTTGCTTTGAGTGTCCAATGTAGTGACCTCGGTTTCGCAGGCTCCAGCCTCATGATCCTGTCAGTCACCTGATAGCTGGTAACTGTTACCGAGGAATCCCCGTACGAAAACGTATGGGTGTGGCTCAACATTAAACAGGAGGGGTTACGCAGGCTTTGGTCCATGTTTCCACTTACCAGGGGTCCATTTTGGTACCGTTTTTTTTTTAGCCAAAGCCATATGTTACTCAACCCTTGGCGACGGGGCAATTCAGTACTGTCCATATTGCCAGAGGATCTCCGAGGCATCCGCAATCGTTGCCCTCTATGTCTTGTGGAAACCTTAGGAATCTGAGAGCTCCCCGAGTGCCGCAATCTCCCTTTTCACCTCCAAAAGTTTGAGTTGGAACCCGCCAATCCAGTGCGACCCTAGGGGAAATCCCGTGACTCTCTTTTTTTAGGGGGGGGATTGACCTGTTGGGTGTCAGAAAGTTAGGCGCCAAACGCTCAGCTCGTGCACGGGTCGACCGGACGACGGACTCCGAGGCCCTCTTCAAGCTCAGCACCGGCCTCGCGCAAAGCTGGCTAGTTCCGAAGGGATGCCGGACGACTTTAGCAAAAAACAGAAGGGGTGCTCACAGACAATGCTGTTTACAATGCTTGCAAAACAAAGAACACTGTACAAAGCAGAGAAACACGCTGTGCTTGATCATTTTGCATCACAATTGACATCCCCACCAACACCCGCTCTCTAAAACACCAGGGTGCTCCTTTAGCCTCAAGATTTGCATTCCTCGGATTCATCGGCATGGGTGTCCTTATTTCTAGCTTGGCTTGATTAGAATTAGATGGGTTCCATTTGTTTAGTTTTTTTTTTTTTTAGCAGGGCCATGTTTTTACAAAATAACATTTGTGTTCATTGCGTTGTTTTATGGAAAAAAAACAACAACAAACACTGGGTTATTATTGTTTGTTTGTACAAACCCAGGGCTTGTACCAAAGGACAGTCATGTTTGTATTGTCAATACCCATGTGTTATGTTGTTTTGGTGTTCCTCCCATTTTAAAGACACATCGTACGAGGAATGGAAGGGAGCCGTCTGCTGCGCATGAGACCCATTTTCCATTGAACCCGTTCGCTGCAATCCATTTGAGCAGCGCCCGAAACCTCCTTGACCATCGTTGTAGGTGGTCCTGCCTGATTAAAATTAGAGTAAGGCCTTTATAAACACCCTTTGACCATGTTGGAACCATTTAAAGGTCAATGGATGAAACGGTGCTGCTCAATTGGTTTGGGATGGACACGTTTGTTTTCGCCAAGACGCAGCTTGTTGTGACTGGTAGGTCTTTTCAGTTGTTTGCTGGTATCTTAGTTATAGAAATACGCCCGCCAGAAGCAAGGATCTCAGCTGTAAACTTGCCCTGTTTGCTCGGTTTCTTAGAGAAGCGGGGACTACACACCTGTTTCAGCATATGGGCGTGTCGTTTTTTGGTTTCGGGGACCCCGAAACGACATGTGTGTGTTTCTGTTGGTTTGCCTCAGACACCACCAGCAAAGGGGTACCCTCAAAGACATACTACGCCAAAGCACGGTGGTGGGAACAACGGGTTTCTTTTGGCTTTTGTGACACAAGAAATCTCCCCCGTATGGGGAGTTAGTTTTTGGGAAGCCCTGCCCTGAACCCCCAAAAAAAAGAAAAAAAGCAGAAGAAAACAAACAAATGGTCCATTTGTTTGTTGGTTTGCCAAAAACGCCACCAGAAGATATTACCCTAAAGTGCTTTTTCAAGATTTGGTCGCCTGATGTGAAACCTCGCCTTGGAAAACCGTCTCCTTTCCTCGCCAGGCTGGGCGCAACGCTGTCGCGGGCACGTGGCGCACGCGTGGCCCGCCGCGCCAAGGACCGGGCCGTGGACACGAGTCGACCCTAGGAAACCCCGCGCAAACGTAAACAAACATGGGGGGCAGGGGGCTCGATCAAAAGGTCCGAGCAGGTTGGAGTCCGGTTGGAGAACCACGAAACAACATAATTTGATATTTCAACTACATAGGAAAAGTTACCCATGGTCAATTGGGGGCCGAACGGAATATTGATCAACCCAAAGGCTCATGACCCCTAAAATGCAGGGTCCCGGGCCCTGTAATGAAGAACCCGGACCCTTTTTTCTCAGGGGCCCTTGAAAACAACCAATAACAATCGGGAGCCTTAGGGAAGCTGTGTCTTTTGAGGGAACCTGAAAAGGGAAGCCCAAAGGAAGCGGTTGCCATGTTTTGGGAGGTGCCCAAACAACAAGACAGACCCACCCAGAAACCTGAACGACAAAGTTGATAAACCGCAAAGTGAGCAGAACCCTAAGAGCCTAAAAGCCCTAAAGCTGAAAGCCTAAAACACTAGCACCCTGAACAAACATACTGCAGAATGGACCTCGCGTCCACCATCGGGTCTCTTGTGCCCTGAGCAAGAAGCCCAAAGCCGAAACCACAAGACCTTGCAAGACAAGAGGCGTCCTGCCTCCACTCGTTGATGTGGATTTAGTTATTCTGTAATATGTGTTTTTTGCACCGGGGCAGAATCAGTCTGACCCAAAAAAGACACCCGTTTGAGTCCTTCTGCTAGATGTTCTTGTGGAAAGCACTGATGCATGAGAAAAAAGTTAAACTCAGTGGAAGCCATCTATGTTCAACCAACTGAGCTAGAAAGGACACCTAGTTGAACAATCGGTAGGCTGAACCTTTCTACAACCGTTTGTTCAACCTGTTTGGTGGTGACAGTTTGCTTCAACGTGCAGGCAGGGTGGAAGTTTCCACCTGCACTCGCGTGCGCAGAGGAACGCCCTTTTTCCCGAATGCGTTCCCGTTTATAAATGGAGGTCTGGGGGTGGAGGCCGTGTTCGCGAGGAGTTGCTCCAGAGTTCGCAACCGTCCGCAACCGTTCGCAGTGAGGCGATAAGCGTGTGCCATTGGGATTCGTCGTGGAAGCGTGTTTTTGATGGATCGCGGTGTGCATTTGGAGACAGAAGTGTCGTTCAGAAGTGTCGATCACAAGTGTGCATTAGAAGTGTCGTTCAGAAGCGTCAATCAGAAGTGTGGTTGCAGAAGTATCGCTCAAACTTGTCGCTCAGAAGTGTCAGTCAAAAGTGTTGCTCAGAAGTGTCGCTCAGAAGTGTCGAACAGAACTGTTGCTTGGAAGCTTCGATCAGAAGTGTGCTCAAAAGTGTTGCTCAGGGGTACCGCTCATTGCTCAGACGCTCAGAATTGTCGCTCAGGCAGCAGTGTTGCTGATTGTGTGTGGCTCAGACGTGTCGCTCAACGGCATTTTCAGAGTGTCGCTCAGGAGTGCCGCGCAGTGTTGCCCAGAAGTGTTGTTCAGAGGTGTCGCTCAGAAGTGTCGCTCAAAACCGTCGCTTACATGTGTGTGTGTGTGTGTTTGCTCAGAAGTGTTGCTCGGAAGTGCTGATCAGAAGCATCGGTCAGAAGTGTTGCTCAGAACAGTCGATCAGAGGTGTCGGTCAGGGGTGTCGATCAGCAGTGTCGAATCATAAGAAGAAAGAAGTGTTGCTCAAAAGCGTTGCTCGGAAGTGTCGGTCGGAAGTGTTGCTCAGCAGTGTGGATCAGAAGTGTTGACCAGAAGTGTCGATCAGAAGTGTCAATTGCTCAGAAGTGTTGATCAGAAGTGTTGCTCCCTCACAATTGTTGCGCAGAAGTGTCGCTCTGAAGTACTGATCGGAAGTGTGGATTATAGAAGCATCGCTCAGAAGTGTTGCTCAGAACTGTCGATCGTGGTGTCGGTCAGAGGTGCCGATCAGCAGTGTCGAATCAGCAGTGTTAATCTGAAGTGTGTGTCAGAAGTGTTGCTCAGAAGTGTTGCTCAGAAGTGTCGATCAGAAGTGTCGATCAGAAGTGTTGCTCGGAAGTGTCGCGCAGAAGTGTCAGTTTGAAGTGTTGCTCAGAAGTGTCGCTCAGAAAATTGATTTCAGCAGAATTGCTCAGACGTGCCGCTCAGAATTGCCGATGAGCAGTGTGGAGCAGAAGTGTTGACCAGATGCTCAGAACTGGCGATCAGAAGTGTCAATCAGAAGTGCGCATCAAAAGTGTTGCTCAGAAGTGTCGATCAGAAGTGTTGCTCGGAAGTGTCGCGCAGAAGTGTCAGCCTGAAGTGTTGCTCAGCAGTGTCGCGCAGAAGTGTCAACTCAGAAGTGTTGCTCAGAAGTGTCGCTCAGAAGTGTCGCTCAGAAGTGTCGATGAGCAGTGTGGATCAGAAGTGTTGGTCAGAAGTGTTGCTCAGAACTGTCGATGAGAAGTGTGGATCAGAAGTGTTGCTCATCAGTGTCAATCAGAAGTGTGGTTCAGCAGTGTTGCTCAAACTGTCGATCAGAAGTGTCAATCAGAAGTGCGGGTGAAAAGTGTTGCTCAGAAGCGTCGATCAGAAGTGCTGCTCAGAAAAGTCGATCAGAAGTGTTGCTCAGAAGTGTCGATCAGAAAAAGTGTGGTTCAGAAGTGTTGACCAGGTGTCGCTCAAAAGTGTCGCTCAGAAGTGTCAATCAGAAGTGTTGCTCAGAAAAGTGGATCAGATAAAGTGTCGCGCAGAAGTGTTGCTCAGAAGCGTCGATCAGAAAAAGTTTGGTTCAGAAGTGTTGGCCAGGTGTCGCTCAAAAGTGTCGCTCAGAAGTGTCAATCAGAAGCGTTGCTCAGAAAAGCCGATCAGAAAAAGTGTCGCTCAGAAGTGTTGCTCAGAAGTGTCGATCAGAAAAAGTGTGTTTCAGAAGTGTTGATCAGGTGTCGCTCAAAAGTGTCGCTCAGAAGTGTCAATCAGAAGTGTTGCTCAGAAAAGTTGATCAGAAAAAGTGTCGCGCAGAAGTGTTGCTCAGAAGCGTCGATCAGAAAAAGTGTGGTTCAGAAGTGTTGACCAGGTGTCGCTCAAAAGTGTCGCTCAGAAGTGTCAATGAGAAGTGTGGCTCGGAAGTGTTGCTCTTGATGAGAAGGGGTTCCTCAAAAGTGCCGATCAGCAGTGTTGATCAGAAGTGTTGCTCAGAAGTGTCGCTTGCAGGTGTTAATTCAGCAGTGTCGCGCAGAAGTGTCAACTCAGAAGTGTTGCTCAGAAGTGTCGCTCAGAAGTGTCGATGAGCAGTGTGGATGAGAAGTGTTGGTCAGAAGTGTTGCTCAGAGAACTGTCGATGAGAAGTGTGGATCAGAAGCGTTGCTCATCAGTGTCAATCAGAAGTGTGGTTCAGCAGTGTTGCTCAAACTGTCGTTCAGAAGTGTCCATCAGAAGTGCGGCTGTGCTCAGAAGCGTCGATCAGAAGTGTTGCGCAGAAAAGTCGATCAGAAAAAGTGTCGCTCAGAAGTGTTGCTCAGAAGTGTCGATCAGAAAAGTGTGGTTCAGAAGTGTGGATCAGGTGTCGCTCAAAAGTGTCGCTCAGACTTGTCAATCAGAAGTGTTGCTCAGAAAAGTCGATCAGAAAAAGTGTCGCTTAGAAGTGTCGATCAGCAAAAGTGTCGATCAGCAAAGGTGTGGTTCAGCAGTGTTGATCAGGTGTCGCTCAAAAGTGTCGCTCAGAAGTGTCAATCAGAAGTTGTGCTCAGAAGTGTCGCTCAGAAGTCTAGTACGGGCTGGAAAATCGCAACTTTGTAGTGCAAGTCTAGCACGAAGTACAGGTTTCTGGAAAATCACAACTTTCAAGTGCAAGTCTAGCACGAAGTACAGGTTTCCAGCTCCAGCTCGAATGTCGCAACTTTGTAGTACCAGTCTAACGCGCGAAGTACAGGCGTCCAGCTCCAGCTGGAAAATTGTGACTTTGTACAAGTCTAGTACGCGAAGCACAGGTGCGCGAAGTCCAGCTCTAGCCGGAAATCACAACCTTGTTGTACAAGCCTAGCGCACGAAGTACAGGTTTCCAGCTCTAGCTGGAAATCGTAACTTTGACAAGTCTAGTGCGCGAAGTACCGGTTTCCAGCTCCAGCTGGAAAATCGCGACTTTGTTGTACAAGTCTGGTACGCGAAGTACAGGTTTCTAGTAGTACAAGTCTAGTACGCGAAGTGCAGGCTTCTAGCTCTAGCTGGAAAATCACGACTTTGTAGTACAAGTCTAGTACGCAAAGCGCAGGCTTCCAGCTCTAGCTGGAAAATCGCAACTTTGTAGTACCAGCTCTAGCTGGAGAATCGCAACTTTGAAGTACAAGTCTAGTGCGCGAAGTGTGCAGGTGAAGTACAAGTTTCCAGCTCCGGCTGGAAGATCGCAACTTTGAAGTGCAAGTATAGTACGCGAAGTACAGGTTTTGAGCTCCAGCTCGAAAATCGCAACTTTGTAGTACAAGCCTAGCACGCAAAGTACAAGTTTTCAGCTCTAGCTTGACAATCGCAGCCTTGTAGCGCAAGTCTAGTGCGCGAAGTATCAGCTCCGGCTGGAGAATCGCAATTTTGTAGTAAAAAGGTGTCCAGCTCCAGATTGAAAACCGTAGCTTTGTAGCAACAAGTGGAGCACGCAAAGTACAGTTTTACAACCTGAAAAACATAGTTTGCACAGTAGGCTTGATTGCGAGCCGCATTGGCTTATACAGAAAAATGTTCTCTCTAATTATTTTCTTGGGCTTGCGCAAAGTGATACGCATTCGGGTTCGTGGGCTCTGTCTTGTTGTGTTCCACGCTGTGCGGTGGGAAAACCAACTCCGCTCTCGCGGGGTGAATAAAAACCTGATCTGCTTCGCACCAGCTAGTGGTGGGTTATCGCTGGGCTTCTGCCATCCCACCTGGTGCAGGAAACTCCCTTGATTTTTTTTTGGGAATGCCTTTAAGTGGGGTTCCCAAGTTCAACCGGGGTTGAGGACCTAGCAGGCAACCCATTCTTCCAATGAGCCAACGAAGAGAGTCGTCTTTCCCCAACATCGAGTGATGTTTACGCACATGCCGTGAGTGACTTTGTTTTGTCTGCTTAGAAACTTGTTGTCCATTTTTTTTGGAGGTTTCCTTTTAAAGTCAAGTACCCCAAGAGAAACATGCGCCGTTTTTGCCCATGGAGTTCCACTGGATTGAGGAACCAAGTTGCATAGAGTGTCCAGAATGCAGATTTCTTTCAGGATGTTGAGTTCATGCGATTATTTGCAGAGTATTTCTTAAATTGATCGATCCCGGCTGGCAACCGCTTTTGGGTCCCCTTCTATCGGGTTGCCACCTTTGAGGACCTTTGGAAGTGTGTCCTTAACTTGGCAAAGGACCCCTGGACGGCTAGAGGGAAACGAAAAGGGCGTGGAGCGATGTTTCGGGCTCCCCATTAAACACGCCGCCATTTGGGCATTTGGGGTTCACCAAAATCACGGGTCCACTAAAATGGTTGTTTGCTGTGGTTTCCGTTTGTTCAGTTTGAACACTGCCCAACCGGCAATTTCCACCAAAAACGCGAAGCACCCATTTGACAAGACCTTTTGGGTGGATCCAACCAAAGAACAACGCCAAAACGTGTACTCCTAATTTTATGGCAATTCTCATTTGAGGTCTGTCAGTATTGGGGATGGCCGCGGCCCAAGTTAAGCCACGTTCGCTTGTACCATTGTGTTTTTTGAGGTGTTGTCAATGGCCTGGAAGAGTACAACAGACCTCGTTTGGCCAGAGTTAGAGCTAGGCATCCTTTTGGAGAATGGCGTTTGGCTGAAGTCAAAGTTGGGATCCTGCGTTTCAAGGGGAATCTCGACATGTGCGCCCTTCGAGATTCAGAATCCCAGGCCTCCCGTGCCCTCTTGCTTGACTTTTTGGAGAAGTGTGTGTGTTTTGAAATCAATGACCGCAACCTCCATGTGCTGAAATATGTTTTTTGGGACTTGGATCCAAACAATCTTTGGTCGATTCAAACCCGAGGAGGAAAGGGTAGCCGCAAAACACACAAGTCGTGAAGAATGGGCCGTCTTTTCTATTCTATTCAAAAGCGCTGAATAAGGAGTGTGGTATCATTTGCAAGTACCCATCCCCAACTCCTTTACTTGGCTTTCGCAGCCCTCACAAACATTCCAGGTAAAAATCAACTATACACGCTTTTCCCTGGGGCAGGTGCGGAAAACAAACAAGAAACATGCCATCTGAACTTGATTCTTTGGGACGTGGGAAGAAGAGTGTCCCTTTAACGCCAGCAGACTGTTTTGGGTGATCAAGCTTTGCGCCCCTTCGCTGCCAGACCGCAGACAAGAGGCCGGGGGCTGTCGGCAGTTGGGGCGCAGGTTGCCAGGCATGTCGCTGGCCTTTTTGCCATGCGGGCTCTGCATTCCCAGTGCTCCCGGTTAAGGGCCTAAGCAATCTGAATGGCGTTGCGGGTTACTTGAAACTGCCGCTGATATTGTATACGTCAAAAGGACAAGATCTTGCACCAGCCGAGTGCCTTAATTATCCCATCCTACTGTATCCAATTACCACGCTGGTGAGCTATTGCAGGTGGGAACGATTCGCCACACACCCGCATAGGCGCCCAACGTGTTGGGTTGATGTTTGATGGGGGGGTTAGCTCGGACTGAGGCGCAGGCGCGAGGCTTTTGTGGTCTCAGGCTGCAGATGGCTGCTCTTCGGGAGCCGCGAGAAGCCAAGAGAGGTCTGCTGGTCAAAGTTGTGTTGGGCAAAACCCCTGTAGGCGCAGCATATTCTCGAGCACAAGCGCCGCAGCAAGCCTCTGGACGCGCGCGTGATGGGTCCGACCTTTTGAGAAGAGCTGGCTGCGTCAGCACTCCACGCACTTGGGCTGCTGCGGCGGGCTGTTTGAGAGCGGAGCTTTAATCTACAACTTTCATTTTCGCGTGCTTTCTTGCTCGCTCGCTGCGCGGGCGCTTGTCATACTGGTGTCTGACCACATTCTCGCGTTTCTGGCCAGTGATATGTCAATGTGTGGCTGTGTCTCGCAGTGCTTGACAGAAGTCAAAGATGTCGAACAGAACTACCCGCGCATATGCCTGCTAGAAGTCAGCGCAATCCAAACGGAAGCATCCCCCCAACCCCCCCCACATCACCGACACCCCCCCCCCCGTCTACCCAACATGTTGTAGCTACAAGTTCAGAGGGTGTCCGAACAAAAGAATAATAAGACACACACAAATCCCACACCTCTTCCGTTTGTTTGGCCCTACATTTTTGGGTGCATTCTTTGATCTGTCAAGCTTGCAGTTGTTCCTCACACACCAAAGTTGCTTGTTGGAAGGCCAGAGTCGCGCTCAAGATCAGCAGGAAAGTTCCGATCCACAACTCTTTGGGACGGCCTTTCTGATCGGTTTTTGTTTGTGGTTGCTTGTTTGTGCTCAATGTTTCAAAACTTCGACCTCTTCGAGGAAACAACCAGAAGATCAATTTGTTCTCAACTGGCCCAACTCAAGCCAACTAGCACATGCTACCATAATTTTCAGCAAGGCATTGCTAATCTGTTTGATCCAGCTGGGAAGAGTTTTGGGGAAATAATGCCATGCCGGATCTGGTGTCCAAAGCGTTCATCATTGGCATTTCAGAGTACGAATTCTGGCAAAGATTGCCAGGTGCTGAGAAGGATGCTGCGCATGGCTTGCATGTACTTTCTAAGGATCTCGGCGTGGAAACAAATACCACCACAACTTTGGTAGGGCAAGTCGACTCTTACTACCTGCACAGGGGCTTCGACAAAGTGGCAAAGGATCTGGAAACAGAAGAACATCTGCCAGAGTTCCCTGTCCTTCTGGGTCTTATCTCCTGCCATGCTGTGCAGAAGGGACAGCACCTGTTTCCTCACCTCATCCCGTCAGATGCACCGCAAGGGGAAGAAGCTTGGAATTTTGCATATGACGTGGAAACGCACTTCCTGGAGCGGCTGCGTGAACTGAAGTTCCGTTGCAAGAAGGTCAAAAAGCTTCGGGTCATTTTGGTCTTTGACTGTTGCCGGGAGGCTTTGCCAGATTCCCAGCATGCACCCAGAGGCTTACCCAACTATCGGAAATGGGTGACATCTTTGAAGCATGACTTCTATGTGATATTTTCCTGTGACCGAGGCAGTTCGTCCTTTGAAGATTCCAGTGGTGGCGCACTGTTGAGAGTGCTGCTACCATCCTTGAAGTATGCCAAGCCAATTCGTGACATTTTTCTGAATGCATCTTTGCAGGTTGGATGTCAAAGACCCAACCATTACGATCGTCCAGGTCTACCAATGCCTGTTCTAGGTTCTCAACGAGGTCAGCCAGATGATTGGAAACTGGATAGAGATGAGCCTGGTGATGATATGTCCCAAGTTGTGGTACTAGTGCTATCCGGAATTACCGGTCATGGAAAGAGCAGTTTGGGCAACACCCTCACCAACCAGCAGAAATTCATTGTGGGCCAAGGCCTGTGTTCTGAAACAAAATCTGCAGAGCATGTAGATCTGGAAGTGTGTGGCCGAACGTACCGCATCATCGACACCCCCGGATTCAATGACACATCTCTTTCCGCCGAAGAACATTGGACCAGGTTTGCTGAGTTTGCAGATCGTGCGCCGGCCGGGATTGACGCATTTCTGCATGTGGTGGAGTGGGGCAGGTTCAACGACGACACACTCAAGGCATTGAAGTGCCTTCAGGAAGTAGCTGGAGAGGGATGCAGTTCATATATTCTACTGGTGTTCTCCAAAGCCCCGCCGGACTTCCATCGCCAGGTTCCTGAGGCCAGCCACAAGAATCAATATTTAAAGCAGGCCCTTGAAACAGTGGCTGATTTCACAGGGGTGCAATGCAGTGTGAGATATGGCGAAGACAAGGAGGCGCATCAGAGGATCCTAGAGAAGGTGAAGTTGTTGATAGACAAGAACGGCAGGAAGCATAGCAACCAGCCGATCCAGCTTGCAAATGCCAACAGAAGAGAGTTGGTGGAAATCGTGAAGCTGTTGCATGGATCAGAGGCTCGGGAAGCTCGCGCAGTGATCCAGCAGGTCTACAATGGCAGTGTCAGTTCTTCGCAGGCTTTGGTAGATGCCAGAGACAAGTTGAGGCGTCAACAACTACACCGTGACCGTGACCCTTCGCCATTTCAAGGGGCACCATCGCAGATGGCCCCGGTGGCAGACAGTCATCAAGCCGTCAGCCAAGTTTTGAATGCAATGACGAGTGTTGGTGGAGTTGCTCAGGCCCGGGCAGATGAACAAGGCGACTTGCTACCCCAGCTGTTCGTTCGGGCATGGCATGGGGCCGTACATTTTGCGGGTGAACAGGTTGAGAAACAAAGTGAGAAGGAAGCGGAATCAGTTGAGAAGCTAACGGAGATGGGGTTTCCTGAGAACAATGCGCGCCTTGCGGTGAAGAATGCCAAAGGGAATTTTGACGTAGCCCTTGAAGGCCTTTTGAGCGAAAGCGCTCATTAGACCCCGCTGTGGCGCTTGAGGAAAATGTTTGCGCAAAGCACTGAAGAGACAATGCCGCTCTTTTGTGATGTCGACCTTCTGCAAAAACAGTCAGGTCAAGAATTCCAAGTTCAATCTGGCAACTGCCACGAGCCGATTCCTTGGGAGCCACCCCCAACTCGGAAAAACTCGGCAGGTTCCCGGTGCTGTCGCGCCGCGATGCCCCCAGCACGACCTTCCCCAAGCTGCCAGAGCCTGGGGACTCAACAGCTGGCTGTGGGGTTCTGTTGGCGCCTGGGGTCGTTGTTTTGACAGTTTTTGGGGCTTATCAAAATCAGCAAATGGGGTTGTTTCCCTCTAACCCACCACTTGGGTGGCTTTGATAATGAATATTGAGGCCAGGCCTGGGCCGCAAGCTGCATATGGGTGCGGCTCAAAATTTCAGATACTCCGTTTTTGGGTAATGACGACTTGTGTTTGGTTCACTTTGAAAGGGAATCTCGGGTGTAGGGGGGTACCAAGGTTTTGACCCAAAGCCATATAAAAGAGGGACACCACCCCATGATTGGGGCGATCACCGGTTTGCGGGTGCAAGTACCCCTTTTCTCACCTGTTTGGGCTTCTTTGGATCCACTCTTTGGGTAAGTTTGGGGGTTGGTTGAAATGGAAACCGAAAAAACACCAACCCTTTGCGGTTCCGAAGCCTTAGATTGAACCCATACCCATACACACCTGCTCAGTTTCTGGACGTCACAAAAAACGGTGTCGAAGTCTCTACAGACTTTACAAGGGGATTCTCTCTAGGATGGGTTCCAATTGCCCCCAAACCACTACCCCCACTGTAAATCGGGGTGTTTACCCTCGATCTATATCAGGGCCTTTGGTTGTATGTCGAATCAATGCCCTGGGCGGTTGGCTTTGCTGGAGGGTTGAACAGCATCTTGGTGCCTTGTTTTTGGAGTCGGTACCCCGTTCTTGTGGGTGGGTGCCCTAAAAGAATACACGGCCTCAGATGAGTCACATGCCCAAAGCTGATTTGTTAAAGCCTTTCGTGCTGCATGTGGTTTGGGGAGCAGCAATCCGCAGGTAAAACAAACTGAGTAAACCGCAATTAAGTTCCATTACTTGGCGATCCTTTACTTTTGTGTTTGGGTGTCTATTGCGGAGTTTGCAGATGTACTGTCATCTACTGTGGTAGAGGGATTGACATTTGGCATACTCACCTTGATACCAGCAAACAAAATGGGGTCACCAAAGTCCCGTGTCATTGGTGCCACGATGAATATCAATAAATATTGCCCGTGGCTCATGTGGGTTTCAAAGTGTCGGAGCAAGTGAAAGGTTTTTTAGTAGCTTCGCTTGCGAAGCACATCCACTGGGAAGTCCATGCTCAACTAGCTGATGCTGGGCTTAATACCGTTGTGTGGGGTACTCGAAACCAACAAAATCACAACAATTTGGGGGTTCCCAAATGTATTTTTGTTTTTCTTACATTCTGGAGATCAATCTTCGCGGGAAGCAAGACGGTTGACTCCCAGGAGTGTTTGGAATGGGTAAAGATGGCAAAATAAGGCACCCTTTACGCATGGGTTTCAGCTTCTCAACCAGGGTTGCACCCATAGCCCTTGGCGGCAATCCTCTTGTGTCACTGTGTCTAATGAGAGTTCCTCTTTTGGATTGGGTTGGTTGAAATGAACTAATACGGCAACCCAACCCTGAACTGGTGTTTAAACCAGTCTAGATTAGCTTGTGGTTCATGACCAAACCAAAGGAGGGCTCGGCAAAAAAACAAAGTCTCTTTCTGTTTGCGTTAGGCGATCTTTCGTTTGGTTGGTGTTCAAACAAAACTGACATGACTCCTATCTATGTTTAGTATGTTCCTTTGCATCTGTCCGATTTTCACATTGTGAGCATAGGCCCATATTCAGCATCATCCGCTGTAGTCATGGTGATAACACTGGATATACTCACATGATAGGAGAGAGTGGTTTTCCCTGGACATTTCCAGGCCATGTGGTGGGAACAACGAGTATTGACCGGAAGTCAAAAGGTTTTGAGCCTTGGAAGAAGCTGAAACCCATCCCGGTTGCTGTCGAACCTGAGATCGGTGCACCCCGGGGTGGTGTCCGGACAGGCGCCATATGGGTCTCGGTGTCCCTGCTTTTGCTGGGGATTGATCAATTAATGAACGGTTTATTAATGCGGGGTCAACATGATTTGGCAACGGATCTTTGGACTTGAAGCATTCTTGGCTGAAACTGGGCTTTAACTTTTCGGTTTGTGACTTGTTGGTTGAAACCTTAAGTTTATGGTCGGATTTTCCCTTGGGACTCCGCACAAAGGTACAGGTTAAGCCATTTATTCTGCACAGGGCTCGTCGGCAATCGAGAGGTGCCCACAAAGAAGGAGCCCCGGAAGAAATCCCTACCTTAGGGGTGGTGCCACCCAAGAGAAGTGATTATGACTTTCATTTTTTTTCCGGGGGCAAACCCCTTCTGCTGCAGTCAGCCAAGGGTGTGCATGAAGAAAACCTGCGATTCGCACGTAGCTGGGATGGATGGCTCTTTCCAGTTGGGTGATATCCATTCTAGGTGCAAAGTGGATTTTGTCTATCCACATTGTGGCAGAGAAGCAAAGGGAAACGAAGGAAATACGGAAATACGGAATGGCCCGCAAATACGCCAGACATAGGTGGTAAGAGCATCCAGTCGCTTCATTCCGAGTTCCATTGTCCAACTATTCTCTGCAGTGGTTAGCAGCTCTTGTTGCAAGCGATGCCGCGGACTTGTAACAGATGGGTGGCAACGAGAAGCACGACCTTCCCACCACATGACTTGGTGCACTGCCCAGAATGGGGGTTTGTGCACTAAATGTTTCAGTGAACCTCACAACGGTTCACGAGTCTTTGCCCATCCTGGGACAGCCCTCGGGTGCAAAAGAGAGAGGCAGATATTTGCCGTATTTGTATTGGTAATAAGCAAGTGCTTGCATTGGTCCGTGTTCCTGAGTGGGCTAGGCAATCACCTGACAAAAGGGCGCAACAGCCAGCGCGCATGTGTCCGGGTCATTGGGGAACGGCACGACAACTTGAAAAATACCGAGGCAGAAAGAGAGTAACTAAAAGCTTGTTTGCCCTGAAATGCACTCAAATACCGCACATGACAATTCATAATCATAAGGACTGAAGCAGCCAAGTTAAGAGCGAATAAGTCAAACAAAACAGGAAGAATACATATATTTGAGAAATCGGTATTTTGAAGATTCGCCAACCAGATCCGACAGGCTCTCTGACTGACACCGACTATCGCCTTACGAGAAGTTCGGCTTGCCTTGGGGCCTGCTTCATCTAGACACAGTCTAAACGCCCGGGGTGCACAAGCCGGTTGCAAGCTGGACAGCAGCAGTGGCTAAGGGGTGTTGCCAGAAGTGTGGGTGATTCGTTTATTTTGAGGCTGGAGTTCCTGAAAATGGGAAATGTAGCGCAAGTCGATTTTGGAAGACGGGGACCCTGCAAACCACCCTTCCAATGCTCAACCCCAAACGTTTTTGGGTAGTGCCTTGATCTGCCAGAGACGAAAGCCAAGCAAAACGGCGGCCAGGAAAGCTGGCAAACATGTTGCCTCCTGGGTTGCGGTTTTGAAGAGGTCTTTGGGTCGCAAATGAATTCATGTTTTGTTCACTTTCTCTTGACACGTTGTCAGTATTGTTGTTGGGCCCTATTTGGTTTCGGGGAGGGCGCATGTGGGTTTGACATGTTCGGTTGCTCCGAATTCTGCGAGAAGAGTTCAGACGTAGGCGTTCCGTTCTCCGGGTGCTGGCAAGTAGCCAGTCGGTGTCCGTTTTTTCTCCCGCAGATTAACCATGAACCCCCCTCCCAAACAAGAACATTTTGAAAAAGAAACTCGTGGACTTTTCGGGGGGTTTACGTTGATTTTTCTCTTGAGTCGTCCTTAAAGGGTGCTTCTCTTGGAACCCAAACTGAACCGGAAGCGCGCGCTAGGCCTTGAGGGACCTGCTGGACCACGCCAAGGAGAACGGCTACGCCATCCCAGCAGTGAACTGCCGGAGTCACAGGGCTGATGCTCCAGACACCGAGTACCTGGCTGTGGGTCAAAACCAATGGCACCATTTTGGGGTAGGTGCGCCACCCATTTTAGTATATTTTAGTGGGGATTGGGATGTTCTCTGGGGGTACAGGATTTTGACCCATGGCCACCTGTTCCACCTTTTGTTCACGTGGGGGTCCGGTTGACCAAAAGATCCTTTACAGTACCTGGGCTGGAAACCACTAAACAAGATTGGACTTTCGGCACTAAATGGGAGAAGTTACCCATGGTCGTTTGCTGGGGCATGAATATTGATCAACCCCTACTTCCTGAGTTCCGTTTCGGACTTTCTACTCTTTGGGTTCAGTTCATTTTAGTTGCGAGCAAACAGTTTGTGGCCAATTCAACAGCTGAAAGCTTAAGTGTCTCTGCCCAAATCGTGGTGATTTGGGTGGCTGCATCCCAGTCTGTGAGAATCGTTCTCTGAAACATGTGGGTATGGGACAAAATTACACCACCAGGGGACCGCAGGTTTTGGTCCATGTTTCCACTTACCAGGGTTCCATTTTGGGTACATATTTTTGACCCACAGCCATGTCCAGTTTTTTCTTCGTCAAGTCGGGTTTGGGACGAATAACATGGACTCGCGACGTGTGCTGCGGGTACGCTGGCTCGGCATATTGGGCCGCTAGGCCTCAGGTCCCAGGCTCAGTCCCATGCCCCAGGGTGAGTTAAGGGTCTTTTTGGCCATGCCAAACAGTAAGCAACACTCTCTAAGTGATCAAGTAGTGGCGGATGGATTTGAATCACGATAGCGTAGCAAGGATTCGGCAAGGCAATTATTTTCAAGACTGACCGGGACTGTATTTCCTACGGTTAGAGCCATGGTTAAAGCCACCTGAAAGGATCCTATAGACGCTATCACAAGATCCAATCCCCTGATGGCCCGCAAGTTTCCCAAGAAAAGATCCTACTCTTACCCTTTTGCTTTGGGATAGGTTAAGTATGTGCATGGAGGAGGATAAGGAATTCGATCCAGCTTGCAAACCCAAACGAACCCTTTGCTTCCCCACCCACTGGCTTCTGCAGGCTGGATCCGATTTAGAGCTTACTCTCCTCATAAACGGAAGGCACCCAACACCGTGTCAGGTTTCTGAGGGATCTCCTTTTCGGCGTGCACCCGTTTTTTTTTGGGTCCATCAAAGCACTGCAAGTGTTACACGCCGGGTGACCCAGGCGTGTCCTCTTCATCCATCAATGCATGCATCGAGGCTGACTTCGGGGCGCGCGCCAGTGGCCGGGCGAGTGTCTCGAAATAGGGGTACCCGACAAACTAGGTCCCCCAGGATCGTGCCCTTCTCTCCCCTCTTTTTGGGGGAGCCCCTACTAAAATAGACTACAGAAAAAAGGGCACCCTTATTCTAAGCTCTCTACTGGAGGACCTATCAAATCGTGGCGTTCCGTCTGGTTTCCCTTTCAAGCAGCCCAAAAGAGGCACCCGGGTACCCGACACTCACATGTGCTGTGAAGATCAGTTCTCATCGGCTCGGCTCAGGCGAGTTTCCCTGTCCCTTGAAAACCTGCCAAAAGGGGGCGCAGCTCCAACGGCTCTCACCATGGTTTCCGACCCTTTGGTGAGTTCAGGAGCCATTCAACAGCCCGATGGTGCTGGCAACCCAGGAACTTCTCCTGGAAGTTGGCTATTTTTTTTTCGGGATGGGTTCTTAGTTGGGATGATGCTTGATTGGTTGTGTCTCCCAATGCTTCCAGTTACCACTGCAGTATACTCAGTATAAGTAACAAGGGTTTGTCTTATCTCTAAGTTCTGCATCATGGTTTCCCCTGGTTGCCCCCTATTCTGGCACCGGCTTCGGTTCACGAAGTGCGTAATTTCGAGTTGGAAGGTTTGGATCCAGGAAGTTCCATGTTAAACGCCCATTAGACAGAAAGCGTTGCGAAACGTTGGTTGCAGGTAAAAAGATCAACCGCCGACCGGGCAAAATATGAGCTATGGTCTTAATAGGCATTGTGTCCCTGAGCAACACGGAAAGTTGGTGAGTTACCCGTGCCCCAATGTCACCCTTTGCAACAGTACATTGCAGTAAACATTGAACGCTGCTCATGCAACGGCCCGTGCAAACTGACACTGTAGGCCAAGTCAAAAAAGAGATGCAATTGCATGTGTGTGTGTGTGTGCGTGCGTGCGTGCGTGCGTGCGTGCTTTTTCAAGGTCATATTTTCGGGGGTAGTAAAGGGAAACCAAAAGGAGAACCACCATCGGGGTCCCCCTGTTTTGTCACAGATCCGGGCCCAATAGGCGTTCACGTGGTTGCTCTTCAATTCTCACCAATCATTCCCAACGAGGGGCCTGAGGCAAAG
This sequence comes from Effrenium voratum, assembly GCA_963377175.1. NCBI lineage: Eukaryota > Dinophyceae > Suessiales > Symbiodiniaceae > Effrenium > Effrenium voratum. The sequence goes on from CAUJNA010002024.1 coordinate 221,881, forward strand.
TGGTTCTGACCCACGGCCTCCCACAACGAATTCGCGGGCGCGCTGCCATTGCGCCACGGTTTTCGATTCATAGGCGTTCTGGAGCTCATGCGTAAGTAGCAAGCCCCAAATTTCACTCGCAGCTCCCATCCTGTCGGCAGGCGGCCAGGAAAATGGATGTGCAATCCCCAGCGTCGTTTGTCAGTAAGCCAGGCTTGGTTGCGACATGTGTTTACTCTGTGAAGGGAAACTAAAAAAAGCTGTTGATACAAGAGTGGTTTAAACACAGGGTTTCTATGTATAGGCGATCCAAAGGATGTAAAGGATGGTGTGTGCGTGTGTCCTTTTGAATATATGGGTGTGTCTTCTGTTGGGGGAACCTCTTTGGGGTGGTCTTAGAGGAGAACCACGTAGAAACAACCTATTTTGAGGGTCCTCTACCTTTTGTAATAGACAAACCCACACATTCTCCCTTCTGTGTGGAAGGCTTCACGCAATCCTTCGGGCCATCAAAATGAGCTGTCTATGGCTACATTGAGAGGAACATGGGAATTGGACGGAGCCCAAACAAACCCACAGACGCTGGGGGAAGGAATCCGAGCATATCCTTCATGGTTTTTGAGTACCTTGGATTGAACCTGGGGGGTTACTCCGAAATAACTGCGCAGATCAACTTGCCGAAGCAACCACTCTGGCTCTAGGAATTGTCTTTGTGGGGAGAAGACATTGAACCGTGACAGCGGATCATGCTTGAGGCCTGTTCCGTTTGGCATGTAGTCCAGGCACGACAAAGGCTGAAAAGCATTGGGCTCCATTTCAACTCGCAGGGAAGTATGCATCTCGTGCTTTCTAAAACCCCTAAGGCTCACCCCTAAAAGGCAGGCCCCCGGGCCCCCGGGCCGCTTTTGTAGACCCCGGGCCCATTTCTCAGGGCCCCTGGGGGAGCCTTGGGAGTGAAAGGGATCAGCCTGGGCCATGGTCGCGAGGATTCTGGGCCACGGGTCTGTAGACTGTAACTGTTTGGTTGAAATCCGGTTGGGCTTTCCACTAAACCCCCAAAAAAGGTTTTCAACTTTTTGCAGGGGGGGCCAACAGCAACCAAGTGGTTGAGTGTCTTTGGGCGGAGGGTAGCCCACGGAATTGAAAAGAGAGGCCGCCGGTTTCAAAGGCTTCATCACGTTTTCGCCTGCGGATTATTACTCTCGCCTTGTTTTTTTGTTGTTGGGGTGTCGGTCATCCGAAGGAAGGTTGGAGCCATGCGTTTTCAAGGTGTGCAACAACTATGCTTCGGGGTTGTCCTGTTGAGACACTGCGGATGAAGCATTGCCAGACTCAACGAACCTTTATGCCCTCCTGCCCTGGTGGGTCGCCTTCATTATTTCCGTTCACTCGGCACACCGCTAACTTTTCGCAAGGGGGCCCTTTGTCGGCCTCAGCAACGAACCAAAACACATCCTGTGATTTTGGGGATACGTTTGGGAGTCCAGCGTCAAGAAAGGACTCCAAGTGGAGGATTCCGCATGGAAGTGTGTCGATAGCTGTTCTTAACCAAAAAACATCGCCAGATCACGGGATCTCAACCCGAGAAGAGCGCTGGTAGGAAACCGGACACCCTCTTTTCTCTTGGCTCCCGCATAACTTTCCACTGGCTTGTGTGGTTAGTCTTCTTGAAAGGGGACAACTCTGGGTATGGATATGCGGATTTGTACTTAAAAACCGGACCCGCTGCAATCACAGGTGAGACACCCAAATTGCTTTGTAGATGCATGTTTTGCCTTAGCGGCCGTAGCTGAGTTCGCACCACTGAAGCTTTGTGTTGGCTCAAGAGCCACCAGAGCTGTTAGTTATCATTACAGTAGCCAGGGAAACCATCCTCCAACACCTAGTAGCCTAGAGATACTTGCAGCCCTGGTTTGCTGGGACCCGTTTCTTCAGAAAACCATTCCCCTAAACCTTGTGCCTCGGTGTTGGGGCCCTTGGAAGATGACCAACATGGAACCATATCCAACAAGCACCACTCCTTGGCAAAGGCTTGGCGTAGTTTTGTATTTTCGGGTATGGAGTGCCATGATATCTTATGGGGTTTGGTTGTGCTTGACCAGAATCTAAGGTGAATCCATTCAAGAAGCGGGGCTAGCATGAAGTGCTGGTCGGCCCTGTTTGACCCCTTTCAACAGGCAAACTCAAGGGCACTGGCAACAGTCCAAAATCGGAGCTTGCTTCTTTTGAACGAGGATGGGCATCTGTGCAAGTGGTTGTGCTTGAAGATTTTAGTGGGCGTTGGAGGTTCATGACGAAGGTGCTTGGGCGTGCAACCCGCGGCGTTCAACCCATCCACAATTATTGCTTGAGTATTCGTGCAACTTGCGTAGATAAGGTTGAACAAGACCGGTGTTTTCAGGTGGTTTCCTTTAAAACCAACCCCCACCAGGTACCCTTTTGCAAAACACACACTCAACTTGGTTGCTCCCAGCCATCCCCATAGCCTTTTAGCCTTTTAGTGTTGAGTAGTAGTTTCCATTTAACCCACTAAAAGTTAAACTTTTAGCGGGGGATCTGAGGGCAGCCCAGTCAAGTAGAGTGACTTCTGAGGCCCCCATCATGATCCAGTTCTCCTCCGGCGGGTCCCAGCCAGATACCCAGCTGCTGAAAGCATCTGAGAGCGAAGCATCGCATCCATTCTTCCATGTTTTGAGTACTCTGAGGTAGACGCAAGCCCAGGGGTGGTTGATCTGCAAAGGGGGACTCTTGGATTTACGTCTGGGTGAAGACATCGGCGGGCAAATATCGCGACCATCCAGTACTCCAAAGGCTGGTTTTTCCATATCCAGTCCCTGGGATGCTTGTTGGGAATTCTTCTCGGGGATTTGAACATGTTTCGGGGTGGCAGGTCCGTTTCGAAGGGAGTTTCCCTTTTTTCAGGTTGAATTGCAACTCGCTTCGGGTTAAATCTGCCCAGAACCGCCCGGCTGTCCTTGACGCTGGAAGCAGCGGATATTGGAGGAAACAGCGGCAAAGCCAAGATCAAAAGGAGTTTGTGCCAACTAAAGAGAAACTTGAGGCCTCGCAAGAGTTTGGATTCTGGGATCTTTGCCCCTATAACAAGGGTTGATATCTTCATGTTGTGCCCTTCTCGATGGTTGAAGCATCACTTACCCAAATCAACAATGACCTGAGAGTAACTCGAGCTGAAGATGTTGCAGTTAGTGATAGTGTGTTATTCAATCGTTGCTTTTGTTTTTGGTCGAGGGGTTAACAGCTCAGTTTCAGTGGTTGACTGCCAAAGTGGTATTCCACAACAGAAACGGATCGCGCTGGTATTTCACAAATTCGGATTCCAAGCCCTGCCTTCTGGTTTCCCACAGTAACGATCTTATCAACATCTGGTTTGGAGGAAGGGTGTTGGCTTGGGTTGGGTGAGGCGCTTTGGGATCCTAAGATATCATGGGTTGGTGTCCGCTGTGTCCACTTTGATTTGTAGACGATTTATATCTTCATGGGCAAGAGTGGTGTGGCTTCGATATATAGTGTCCTGGGGCTCAAAAGGGCATAACGCTCAAAAGCATGACCAGGCCACAAGGCAGAATCAACAAATTGGCATTGCATGGTTGTAGTTGGGAAACATTTCACATCTTTGCTTACTGTGGTTTAGTGGTTGAAATCCAACCACTTAACTGCTGAAGTTTAATTGTTTGCTCCCCGAACCCAACGTCAAAATTGGGTCCCTGTGTTTGGGGCTCAACGGTTCCTTTCCAGGGACCACGTGTTTTACGTTTCCAGGTACGGGTGACCCACTTCTCTACCTTCGGGTCGGATGGGAGCGGTGAGAGCTCTTTGTGCTTTGCTCCGGTCAGTTACTGGTTCAACAGCTTCCTTTGGACGCTAAACTGCCCATGCCTTTCAGAACTTCCCGAAAAACCAAGCAAATGCGGATTTGCATACTTGGTCAGTTTTTCCAGACCTGCGTAGCACCCAGTTTGGTTTTCTTGGACGTGTTGTTTTGTCCTACGTTTCCAGGATAGTGGAAGAGGGCCTTTGTTTCTCCATTTAGCTCAAGTTGGATACGGTCACTGGATTTGATTCGTACACCCCTCACATGGCTCTCGAGAGCCAACTTCGCGAACTGGGGTTTCAGCACGGAAAAATGGCTTGAGCTTACCTTGAGCTCAAGCCCATGATGACATGATCTATCTGTTGGTTGGAAGGGAGCCGGACGACGGGAGCTGGAGGTATCCTTAAATTTGCTTCTAAACAGAGAGTCTTTCGGAGCTACCAGGAGGTTTGTAAGGACATGGTAGTGATTGCTTTGACTTATGATTTCCTCATCTAAGATTGGCGAATACTCAGCGCTCTGGAAAGCAGTTCCTATTTGGTTGTGGTACCAACGTGTTTCAAATAGAAAAGCCCACCAACTTCGCCCATGAAGTAAGTAACACATGATATTCACAAGAGTGTGTGATGTTTGGTTGGCACAACCAAATGGAGGCGTTTGGGACCCCGCTCAAGGGACATTAATCATATATGGAGGGTGGGCGCGTGGCCGTTTCCCCGAGTGGTTGCGCCTTTTGCCTTTCGGGGTTTTCTCGTTCCGGTTTAAGCCAGCTTGCTTGCAGGGGATCCAAACCAAAGGCTGGTTCGTCAAAAAGGACGTGGTTCGTCCATAGCCTCGAAGATGGCAACAGGCTCGGGGACAACACGTCTGTGATGGTATTTTGGTTGAGCCAGAAGCGTCATGTTGACACCATATCAATCACCCCCAGTTTCTTAATAGGGCTCCCGGTGTCCTTGGGTGAAATGTGGGAAATCAGACCACTTTCCCCCACCCCCCTATTAAACTGGTTGGTTGATTGATATGGAGTCAACATTACCGTGCGAGGTTCTATGCGGGCAAGGGCTTGGACAACACCGAGTTCCATGCGGCCATCGCCGGCGCTGTCTCTGGAGCGTGCCCACAAGCGAAGCGAAAGCCCAAATTTCACGAGTCCTTGGCACGAGAATGCGGGACATCCAACCGCTTTCTGTTTTTTGTTTTTTGTTTTTTGGTATGCGTGTTTGCTTTTTTTGTCTTCCTGTTCTGCTTTTCTGCTTTCTTTTTTTGTTTGTTTGTATGTGTCCTTTCCTTGTTGTGTTTGTGTGTTTTATGCTTTCGTAGTTTTTCTGCTTTCTTGGTTGATTTTGCCATCCTGATTGTTGTGTGTCTGGTTTGGCGTTTCTTTGTTTTTCTTTACGCTTTCCAGCGGTGACCTCGAGACAAAGCTTGGGGCCTGTGGCTATCAAGTGGTCCTCTTTTTGGTTGTGGCGACTGAGCGTGCGGCTTCCAATGACCAAGCGGGCGACTTTTACCACCTGTGACATGCAACCGGTGATTGCCAATGCAACCGTGAGCGTCTTCCAAACAAGCTTTGGTCGGCAAGAACAACAAATCAGGATCCATCCCTGCTGGTCGGCCCGTGCCACAGTTCTGAGGCAATCCCGCTGCCAGAGTCGCCACAGGTTCCAACTCAAAAACCAAGCAAACCTGGGGGGGGGGGGTTCGATCAAAAGGTCCGAACATGGGATGGCCGTTTGTTGGAAAACCACGAGAAAAAATAACATGATACTTCAATTACATGGGAAGAGTTGCCCATGGTTAATTGGGGGCCGAAGGGGGGCGAAGCCGGGGACGACGTGAGGTACCACGTGCGTGCCGTGGCCGAGCAGTACGGCGTGCCGGTGATCCTGCACACGGAGAGAAGTTTGTTTCCATGCTGAAAGTCCCGAAGCTCAAACCTAGACCTTTTTTTTTTCCAGAGGGGGTTCCTTCAAAAGTCGACTACCAAACAAAGACTGAGGGCTATGATCGGTACCGATACCTTCAGTTTGGCAAGGCTACCAAGCCTTGCAATTCCAAGTACAGCAGGGCCTCACTTGCCCCCTTTTGTTTCTTCCTCAGAACAGGGGCAGTGAAGCGTTTCCACACCATTTGAAGACGATCAACACGAAGCATGTTTCGTCGCTTGCAGTCCAGGTGCATGAAAACGTAATTAGAGACCAGCGAAGAGTTGACTTTTTGCGGGTCTTTGCACATGGTCAATGCCGAGTGATACCAAAGAAAGAGTGCCCCTTTTTTCCAGCGGCCACTGGAGGCTTGAGACAATACGTGGTCTTGAGAGCAGGCACCAAAGAGCTGCCCTCAACGTATCTACATGCTTCCGGGTGCAAAAGTAGGCGTCCAGTTGCAGAGATACAGTGGAAAGGCGAGTATCTCTTTGGGATAACCCTTGTTTGTAAGGATCAAATTTTGAGGAAACAGGAGGAGGCCGGGGAGGGGGTTGAATCCTTTTACGGGACGCTCAGTGCAGATCGTAGGGGTCCCCTTCAAGGATTCGCTTGAATTGGGGTACCCTTCAAAAATTGTAGTTTCCTTTGAGGTGTCCCTTGAAGCCCAACCCCCGAAAGGTTCCATACCGTGGATGGACGAAAATGGACGAAATCCATTTCGCACCATTCAGAAACCCTGGTGTTTGATTCGATTCCCCAATTCATGCCAAAGTTATGGTTACAACCATGGTTTCTTTTCGTGGTGCGAATTGGATATTCCCGACTTATTTGGGCTCTGTTTTTTGAGGGTACCTATTGTTTTGGTTTCAAAGGGAAGCCAAAAAGGAAACTGTTGCCCTTTTATTTTTGGTGGTCCAACCTTTCAAACGACACACCCATCTGACCAAACTGAAAACAAAAACGCCCTTCCATTTTTGCTGGTCCAATCTTTCACAAGACGCACAGAGAATAGATGTGTCTCATTTCTGGTGGTCCAATCTTCAATCCGACACCTATCTGAACAAGCATATTAGACGCCTTTCAATTTTTGCTGGTCAAATCTTTCACAAGACACATCCAACTCCCCACCTGGGTAGGACGCCTTTCCATTTTTGTTGCTCCAACCTCTAGACACGACACACATCTAACTCCGCAAGCGAGAGGCGAGAGGCACACGTCATGCCGGCCGCCAGCCTCCAGCGGCCTGGGTAGGACCACTGCGCCAAGAACCTGCTGCCCTGGTTCGACGGTCTGCTGGAAGCCGATGCCTTCGACTCAGCTTCGATTGGAAGTCGATTCGAGTGGCGTTTGGGAAGCACGGGGAGCTTCCACGCGGTAAAGGGAATCTAATAATCACTAACGGACATGTTTTTCTTGTTTTTACCTTTTTTGTTGTGTTTCTCTTGTTGGCTTTACAGGGAATCTATCACCAGTGGACTTTTTTTTCAGGGGGCTGCAGGAAAAGGAAGGAAGTGACACGCCATTATAGACGTTAACTTTAACTTACACTTGTACCTGGTTGGATCTTTAGACATCTTTTAGGTTGAACTCGAGTGGGTTTCCAAAATTGAAGCCACAGAGTGAGGCACTCTTTGCAGAGGTGTTGTGGAACCAACTACTTCACCTTAACCCTTGGCTTGGTCCTAAGGTACCCTTCCCACTTGGCTTCAAAGGAGCTAGGCATACCCTTCCCTACTCAAGTTGGAAGCAAAACTGGCAAAGGGCTGGTCAAGATTGGTTGGAGATGCCAGGTTTTGTCGCCATAGTGGCAACACATAAAGCCTAAAAGGGCGTTCTTGGGCTCCACTCAGGTGAGGCCAGTACCCCACAGGAATTGGTCTATGTCCAAAACCAGAGGTGCCGTCCAAGTCGTTGTAAGGGGGGGAGGTAATTAGTATACACCATGCCTCACAGTGATCGCAGGACTTCGGCTTGTTCCCACAACATTCGAAAGAAATGACCTGCTGAGAGCCGACAGATTCCGGGAGGGGTTTTTCAGACTCTGGCAAGGCCCATTTTGCTTGCCTGTTGATGAACAGGAACCCAGGATGAACCTCTGGTGGATTTGGCAATGTGTTGTTCAAAGGTTAGAATGCCGAAACGAGTGTGCAACCAGGCAACTTGGGAGCTGCCAGGGGCACTTTTTGCCCTAAACATGTAAGCACTAGATTTGCAGAGCACTAGGTACAGTGGATGGACGAAATCCATTTCGCACCACTTTGAATCCATGGTTAAAACCATTAGTTGTTGGTATTTACAGGTGAATCATCAGAAACCAGGGTTTCTTAGGTGGTGCGAAATGGATTTCGCAACCATCCACAGTATGAATCTCCACCAGGCAAGGCAAATTTTGGGGGTCCACTCCTCCCCCCCGCCCAGGGACGGGGATTGCCCTAAACATGTAAACACTAAATTTGCAGAGCACTAAGTATGTATGCACCCTACTGATCCGTTGTTTTTCAAAAGCCGCCTATAGCAGCTACTTGTTTCTATTTGTCAAGGGTGCAGAACGTGTCTTTTTTTTTTCCGAAAGGATCACCTTGTGAAGTTTCATGTTGCCACTCAATTGGAGTAATCTTGAGAGGAAGTTAGGCGTTTGTCCAACAAAACATGTTGAAGGCCTGCCCCCTGAGCCTCTTGAAGCCTGCTTTGCGGAACAGGTCGGTCGCAGAGCAACCGACTAAAAAATCCTGGGAGGCCATTGGCCTGGGGAGGAGGGCGCCCATGGGAACTTCCCACAGAAACGCCGGTGGGCCCACCCATTCTTTGGTGCATTTTGCTTGGCTGTTAGGACTTTAACTCTTTGCCAACTAATGGGTTTTCTACTAAACCACTAAAAGTTAGACTTTTAGAGCAGAAAGCAACCGAGCATTTTTTCCTCTGCCCTCGTGGGGAAACAACTGCTATTTTGTCCGCCCAGATGGCAAGCCGACTGAGGAGCGGTACTTTGAGAAGCACGGTGAGCCGTTGTTCTCCTCCCACATGCTGGACCTGTCTGAGGAGTTGATCTGCCAGTCGTGTTCCGGGGTGGTGTCTTTCGGTTTTTTCGTTGCTTTCCGTTTGAAGCAACCATTGAGGGGACGTCAAACAGGGACCCAACTGACCCAAACTACATGTCCCGCTTTTTTCATAGGCGGCTACGGATTGTTTTAAGATAATATACTCAGTTGTTTTTTAGGTGGTGCGAAATGGATTTCGTCCACACACAGTAGGGGGTCCTTTTGGATTGCCATCAAACCTTAGCCTGAAAAGGACACCCTCCAAAAAAGCCCAAACCAAATAAGCGGACTTTCCCGAACGGCGGCAGGGTGTGGCCTGCCTGAAAAGATGACAATGTATCCTTTGGTATTCTCACTTGTTCAGTGACCTGTAAAAAAGGGACCCTTTTTGGGGGAGAACCATTTTTAGTGGGGCAGCCACCAAAAACAAAGGGAAAAAGGGTGCCATTGAACATTCACCTGTAAATACCAACAAACATTTTGCAAGGATTCAAAGCGGTGCAGGATTTCGTCCATCCACAGTATTTTGCCGCATAGCCACGTATCACCGAGTTGCCTTCTCATAGTGTGTTGAAATGGAACTTATCAGGATCCTTGTGTTCCCCCGTGAGGTACCACTACTCTTTTATTTGTGTAGTCAGGGCTGGGATGTGTCTAAGCTCCCTCGAACAACACTGGGAAGCAATGGGTCGGCAGAGGTAAATGCCCCTGGCACTGTGCAAGGCCCTTTTTTGTTCCGGGGTGGCCCCTGATTTCCGATTAGTGAGATTGTGGCGAGGTTGTAGATACGAGGGAACCTTGATTGCAAACACTGTGAAGCACTGGGATATTCGGTGAGAAACTTATGTTGACGTTTGGCTTCGGAAGACGATGGCTTTGTGGCTCCGGCAGACTAGACCATCCTTTGCGTGGCTTCCAAGACCGCCGGAACTGGAACAGATGAGCCGCGGACTTTCAGATCTATCAGAAATCCGGGCACATCAGAAAATAAGCTCAGCGATTTGGGTGGAAGTGGAGTTTCACTTTCCAAAACCAGCTGTTTCCCCTGGGGTTCTGATGGTTTTCGGGAAAGAAGGATCCCTGGAAAGAATGGGGAAGTGTCCCCTGGATGAATGGTGGTTCGCCTATTAACCGTTTGGGAATCGCAGTATGCTCAGATGAGGAGGTCTGTTCCTTGGGCAGCGTGCAGGAAAACTCTAGGCTGAATCACCCGCGGAGCTTTTAGATGGATTTGGCGGAGTTTTGTTAGGGAAGCACCTCCAAAGTGGTTGGTGGTTTCAATCTGTGGATGGACGGAATTCTGCACCGCTTTGAAGCTTCATGGGACACCATTGGTTTCTTGGAATTTGCAGTGGTGAATCATCCTTGCAGAGTTTCTTTGGTGATGCAGCCCCAGCTAAATCATGTCCACCCAAGGGTTCCGCAAATAACAAATCATGCCCATGGGCTTAACGGCTGCTTCTCAGGAGCCGTTGGAGGAGAACATCGAGCTGTGCGCCGGGGCGCCCAGGGCCTGCGGCAGACCCCACCTCCTTGGCGCTCGATATGAGGAGAGACGTTCGGACCCACCGGCCCCAGCCTTCCTGGGGGCTGAGGGTTTCTTTGCTTTCCTCCCCAATCAAGCAAAGGTGTACTGCTCAGCCCATGTCTCATGGGGCTTGGCCTATGCTTTGAAGAGACGGATTGAAGAACGGGGGCAAGGAGGATACAAGGGGCCAATAGCTACAAGAATTCTGCTTCCACAATCATGGAATCATTGGCTGAATAGTTCCCCGCAACCCCTTCCAATACAGCAGGCCCTTCTAGGCCCTCATAGTAAATTGTTTCCCCTGCACAAATTGGCGAAACGAACGTTGTGAGGCCAACCACCGACTAAGTCACATCACAAAATCTTATGGTAATCGGGATGGACAAAATCTGTCCCAGTTGGTAAGCGGTTTCTCCCAGTAATTCGTCATCCATACCGTCCAGGATTTTGTCCATGCGACCTTGGGTGTGTCTCAAAGAGTTGGACTCTTTTTGGTCGGCAAAAAGGCCACCAGAGGAAATTCATCATGTTACAATCCCATCATTTTGAGAAGCCCCCGGCCCAAAAACCCAAACACGAACACCCGTCGTGTTCCCCATCGGGTTTCCGCGCATACCTCTACCTCGCGAATCCGTGCGCTCGGAAACCCCGCGGAAATCCGCGCTCATCCGCGTGAATCCGTTCGCGAGGTGAAGTACATGGAGCGCATGGCGAAGATTAACTGCGGACTGGAGATGGAGCTCGGGCGCCGGTCTCGGGGAAGTCGACGCATGGGGGAAACCCATGGGTCCGACTGATGGCTGCGAAGTCCAGAAATCGCAGCACTTGGAAACCTTGGTTGAAATCATGATGTTGGTTGGTATTTTTCAGGGGGAATCGAATCATTCCAGGGTTTCTTAGGTGGTGCGAAATGGACTTCGCAACCATCCACAGTATGGGTTCTCATGGGTTTACAAGATTCCTTTCGGGCAAATGGAACAAACATGCAGAAGGGTCCAAGCCTCGGGAAATGCCAATATCTTGTTGGGTTTCAAAAAGACTCCCAAGCTCTTCCAAGGGGTAAAAGAGGGGTCAAGAAGTCCCAACCAAAACTGAAATGCCTTGTTTCTGTCTGGTGTTGTAGGCTAGGTCCCCCAGTAGTGCCCTTTTACACTTTTGTGGGGGAGGGTTCCCCTACTAAAATAGACTACAGAAAAAGGGTCTCCTTATCCTTATTCTAACCTCTTTGCTGGAGGACCTAGTAATAGGGGAACCTTTGCAACAAGCTGTTTGCCTGCAAGCGACCAATGACCGAGGGTTGATTCCCCAGCAATTTCAAGTGTCAACCACCCACCAGTTCCCCTGAGTCTTTGGAGGTGTTTCTGTTGAAAAAAAGAAAACGGCTTCTTGGAAGGAATGAGTAGGTTTCCCCTAGACCCATTTTTAGCACCTCGACCCCTGGACTTCTACCCCCTGGACTCAGAAGGTTCCGCGCGCCTAGGATCACCGGAGGCGAGGAGGACGGGGTCAACAACGAGGACGCCAACCCGGAAGATCTCTACTCCAAGCCCGAGGAGACACCAATCCGTGGTCGATGTGTTTTCCTTCGGTTTTTTGGACCCCTTTTCAGGTGGCTTAAAAGGGAAACTAAAGGGAACACCGAGGTGCCGTTTTATTTTTGTTGGGGGTGTTTGATTCCTAAACGAGGACACACCCATTTGTTCAGGTTTCCTCATAGTTTGTTGGTTTGAAATGGTGGTGGTAGTTAGGGGGTGGAACCAGAGGTTCAAATCCTCAAACCAAACCACCAAATGAGGGCTACCTCATTTTTTTTTGGGGGTACCGTCCAAACCACCCGTTTTGGCTGTGCCCCTATTTTGGCACAAACCCATTTGCACCCAATAATTTTTGTTGTTCAGACATTTTTGAGGGGGTTGCCCTAGGTCAACATGCCAACAAAGAATTTGTTGTTGCCCATGGCCACTAGGGTCTGGGGCCGGGGCTCTGAATGTTCCACACGGTTGCATGGTCAAACTTGGGTTGTGATTGAATAAGGATTATGGGTGCTTAATAGCCATCAATAGCCCACATGTTGTTGATTTAGCCAAGGGGATACCAAAAGCGGATGGGCGTACCTAGGATGTGTTACCAAGGCTTGGTCTTTGACGACTTCCACGTTGGTTGGTCGTTCAATACGGTGCCCGTACAGGGACATCGAAGTGCCGCGGCCCCAAATAGGCGTCTGTGTTTTCTTGAGGCTTGGTGGTTTAAACACCAGCAAATTTAGGGATCCCTCTATTTGACACAAAATGGGAACCCCAGAGAAATAAACCCCTGGTTGATGTTGATTGGTGGCTGTCCCCCTTTGGGGATTCATCACTTTGGAGGGAACACCCCCCCCAATTGGGCCAATTGGGACGGGCTTATATTCGAATGGGTCAACATTACCCATTGGAGTTGTCAAAATTTGGGCTCCAAGTGATCGGTGCGCGTTTGTTGCCTAAACTGTGGCTCTTTGTGGGGCCCCCCAATTTGGAGAGAGACTCATTTGAAGGGAGGGTATCCATCATTTTCCATGTCAACCAGCAGAAGTAAGCCTTCTACAGGTATCAGTCTGGTCGCGCTTAGTTACTGGAAAGGGTCCCAGTGTTCCAGCAACCCTTTTGTTGGATCCCTGGTTTTTGTGGGGGGTAGATGAGCAACCACCCCCGCAAGTTCCAAACCACCGGATGTCAGCAAGGAATGAATTCGAATGACCCCGATTTAAACAATCCATGTCCTATGGTTTTCTTTAAGGGGGCAATAGCTGTTCTAAGGGGATGTATGGTAATAGCTATACTAAGAAGATGTATGGGAATAGCTGTACTTAGGTGATGTATGGCAATGGCTGTACGAAACGGTTCATTCTCGCTGCGCCATTCCCTATCGCAGCAGCCAGGAGATCTGGCAGGTCTACGAGGCTCTCTCCAAGGCCCGATCATTTGAAGCTCGCGGGGTGGTCCGCTTGTCACTAGGAATCTGCACCGAAGGCGAACCAGGGAAGTCGAACATCCCCGCACCAGAAGGCAACAATAGTGATGCCATAGAAAGGTTGGTTTCCTTTTGGTTTCCGTTTGAAACCATCCGCCGCCCAAAAATTTGATCCAAAAGCTCTGGCTTCAAACCAAGGAAGAAGCAGAGCCCTATAAAGTCTCCCTCAAGCTAACCGAGTGAACGATTCCCTCTTGACTCTCAAATGGGCAACTAGGAATGAACCAGGGGTTAATTGATCCTAGGTTCCTTTTAAATGAAGGGACATCTGAACGAATGAAGGGACCTTCTTGATTTCAGGTGCTCGGCAGAGAGGATGTGACTTTGGAAAGCCCCTGTTTGACGCAGCTGTGGCAACGCGCGATGCACCCGCAACCACACCGGGATTCCTTTCATGGAAGGGGCAACAAATCAAACTGCAGTTTTAGGGTGTTTTGGCAGGGACACCTGCCCCTGCAACACAGTAGCGCAGGTCCAATGGGGTACCTGAACTTGACTGCTATTGGGTTGGATCCTTGCACTTATACTTTTGGGAAATCAAGGGGTTTTCCACTAAACCCCCAAGAAGTTCAACTTTTTGCAGGGGGGGTCAACAGCACCCAAGTTAAAATGACATGGGTTTGTCCTCGAATCATAGGGCATCCTCATCGTTGTGGCACTTGCCGGTGCCCGCGGCTGCTTTCTGGCACGCGCTCTAGTTACCGTGGCCCGAGTGTGGGTGAGCTATTCTGCGCGCCGGTTGCTGGCCTCAGGCGCGCAGGCTGCTTCGTCTGGGTGCGTCCCCCCGTATCGCCCTTCTCTCCCCTTTTCTGGGGGAGGGTTCGGGACCCTACCAAAATAGACAAAAGAGGAAAAAAGTTGGTACCCTTGTTCCACCCTCTCTACCGGAGGACCTAGAAACCCTCCATGTCCTATCGTGTCCTATGGTTTCCTTTAAGGGGATCCGTGAAACGGCTCAATTCCCCAAATCCCGGGCTCTCTACCGGCGGGCCTAGCCAAGTCCTTTGGCTGAGACTCAGGTGCCCAATGGCTTCTTCACCATCGCCGCCGCCTTTGGCAACGTGCACGGCCCGGCGGCCGAGAGTGCGAGAGTGCGAGCGGCGGGCGGGCGAGGGCGCGGTTGCGGACGCGGAGAAAGGTGTCCCTTTAAACCATCCCCAAAAAGGGATCCCCCACCCAAACAACAAATACTGGCCTACCCCACTGTTCTCTGGTTGTCCCTAGGTTTTGGTTGGGGCTGGTGGGCGGGGCGGCGAGGGGTGGAGGTTTTCTGTTGGGAAGAACTGGAGGACCGTTTGGAGTTGGTTCTGAGGCTCACTAAGGTTCTATGAACCAGAGTCCAAGCCGAGTTTTGGGGGGCAGCTGGGATAGTTCTCATGCGAAGCGAGGTGAACTCGCAGAGATCTGAGCTGCTCAGTCTGCACTCTTTGTTGAGTTTCTTCATTCAGTGGCTGCTATGAGGTCTAAGCAAATCTTGGCTTTGGGGCGACCTTGAGTTCAGTTCCGGGTTCATGGGAGCTTCCGGCTGCAGGGGGGGGGGGGTGACATCAACCGCTGCCGGACGCAGCCTGTGGGCCATGCGCAGTTCGGGTAGAGGAGCTGGGCTTCATGGGATGGGAGCGGGTCCTCATCTTCGGAAGCTGGGCCTTGAGGTGAATTCCGAGGTGAATTCGACCAGGCGAAGGCTCTCCGGATGGAACCAAGCCCTTGCGCCTGCACCTTGCACCACAAGAAGCCCAAGATGGGAAGGCTTTCTCAGAGTGCGGGATGTTCCGCCAGAGCGTGAACAACGTGAGGATGAATCTCAATGCGAGGAGGCGGAGGCAGTGGCCGAGGAGCAGTTTGGTTCCTGTCGAGGCTCAAGTTTTTCTAAGTCGGGTCAGCGTTAGGGAATGTTAGATTGCGTTCTACCCCTAAAGGAAAACCAAGCAAGTGTGGCCACCCGCTTACATCAGGAGACGTCACGATGATTTTCCATGCTTTCGGTTTCGGAAAGGGAATACAGCAGTCGCTGGGAGTTGGGAAAATGTAAACATGAAAGCTAATGCAAGGTCTTGGGAAGCTGGTTCAAGACCTCCAATGAGATTGCATGGAAGCGTAGGCGGGAGAAGACATTTGACATGTATATGTGTTGATTGTTTTGAGGGTACTCATGCTGGGCTGTTCAAAAGATTGGAGGTTTGCTCATGTTGACACAAACCCCGTGTTTCTTGAGAACCTGGAAATACGCGTGACCTCAAACTGGAAGTGGAATATTAACGTGAAAGTGGATGTGGAAACTTATTCAGCTGTGCCGAAATTCTCCAACGCATGCAATACCTGTTGCTTCCAGCAAGCTATACAAGCCAGAGGGAAACCATGCCTTCCTGTCCACTCAACAAAAGCACGGCGTACAGTAATAGACCAAAAAACATACCCTCAGGAAAACGGGCTCAAACAAAAACAAACTAAAGAGTTCGTTTGGTTTAACACTTAAACACACAACAAGACCAAGTTGGCTGGCTGGCAAACTGCCTTGTTGGTTGGTTGGTTGGTTGGTTGGTTGGTTGGTGGGTGGGTGGGTGGGTGGGTTGGTTGGTTGATTGGTTGGTTTGGTTGAGCTGAAGCACACAGCTCAAGACAGCCCTGCCGATTCTTGCCGCCAGGTGTGTACCAGCCGGGCAATGTGCAGCTGGAGCCCACCATCCTCGACAAGGCGCAGAAGTGGGGAGCCCCAGTCAGCGGTTTTTTTGGATGTCAGTGAGCCCCGGTTATTTAGCCGGCCAAAAGTTCAACGGGGTCGGAGGACAGCCCAGTTTTGCATTTGGGTTTGTCTCAAAATGGTGAAACCTCCAAACTGGTGGTTTTCCCTTAATAATAATAGTAAACAAAAAAAATGCACTATCTCCACCCTAACGGGACAGTAATACGACTGTCCTATTGATAGGGGGTGGCACCCACAAAAGGGACACCCCCTTTGTCATTCAACCAGGGGTTTATTAATCCGGGGTTCCCATGACTGTTTTTGGAAGACTGCGTGGGTTGCCGAAAGTTTAGGTGCGCTCTTTGAGGTATGCCAAGCTGACCCCTAAAGGGACGAATCACACAAGGGGTGGATGTACTAAGGGCCCTTGGAAAATTCAAATTGAGCTGTGGGGTATTTCTAAAAGCCAAATTGAGCGATCTGCCCAGTGAATTCCTTTTGGTTTGCTGCTTTTTTGGGCTACCCACTATATATTTGTTGAACGGACACCAAAGCAACAATGCGAAATTCGTTAAGACAGCGCCAGACCTTGAGGAGTTTAGTGGGTTTCCAGCTGCCATGATATTACAACTACACTTTTTTTTAAACCAGGGCTGGTTACGAGATTGGGTTTCAAAGGCAAACCGTTGATATCCGAGGGCTTGCCCATGCGGCAAGCCCTTGCAACCAGTTTGGTAGATCCCACTTCCTTGCTTCAAAACTTTTGGTTGCCTCAACAAATGCCAGAAGCTACGTTACTTCACTGTTCTTGGCAAGTATTTTGGTGTTTTTGTTCTGTTCATGTTTGGCAGGGCGCTGTAAAACCAAACAAAAACATTGCTTTCTTGCTACCATACCAAGGGTTGTGAAGGTTAATTTCCGCCTTTTTCCGCAGATGGTTGTTGATCATCAGCCAGAAGATTGGTTGCTTTTTGGTTGCCAATCCACTGGGAAAGCGAGAGATTCGGCGGCAGCCACAGCACAAAAAAACCTGAGGTACATTGCCGACAAGATTGGAGCTGAGGAGTGGGGGTGGCACCAGTCGATCCGGAGCATATGCATTTCATCGCCATGAGATACTGATGTATATATGCACTACATATATATATATATGGGCACACACACACACCCCGCCAGAGCCTACCTTTCCTCTCTTCTAGTTGAAGGTGTCAACTCCACTCTGTGTGCCTCGTTCTTGCAGATGCCACACTGTAAAATACAGTGTTCTTGTTGGTGTTTTACCTTCTGTATGACAGCAAAATTATTCTTTGGTTTAAGCTTGAAAGGCGACAAAGCGAAAACGGATTCCGTTTTCGGATTCGAGTCTGGCTTTGTTTGAAAACACCGGTTTTTACAGTGGTTTTCAGTACACCAGGGAACTAACATTGAGCAAATGACGCTTTTTTCAGCTTTGAGCTCTGCAACCTGCACAGACCAAAAAGCAGAAACCAAAAAGCAGAGAATCTCCTGAAAGCGAAAGCTCTAAGACCTGCACGTGCCAAAAAGCATCTCCAGACCAATTCTGGGAGTCTGGGCATGTTTGCCCATGATTAGTTTAGCCACATTAAACCTAAATCAGATTTGGGAATGAGTTACTATTAAAATTTGTTTGCAAGCGCCAACTGATGTCTTTCCAGCTTAAGCTCTATTCCAATTTAAGTCATATTTGGGAAGGGGCTCCCCATTAAAACTCGTATGTTCAAAAGCCAATTGAATTGTGTCGCATTAATACAGTATATTTAATCCTACTGAAATGTGTTAGTTCCTTTATTTCAAGCTCTGGTTAAATGTACAAATTATGGTGCATTATGAATTGTGGGGAACTGTGTCCTTAAACTTCTGTTCACCATTCTGGAGGCCTCCCGGCTCCAAATTGTGAGGCTTGGAGAACCCAACATTAAACATTTCGAGGATTCTCATCTCCAGATTCTAGGCTTCAGATGTTTCAAAATGGACATTTCAAGGGATCAGAGGTCCAACAAACTGCTGCAAAACAGAGTGGTTTGCACAAATTGCTGAGATTGTGTTCCCTTGGACCGAGGATTGTTTTTCCCAAACAACACTTTTCCCGAAACAACAGTATCCAGTTGCTACGCATTATGCCTACATAAGGTTTATAACTTTTATAAACCTTCTTGAGTGGCTTCACCAATTTCAGACTTTTCTACTGCCGGTGTACAATTGCAAAGCGGTAGATTCTGAGCTGATGGACGAAGATGTCGCATTTTTGGACTCAGTGCTGGATCAACGCGAACGTGCCCTTCGAAACTTTTGGCATGTGGTGGCCGGGCCACCCAGGCCTCTCATGACAAAGCAAGCACAGCTGGGAGGGTGCTGCGGACCTTTTTGTCTGAACTCGACTTGATGCGGTGTGTGACTTCGCCTGAGTTGCCAAAGCTGGAGATCGCGAGCAAACTGGCACAGCTTGTGTTTTTGAAACACTCCGCGAAGGCGCCCCATTTCTCAGCGGAGAAAAGTGGTTGCCTTTTTGCATGTGTTTGGTTCAGGAATGTGTCAATCCACAATATTGTCGAGCATCCACACATTTGTTTCAAGGGTAACCTGGGTTAAGATGCTTTGAAAAGAAACCAAGACAATGATAACAAGACTAGAGACGGCAGACATATATCTCCTTAAACAAGGTTGTCTTCTGCAACAAGCACGGATGCATCTCTATCACAACAAACAAACCCACAAAAAATCGGATGCATCCCTCAACACACAACCCAAAACTCATTTTTACCCCCAAACTTCATGGTTGGTTTGTGCGACCGTAACGTCATTTGGAACCCCTAGATCCACCGAACAAGCTCCGGAAATCCGCCCACCCCCCCACCTCACCCCCACCTCACCCCCCCACCTCACCCCCCCACTTCACCCCCCCACCTCACCCCCCCACCTCACCCCCCCCCAACCGCCACACCCCCGTTTGTGCGCAACCATCGAATCAGCAGCTGCAAAAGGAGGGCTCCAAGCCGGTGAGCTTCGTCTTCCACGGCGGCTCCGGCAGCGACCTCAACGACATCCGCGAGGCGGGGCTCCGCTCCAGTCCCCCTCCGGAGGGTCGATCGACGCGGGTCACTGGGTGGCTTCGTCTGTTTCAATGGGGGAACACACACACACACACACACACGCCACCTAAAAACACGGGTCTGTCTGTCAAGCAACGGGGAACAAGGAAGTCCCTCTAAGACATTTAGGATCTGTTTTGCAACCTTTTTGTCAAGGGTATTCGTTTCGGGGTTGAGTCTGCACAGTATCCTCGAAGTGTCCATGGTCTATTCCATTAAGCTTCCCTTTACACCAACCGTTCAGTTTGGCACTTGCGTGCATGAAAGGAGTCCCAGGAGGATGTTGATGTTGCGGGTTCAGCGTCCAAACTGTTGCACTAGTTGATGCGAGAACCCTACCTGGATAAATGACGCAGTTCTGCGCGTGACTCGACCGGCGTTGGATTCCCGACAAGATCTCTGCCGAATATGAAAACTTGGTGCCCAGATGCTCGAGGGGGTGTGCAATGCACACCCCGGCCCTGTGCATAGCACACCCCGTGGCTTGCATGCCAAACTGTGGGGTGTCAGGGGTCTTCGCTATTTTTTTTGGGGTGTCACCAGGACACCCCGAAGGCTGAAGTCTATGTTGATTCTGTCTAACGCGTCACAGGCCCTGCAGCTACTTGCATGCAGCACGGCCAGTTCGTCGAATCTGCTGAACATCAGGTTTTCACGGTTTTCATGGGCTGACTGCTGAGGACAACCCTGCATCATTGACGTGTCAATGTTGAGGCTTGATCAAGGAGCTGGTTTGCTTTTTGATGGTTGTGTTTCTCACCCTTTGCTGGCTGCAATTGAATGGTTTGCCAAACTCTCCTAAATCCGTAAATCCTGGGGCAGTTGCTAGACAAACGCAGTGCGAAGCAGCTCAGCGGCGCTATGAAGCACAACCAGACCAAGCCGCAGAAGCGGACATACGGCCGAGGTGATGGCCCGTAGGTTGATAATGCTTCAGTAGCTGCTAGGTGCAATCACTGTGCAGGGCAGGTTCGACAGAGCAGGCTCAGCAAGCCCCAGCCGATCTGGCTCTAAGACTAGTCTCCACTTGGGCTTTCCAGCTCGCCTTTCCGAAGGGTTGTGGAGGCCTTCGACCTTCATGGGCAACGCTCTCTTATGAAAACATTGCGAAACATCAAACACCACCTGCTTTTGCTTCCTGTTGCAGGGGTGCATCATCACGGGCCGAAAACAGGATGCTCGCACCTGGTAAGAGTCCAAGAGAGGCCACAGCAAAGCCGAGGCGCCCACACATTTCAATCTGAAGCGGTTCAATCACAAAGTAGGAGCTGCAGTGGCACTTGTAGCCTTTTCAGTCCAATCCAACTTGACCCCCCACCGTTGCACGCAATCTGGTTGCAGAATGTCTACCTGCAGGGGCGCGCACGTGAAAAACAAGGCGTGAAGCGGAATAGAGTGTTGGCGGCGTTTCTGAACCAGAACCCTCTCCAGCATTTACCACCAAAAACATGTTGAACTGTCAGACGCACAGCTCTTTGCATGTGAGCTGGGGGCTTGGACAAGTGGTCGCAAGCGCGATGTTTTGACTCTACTGCGTGTTGCTGCCCCATTGTTTTGAAGCGTTCAGCAGGTTTCCGTCTACCAACGCCCGTGTTAGTCAAATCATGTACGGGTTGGAGATTCTGTTTCTGCAAAGCTCTACAAAGGGCGACATCCTATGGCAACACGTCAAACATCATAGTCCCAAAGTCTCAAGTCAAACAGATCCTACCAAAGTTTTTTCATAAACTGCACTGGAGCTTCAAGTGCCCCACTAGGATCCAGCGGGTTGTAACGGGCTCGGGAACTCCAGCACCAGAATCCGACAGAATCCGACGGAATCCGACGGAATCCGACGCTCGGGGCGTCAAATCTCCTAGTTTCGACACCCCCTGACCCGAATCCGACGGAATCCGACGGAATCGCTTGGGGCGTCGATGCTCTTTTAGTTTCGACACCCCCTCCACCCCCAATCCGACGAAATCTGACGGGATCCGACGCCCCAAGCAATTCCGTCGGATTCCGTCGGATTGGGGTCAGGGGGTGTCGAAACTAGGAGATTTGACGCCCCGACCGTCGGATTCCGTCGGATTCCGTCGGATTCCGTCGGATTCTCTCGGATTCTGGTGTGGGGGGTCCCGAGCCCGCGCGTCACAACCCGCTGGATCCTATTGGGGCACTTGAAGCTCCAGTGCAGTTTATGAAAAAACTTTGGTAGGATCTTTTTGGTTTGAGACTTTGGGACTATGATGTTTGACGTGTTGCCATAGGATGTCGCCCTTTGTAGGGCTTTGCAGAAACAGAATCTCCAACCCGTACATGATTTGACTAACACGGGCGTTGGTAGACGGAAACCTGCTGAACGCTTCAAAACAATGGGGCAGCAACACGCAGTAGAGTCAAAACATCGCGCTTGCGACCGCTTGTCCAAGCCCCCAGCTCACATGCAAAGAGCTGTGCGTCTGACAGTTCAACATGTTTTTGGTGGTAAATGCTGGAGAGGGTTCTAGTTCAGAAACGCCGCCAACACTCTATTCCGCTTCACGCCTTGTCTTCACGTGCGCGCGCCTGCAGGTAGGAATTCTGCAACCAGATTGTGTGCAACGGTGGGGGGTCAAGTTGGATTGGACTGAAAGGCTACAAGTGCCACTGGCGGCTCCTACTTTGTGATTGAACCGCTTCAGATTGAAATGTGTGGGCGCCTCGGCTTTGCTGTGGCCTCTCTTGGACTCTTACCAGGTGTAAGCATCCTGTTTTCGGCCCGTGATGATGCACCCCTGCAACAGGAAGCAAAAGCAGGTGGTGTTTGATGTTTCGCAATGTTTTCATAAGAGAGCGTTGCCCATGAAGGTCGAAGGCCTCCACAACCCTTCGGAAAGGCGAGCTGGAAAGCCCAAGTGGAGACTAGTCTTAGAGCCAGATCGGCTGGGGCTTGCTGAGCCTGCTCTGTCATTGTGCGCGCAGCAGGGCAGTGGGTTGAACTGGCGTCATCAGTACTCAAGGAAAGGTCCGGCTGGGTTGCGTCCAGCAGCTTGTGAGGCATTAGCAACCTATGTGGCCGTCAGGTTGGCTGACAAAAGCGCAGTAATTGCCACCTCCAGGTTTCTTGCCCGTATGGCTGCTTCGCACAGCTTTTGTCGGTTCGCAGTTGCCTTCTAACAAAGTTTGGGTTGTAGGGGAGCGGGGAAAACATTTCTGAGTTTGGAATTCCACGGCAAGCAAATACACAAGCGCATGTGGAAACGCGAACCATCAAAAACCGGCCCAGCTCCCTGATCAAGCCTGACATTGACATGTCAATGATGCAGGGTTGTCCTCAGCAGCTAGCCCATGGAAATCTGATGCAGCAGATAGCCCTGACCAGTGGCGCCTTGATCCATAGTGCGCAGCTGGGCCCACGACGCATTAGACGACTAGCCTTCGAAACGTCCTGGTGACATTCCTTCAGAATCCTTAAAGACCCCTGCCGCAATTTTGCAGGCTAGCGATGGGGTGCTGTTTGCGCACTGCAAACCCCTCGTGCAAACTGGGAAGTGAGTGAACTCAGAAACGGCGCCCCGATCATTCACTTGACGCCCCGCAACGCCCCGCGACACCCCGACGCCCCAAAATCAAATCGTGAGCGTCTGGGTGGGTGCCTTGGACAAGGTGAAAAGCATCTTCGGTCACAGCAAGTTTGTGTTCCTGACTTGATTCTACATAGACGAAGTGGAGATACTTCAGTCGATCAAGATCGCCGCGAAGATGTCATGCAAGCTGGACGGTCTCATGGCAGACTTGGATGCTATAACTTGGCTGCAGCCTCACGATCTTTGGCAGCGTCAAGTGCTCTCACGATTTCTTTCATTTTGTCTTGTAGTTGCTTTACTAGGTCCCCAGTAGTGCCCTTCTCTCCCCTTTTTTTGGTTGGGAGGGTTCCCCTACTTGAAAAAAAAGCAAAAATAAAGGTACCAACTTCTTGTAACCTCTCTACTGGTTTGGACCTAGTTTAGTTACTGTTTTTGGGGGCATGTACTTTTATCATAGCAGTTTGTAGTACGCCAATACCCAACGCGGTATTTTGGCTCAAGTTTTCCCTCTGGCAAACCCACACTTGCCATACTCGTCACGGCGCCTTTCAACGGCGCGGCGCCCATCATCGCGCAAAAGGTGCGCGTTGCCGGGAGGCCGCGGTTGGGGCTTGGTCGTGGAGGTGGGTCAGGACACGGGTTTGGGAGGGTGCTGCATTTGGTTTGCTTTGCTCGCTCGCTGCGCTGCATTGTTTGCCTGCCTGGTTTGCTGCTTTGTGCTTGCTTTCGGTTGTCTCTGCCCTTGCTGGGTTCATTCATCTTTTGGTTAAAGGCACCCTGTTTTGGTTCGTTTGTTGTGCCAGCCGGGGGCACCGCTTTGCCCTTGGGACTGGGGGACTTAAACAATCTCTTCTTGTTGGTGGGATTGGGCCTGTTTATTCTCTCCCGAAATACTGTTTCAAACCCTTTCGCAGGTTATCAGCCGTAGGATTCGTCCTCGGTTGGCACCGCGAACCCCTTTTAATAATAACCCTGCAGGTACCGTAGGTCTCTGTAGGCGTCATGTCGGGAATCACTGAGGACGGACCTCATGTGGTGACCGACGAATGGGTTCTCGGCCAGGCCGGAATCTTGGACGTTGTGAATGACGACCAAGTGCCCGGACAGCCGATGTTTTCCGGTCCTGACTTTTTGTCGGACCACTCTTTTTCAGAAGCAATGCCTTCAGGAAGATCCAGTGCTACTCGCACTGATGACCTATCGTCTAATGCCTCAAGAGCTAATCGCTCTCAGGGTCATGGGGCTAATCGTCCTGACCATGATGATTCCGTCTCAGGACGTGATGATGACGAGCCCGGTATTGCACCTGGAGCTCAATCCTCATCTTTCCCGGAGCTGATGAATATTGGTCAGTCCGAGTTTCGTGACTCTCGAAGTAGCAGTAGACCTGTGCCAACCAGTAGTATAGTTTTTCAAGCGCTCGGTAATCCCGAACCTGGTACATCCAGTGGAGTTGCATTTGACGTTCATCTGCCGACCGAATCCGGTGGGCTCGATTGGAGAGCCTCATGGCCCAACGACGGAAACATTTTTGGTATGGATTTTGCCGCATGGATGCCAGGGCCACCCGCCCCGTCATCTTTCCCGCAATTCCAAAGCCCAAAACGGGCTGCTGGAAGCGATGAATTCATGCTACCTTTGTCGATTGAGAATCTCAATCCTGACGTGGCCAGCCGTAACGTCAGGCCAAGGCCGTCGGTAAACCCGACCATGAGGAACATGTCCCCTCCCCCAGGACTTTCAGGATTTGAGAGCCCTAGGGAGCGTAATATCGTAGATAGATTGGATTTGCATCCCAGTCCAACCCCAAGCAAACGATCAAGGTCAAATTCGACTGGATCGCATAGGGCAAGGGGGATGGATCGGGAAACTGCCCACAGGGGTAACCCCAGTGCGCGGGACTCAGGACGCGGTCGATCAGGTGATCCAGCGTCGATCATTGGTAGAGACCCGTAAACGCGGACACACTCGTTAACGTGCTTGATGGGATCGAAGCATTCCAGGAGGAATTTAATAGGTCAAGTGGCTTGAACGCGCAAGGCGTTCGCCCTACGCCCAACGCGGCTTCCATTTTCGCCCTGGACACATGGACGGAGCTAATGTTCCAATAGAATCTGAGTCCATGATGGCATCAAGTTCTAGTCGCAATCATACCATCAGTAATGCGACTGATATTGAATCGATGTCTGAGTCTAGAGTGTCCAATGCGACCGACTTGAATGACATTGTTATTGCTGACTCGAGACCTGATGTTCCTATGCGAACGGATAGGCCTGTTGTTCCTAAACTGTCCGTGGCCAAAGGCCTGGGCATGACACAACCCTCTGCGGTTCGTGATGCTAGGAGATCTGCTCCGTATCAGAGTCAATCTCCTAATCGGAGTGAGTTCCCACGGCCATCAACGGCCGTGCAGGATGATTTCAGAACTCCTCCGAGATCTAATCCAATCATGGTTGATTTGTCCACTCCTCGAGATCGCGGATCAGGATTTGGTCCTGCGAGTGAGGAGCAACCCAACGAGGTTGCTGATCTTGTAACAGCCCTTGAAAGAGGGAGAGTGGACTCTTCGGTAAGTGCGATCATTCATCGCCTGGTTGCTAAGGTCGAAGACCTTGGGCGTAGGAATGATAGAAGTGATCAATGCATCAAGCAGCTCTCCACTGAGGTTAACTCGTGGAGGGCCAAATACGACCAATGCGTCCATGTGAGTAGCACGTGTACGCAGGCTGCGAACGCGGCCATGCAGCTGTCACAAGGGACTAAGGACATCGTGACCGAGCTTGGCCAACGCGTCAAGATCGTTTCCAATCGCATGATAAGCATAGGCGATGCCTTAAATGAGCGAGCCAGCTATGATGATGTTGCTCGCTCCATCACCCAGGTTCAGACTGTTTTTGAATCCCTTTCTGATCGAGTAACCGGGCTTATAGCTCGTGTTGATATGATCGAGAGATCTCTAGTGGAGAGCCAATCCAACCATCCTGCGATTGGTGGAGTAAACCTCAAAATCGAGGACCTGTCCACTAGGGTATGTCAGATTGATAGGATGATTCAAGATATCGAACAACGCTGGACCAATAATAGGGACGGCATAAAGTGGGTTAAAGACCAACTTTATGAGACACAAGCCAACCTTGAGATAAAGTCAAGGGACTGCAAATCCTACACGGACAAGCAAAATACTCATAACATGGCCGTTTCGACTACGCTCAACAGTAAGCTCGAGCAAATGCTCGAGGTGCTGGGTAATACGGCCCAGAGAATTAATTCTCTCGAGTCAAGGCACTCGAACCAGGCCTCAAGTAGTGGATTGAACGATCGCGCAGGAGGAAGGCGTGCCGCGTCCCGTACTCCGGAAAAGCGGCCACCTCCACCTGGCCCTCCTGATGGTGATCCTCCACCACCTCCTCCTCCAGACTGGCAAAGCCCAGGAGGAGGGGGGAAGAAGAGTGCCGCCGGTGGGAACCCTGGCGACCCTGGTAAACCCAGGTGTAAGTACGTAGGTGATGGATATAATCACCTCATGGCTGAGTTTCACTGCAAGATATCTGTGAGTATTGTTTCTCGTTTAAAGAGAACCTGTGTGAAGAATGTTCCCGTAACGGACCCCGATGCGGAGTCTGTAGGGAGAGCTCGTTCCTGACCAAGGGAATCGAGTGCCAGTTTTGTAGGACCTATTACTGCACCAGACATTCTGCTGGGCAGGATGACTACAGGAGGTTTGGATTTGTCCAGGGTCCCTGTTGTCTTGCGTGCCTTAGGGACGAAACTAGGAGAAGAAGGGATCCCGATGGTAACCGTGTCAGGGATAGATCTCCTGGAGGCGCACCTGAGACGAACCCGACGCGGTCGTACTCGCCGCCTCTGCGACCACCCGTTGACAGATTCCGTGACACTCCCACTGGGGGTCAACCCAACGCGGCTGATCTTCAGAGTCCTCCGAAGGCTACGCAACCCGTGCCCCTGGCTAAACGTGAAACCGGATATTATCCTGGATTTGATCCCAACGGTACAAGACCGAAGGATCCTTCAGGCCTTGAGCCGCCGACCATGCGTGGCCCCGATCCTCCTGACAAGAACTGTCGGATGTGTGATCGGGATATTCCTGACCCCAGCAAAATTGGGGAATGTAAGATATGCATGAAAAGGGCATGTGAGATTTGCATTCCGAAGGCTACTCGCCTTTGTCCTGTATGTGCACTGTCAATCGGTAGTTCTCAGGTTCCACAGCATCTTTTCGGGACTGGTGGCGGCGGATACAGTAGCCACCATGATCCGAACTGTACAGCTGCGACTAAGTGCATTCCCATAGACCTCCCGCCAGAGCCCGACGCGGCTGGGCTGAGGGTATGGATAGCCAATATGAAGGAAGCTGTTAGCAATGCCTACAGCTATGATGGACTTTACGTCATCAATTGGCTAACTGAAGTCGAGAAGGCAAAGACCTTTGATGAGCTGGACGGGGAATGTAAATACCACATCCTTGAAGCCAGGTTCAATGCAGCCATTCGGAAGTGCATCAAGACTGTTGCAATTATCGATAAGATTAATCGTCTCACCGAAGCCGCTCAACGCTCCAACAATCGCATCAAGAGTAGGCAGATCCTGTGGCTCTTATACGACCACTTAAGGACTGCGAATATCGGAGAGCAATCGTTCAGGATAATCGAGCTCTCAAACTTGCGATGCAGTGTGTCATCTTTCTATACTGAAGAGGAGCGACTTGAAAGGTTCATCGCGAAGTGGGATCACATCCTTGCGGGTCTCGATGAACCGCTGACCGAACAGGTAAAGCGGTCGCTATTCAGTGAGAAGGTTAGACACCTCAACTGTTTGGCTCATGATATCAGGGAATGGGATAGGAACATATCCAACCCTGATGTTTGTAGCTATGAATGGCTTCGTGCTCGTTGTAAGAACGAAATTGACCGCTGGAGGGTTCGTAAGAATCAGGTCAATATGCACAAAGACTTTTACGAACGATCTCAGTCCAGGGACAGAGCCCAGAAACCTGGTGCTCCTGGTCCTCCCGTTAGGAGACGATCTCCGTTTGGAGATTCCCATAGGCCTAATCGGCCTCCTAGCGATCCGAGGAAGAGGACCGGTAATACCCCAAGTCCTCATCGAAGGGACAGGTACTCTCCCAGGAATCGGGAGCAGGACAAGCGGCGTACGCCTAGCCCTAGGGGCGAGCCCCCAAGGAGGCCCAGGTCTACGTCGCCCGGCGCTCCTGCGATTGATGCGTGCAGGGACTTCGCGCGTGGATACTGTTCGCGCGGACAAGAGTGCAAATTCGCACACACAAGAACTGGGAGTTCCGATGCGAAACGCAAGGAGCGTCCTCCCCTGATTCCAGGCTATTGTGCCCAATGGGTTTCCTATGGAAAGTGCATGAGGGATAAGTGTGATTACAAGCATGCAAAGCCGCCTGAGCATTTGCTGAAAGAAGCGAAGCAACACACTGCGGCCCCAGCGACCGAGTCTGCCGATGCGCAAGACGAGTCTGCTGAACCTACTACCACTGCTGACGACAGGACGTATAGTCCTGCCCCTGATTTGTCAGCGGGTTTTTGAGAGGGGCGGGCCGTCACCCTCAGGCTATAGGGCTTGTTGCCTGCCCTGCTCATCCCATAGCCAAGGCATTTGAAGAGTACAGAGCTCGGTTTCAACGCCCTGAAGGGACAATGGAGTGGTCAGTGACCACTATTGGCGCTCGTACACTGCAAGGTTCGTGTCCGGGCGGCCCGAATATCAGAGCTGTAATTCGCAGACGAACGATTCGTCTCTCGGACAACGCTCTGATTGATGATGTCGATTTGAGTGTACCGACTCGCAAATCCGTTTTATTCAGACGGATTCCTGGGCCAATTGACATTAGGACGGATTTCTATTACCTGCCCGGTAAATGCGGCCAGTATAACTCTGAGCTCGCAAAGGCAGTGAGGATTAAGCTCACTGCTCACAGGCTGAGTTTCAATGACAATGCTGAAATTCAGCAAGTTGAGAATATAAGGACACGTGACGAGCCTAGGCCGATCATGAATCGGCGGTCGCATTCTCACCCCATTCACCCGGATAGGTTGCGTCAACCTCCCGAGGTGATTGCGATGTCCGAGGAAAATGCTAGAATCCTAGCTGCCACTACTAGACAGATTGTACAGTTGCAATTAGGTGAGTATGTGCCTGATAATAGGTGGGCTCGTCGCCCTCGAATGATCAGGGAAAATGTTCCTGATCAGATGCCTGCTATGCCTGGCCCACAAATCGAAATCCGGTGGCTTGCTGACACTGGGTGTCCTTTCGACTTGGTTGGGATGCATGACATTCCCGCGCAGGATCATCGCCACATCAAGAATGGGCGAACCCAACATTCCTTGCAAACCGCAAATGGTGTTGCTGGGACTCAAGGTAGAGTTGATGCAACTGTTGAGTCACTTGACGAGGATATCGAAGCCTTCGTCATGGGTAATACACCCTCGATTGTATCGATAGGGCGTAGGTGCGTGGATTTTGGATACAGTTTCCGGTGGGATGCTTTTGAGACGCCTGTTCTCATCTGCCCATCCGGGAGAACTGTTAGGCTCGACGTTATAAACAACGTCCCATACCTGCCTAAAGGGCCGGTTATGTTTGGAGCCCCGAACTTAGATGCATGTCCTGCGATACCGGCAATGCCCGGTCCAGTAATTGCCATGAACGATTCACTGTACCCCGCAGCTCCCTCTGAGGCCGACGCGCCTGACGAGGGGGGTGAAGTTGTTGAAATCAAACACCCTGAGGGCTACAGGACTGAGGCCCAGTTACGTGCTGAAGCTAAAACGCTTCAACACATGATGTCACATTTGCCAAAGAATCCTTTTTGCCCACATTGCCAACGCGCAAAGATGGAGAACGTGCGTTTGCACCGCCGGGGCGGTGCCGACGCGCATGAATGCACGAAATTCGGTGATATTGTCACTGTTGACACGATGGTGTTGCACGGTTTAAAGGACCGTGGTGTGAATGGTGAAACAGACGCAGTCGTGTTTTACGATCTTGCGACCAAGTACATAGATGTACTCCCTGTTTTTAGTCGCTCTGTACCTAATACGGTAGAAGCCTTTCACAAGTTTATGGGTCCCGAACCCAAGATTGGTCTGTTATACTCGGACCAAGCCAGAGAGTTTCTTGCGGCTACTCGCCGAATGGCTTGGGTGCATCACATGTCCACACCCGGAATGCCAAAGACGAATGGCATCATTGAAAACAAAGTGAAGCTAGTTCTGCATGGAGCAAGAGTACTCCTCAGACAAGCCGGCTTATCGCCCAAATGGTGGCCATTTGCCGTTCGCGCATTTTGCGCGGCCAGAAATCTCGAAAATCGAGGTGAAGGAACCGCATGGGGAAAGAGAAACGATGACAGGGATTTTCCCGGTCAACTCATCCCATTCGGATGTCTTGTTGATTTCAAGCCAATCGCGCCAAAACCGCGTAGGCTCGAAAAGGGGGGGCTCAAAAACGCCTCCGAACGGGACGACCATCACAAAGCTGATGAAATTCCTACAAAAGATCACTGGATCTTCGATGAAGAATCTGGCAAACTCGTCAGAGTGCACGTCGAACCCAGGACTAAGCTATTCAAAGCTGACAGTGTTGATGCTCCAATCGAGCATATTCGTCTCACAGCTGACCGTGATACATGGGTTCAGTATGATGAGGAAAATGGAGAAATGATGCACTCCGTAGACTGGAGATACGGTCCCGATTCCACCAAGGAGCTAAAAGCCCCGTGGACTGGCGAGACGTATTTCACTGTAAAGCCAAAAGAATTTGACCCTCTTGAGGACTCTGATTACGAGCCCGAAGGAGATGATGAACTAGCTGATGATTCAGGGCCGTCCGATCACGGAGAGGACGAGTACAGTAACGTGCCCGCTATGCCGGCACAGAAGATTGACCCTGCATCTAAAGCGCCCAAATTCGGGCCAGTGTCGAAGCCTGGGATTTTCCTGGGTTATAGATTAGAGCCCGGTGGCCAGTGGAAGGGCGACTACTACGTTGCCGATCTTGAACACTTTAGGAACGGATTTTCCCGACCCAGTGTTCATCAGGTCAAAAGAATTTGGCGGAACCCCGAAGAGGGATACGTTTTTCCCATGTTGGCCGCCTATGAGCGTTTGACTAGGGAGGTCCAGCTCCTAGATACTGGAGAAGGAAAGGGTCTTCCCAATGCGGATGCTCCAACCGAACCGGACAACCAGCTCAATGCCGATGGTCCGGGTTCTGATCATCCTAACGATGACAGTGGTGATCCTGCTGTTAACTCTGAAGCACCTGCTGATGTTCCTGAAAGGGACCACTGGGTGCGTGATGAAGAGTCCAAATCCTGGCACAGACACCATGTCGATGCTAGGCAAGCCTTTTTCGGGGATGATAGATCTCCACTGCCTCCTGGAGGCCCGTCCCAAGCGGATGTGGATGATTATCGTGTAACTCATCTGAAGTACATTGACTCTACGCAGCAGTGTATCCGTGATGACAGGAGAATCCTGAACCCTGGACATCGAGTCAGAACTCAAAAGTTCTGGACTGGTGTGACCATTCTGTATGATAAAGGGCATGCTCCTTCTAGGGCTCCGAGGGTCACTCTAACCAAGTTTAAAAATAGGCTAGACAAAGTCAAAGACCTCGATGCAGGTGAGCCTAAAGCCCACACCTTACACGGTGATGAGCTTGATTATGAGCAGAAGGAGGGAAGAAAGGAGAGGTCCTATTCTGGATCTGGTAAACCCAACTCCATTTCTTCTACTGACTGGAAAGGTATGTCCGTCGGTATGCGAAGGATATACATCGAGGCTGAAAGGGAGGAAGCTCTGAAACGAGCGCGTGCTGGCGAAGCCGCACCCTCCAAACCAGCTGGACCCGCTTTGATAAAGCGGAGATTGTTGATAGAATTTGCATGCGAACCTGACTCTAAGCTCTCCGCCACAATGCTGGAACAGGGGGGTGACGCGATTCGCGTACACAAAGAGTCGTTCGACATTTTAAAGAATAAGGATATGACCAGATTGATTGAGATAGTCGATCAGAATCCTGGTTGTGACTTATGGGGCTCGATCCCGTGCGGACCGTGGAGTACTTGGCAGTATGTTAATTTGTCCCAGTACGGTCCCGAGTTCGCTGTAGAGCTCAACGAAGCTAGACGAACGTCGATGGTCATGTTTGCTGCTTTCCTTCGTGTCGCCAAACGCGTGCGTTTTAAGGGAGGTAGAATTGCATTCGAGTGGCCGAGGCATTGCCTTGGTTGGAAACAGCCATTTATGAGGCGTCTAATCGACGATCCCGACATCAGGTGTGTCGATGTTGACGGTTGCGACTTTGGAATGCAAACGTCCGATGGTGTTCCCATCAGGAAGCAGTGGCGGATCGCCACTTCTTGCCCTGAACTAGCCAACGAGCTACGAGGGCGCACGTGTAGCCACGAAATAGGCTACCCCCACGCCAGGATCGAGGGAAGCCTTACGCCCTTGACTGCGCGATATCCTATTGGGATGTGTAAAGCCGTAATTAAAGGTCTTTACGGGCATAAGCCCTATGCGGCTGCCCCTGCTACCTTGAGCGAGGAGGACGATGCTCCTGCTGCGCCTGTTGAGGTAACGGAGGCCGATCCGTGTGCATGGAGGCGAGACAAGGATGCCTTGCTCGTCCACATGTTGAACAGTTATGCAACTCTCCCTACTCGGCAAACGCCTGGCTCTGCGGG
Organism: Effrenium voratum; assembly: GCA_963377175.1. Lineage (NCBI taxonomy): Eukaryota > Dinophyceae > Suessiales > Symbiodiniaceae > Effrenium > Effrenium voratum. Next base: position 254,278 of record CAUJNA010002024.1, read on the forward strand.
CTTAGATTTAAGCTCGTGCGATGAAATCATCGTTCCCGCTAAGGGAAGTGCTCTTGTGCAAACTGGATGCGCCTTTACTTTCCCAAGCGGAGTTTACGGCCGCATCGCACCGAGATCAGGTCTGGCAGTCAAGCACATGCTAGACGTAGGTGCAGGAGTAATTGACCCTGATTTCTCGGGAGAAGTGAAAGTGATGCTTTTTAATCACTCTGACTATGAGTTTCGAGTTCGACCTGGAGACAGGGTCGCTCAACTCATACTCGAGAAAGTCATGATTGTTGATGCCAAGATCACCGTCAAACAGCCCGACGTAACCGTCAGGGGGGTTAATGGCTTCGGCAGTACCGGCGGGTACCCTGCTGGTCCCGCCATAGGGTTAAATGGAGATCCTGTTCCGCCGATGCCCAGATCGAACAAGGCTTCTGGGCATCAACCCAACCTACAGGGCATACCAACTTTTTACGCCTGTGTAGCAAGGCCTGTGACGAAGAAGGAGCAAGCTGGTAACGACAAGGCGCGTGCAGCTCTCCTCAAGGAGTGGACAAAGCTCCGAAAGTTGGGATGTTGGGATGAGTTGAGAGTTAGAGAGTGGAAGAAAGTTGCTGCCGAAGCGCGAGCAAATGGCAAGACAGTCCATGTAGGAAGAATTTTTGACATATGTGTGGAAAAGAATCATGAACTCCCTGAGGATGATCCTAATAGGAAGTACAAAGGGAGAGTAGTGTTTGAGGGATGCTTTGTGAGGGACCAGTCAAATCACTGGGCCATGTTTTCCGAAGCTACCTCATGCCCGGCAACAATGGCCGCAGGCAAGATGTGTGATGCATATGGCATGTTGCCTGGTCACGCACTACAAGTCAGTGATGGCGAATCCGCCTATACCCAAGCTAAGCTACTGGGTCCCACGACATGGGTGCGTCTTCCTAAGGATCAATGGCCGCAAGCATGGGTAGATGCTGGCTATGACGATCCGGTCTGTCCGTTGATTCTTGCCCTATACGGGCATCCTGATGCCGGCACGTTCTGGGAAAAGCATTGCGAAGCGAGGCTTATTGAGGTCGGATTTATCCGTGTCCCGGAATGGCCGAGTGTGTTTTATCACCCTAAGTATAAGCTTTTTCTTGTGGTGTATGTTGATGACTTCAAGATGAGTGGCCCATCCGCTAGCCTTTCGATCGGATGGGACCTCATTAGTCGGGTAATCACGATGGAACCGCCGGGTACCCTAAAGCGGTATCTGGGCTGCGAGCATGAGTTTGCCGCAGCAGATGTACAGGGTTTCTTCGATCCTCGCACTGCTTGGACTGTGGATCATCCACCATCCAAGGAGATGCCTGACATTCGTTTCGGAGAGAAACGACTTCGAGCTGACGAGGTCAAATTCGACCCGGCTCGGGTGAAGATCATCAAATATAACGAGTCGTGCTTCATGGAAGCATGCGTTGATAGGTACAAGGAGCTATGCCTCCCCAAGTACCCTAGACCTCTGGTGAAGGCTGAGACGCCTTTTCTGGATGAAAGTAAACCGGAGTTTGATGAGAATCCCATCAACCCGGAAGTAGATCAGCTGTTTGGGCAGCCGTCTCCTTGCCCAACAGACGTGATTGCTGAACAGCCCGGTGTCCTAGGCGACGCTGCAGCTGCAGTTCTCATGAAAATTTTATATGGTGCTAGAATGGGTCGATACGACCTAATTAGACCTGTACAGGCTTTGGCCAGTCGAATCACTAAGTGGAATCGACTGTGCGATAAGAAGCTTCATAGGATTGTTTCCTATATCAACTCGACGCTAGACCTACACCTATACGGATGGGTCTGCGATAAGCCTAGTGACATTGAAATCGTCGCTTACTGCGATGCCGATCTCGCTGGAGATCGTACCGATTCCAAGAGTACATCTGGTGTCCTTATTTGCCTAGTCGGCCCAAGGACATATGTTCCCATTACCGCAGTTAGCAAGAAGCAAACTTCGGTATCCAAATCGACTCCCGAAGCGGAGATCGTTGCACTAGATCATGGCGTGGCCAAGGAGGGCATGCCACTTGCACAGCTTTGGCAGTTTGCTATCGGTCAAGGCACCGGTAAGCCTGTCACGGTGAATTGTATGGAAGATAATGAGGCCGCATGCCGCATCATTATCACTGGGAACAACCCAAACATGCGATATATGTCGCGTACTCAGCGAATCGACATTAGTTGGCTCAATGAAGTCTACAATGAACAGATTTTTCGTTTCGTAGCATGTCCATCGCATTACCAAGGCGCGGACATTCTCACCAAAGCGTGCGTAGACAAGGTGACATGGGGTAGGAATTTGCAGACTTTAGGAATGTTTAATCCAGGATTCCTGGAGAAATTCATTAGCCATCCCACCCTCCCTGTCGTAAAGCCTGCTGCACCTGTTCTCCCCCCAATTAGGGGGGTACGCATGGAAACCGATCAAAATTCATTTTTCAACAAATTCATCCAGCTAGCTGAATCCAGCTACATGGTTTTTGACATAGTTGAGGATCGATCAAATGTTTGCGATACGCGAAACATTTTCGTCGATTCTGAGCTTGGCATAACGCCTGAACCTCAGTTTGGTAGATGGCTTACCTACTTTGTTAGACCGGCCAATCTTTGCCCTGTTATCCCTAGACGGGGTACAATTGAAGGCTCCAGACCTAACATTTTGTTGTGCAGATATAGCAGTTTGATCGATGCATCCACGCGAGGGAATTGGAGCAAGATCAGGCGCGCACGTGACCAGGTAGAGCAGTGCCAATCATGTCTGAACGACTTAATTGAGCACGCGCTGAACACGAAGTTTTCCGTAGGCATTTTCATACAGCCGAATACCTGGATTGCTAATCGCGATATTCTTGTCAAGCTTGGCGTAAACCGCTATAGCCGTGTTGTACACTATTGCTCATGTCTTGTAAATAAGGATCATGTGCATGCATTGACATTAATTTGCATTTCACGACATGTGAACTCTTTCCCAGTTTTCAAATGCAACAGGATGTATCGCACTACACGTGTTGATCCTCTTGTGCATGACTTAGTTGTAAAATATGTGACCCGCGCTGCTCTTCAAACAGCCTTGAACTGAGTAGGCTTGATGGACATCATTCACAACAGCATTAATCATGCTGCACTAACAAACGCAAATTCGCGACATTAGTTCAGGCACATTCGCCTCAATTAGCTGGTTTGTGTTTGTGTCAGTTTCCGCCCTGGTGGGCATGTTCATAGGGTAGCTTTGCAGTTTCATGTGCAGTGGTGTAGCAGGGTCGTTGTCAATGCACGACTGTTTATCATAGGCATGACCATATTCGGTCCTACACCAGGGGAAATTGCCCCTTCGTACTGATGTAGTTGACACCCAAGGTTTACACACCTTTGGGTGTGGGAGGCATCCCTTATCTCGGGGGATTTTTCGTTGTTTATCTTGTTTTAGTGGTATACTACCGCTTCCCGGGCGCAAACTCGCGCCATGGCAGCGGCTGCATCCGCGGCCGGCGGAGCGGCGGGCGCTGCCCCGCGCTCGAGAGGTTCGTCTTTGGCGGCGCGGCAGCAGGCGGACTATATGAACCCGAACTGCGCCTGCACCTTGGGTCCGCTTCCAGCGGAAGCGAAGAACGCAGCCAATGCGCTGTCTGATGAGAGGCCTACTCGGCTATCGGAAAATCTCAGGATTTGCTACCCGCACTTGACGGCAAAGTCCGATCAGTACGGTAATCGCACCACTGCTGAGACGCAGTTGGTGCAAGTCAAGGAAGGCGTCAAAGACCCTCAAGTCGTCGGTGCTTTTTCCGGCATTTTCAACCTACTGGAGGGGTTTGACACGGGCATGATTGCGGACAAGTCTTTCGTCCCGGCTATCAAGAAATACCGCCGCCTACGCGTGGCTGGTATTCTCCAGGCCATGCTTCTGGGTGAAGTGGAGCTGAGTGACCAAAGCGTCTACACGGCTGCCATAATCATCTGTGAGGCAATGCCGCGAGAGCCGGAGCTCCACTGCGAGCCGACTCGGAACGCGCTGATTGATATGACATTGTCTACCGCCGTTTCCCCTTCACTGGTTCCCCGAGGCGGGAACTGGTTGTATGAGATGGCAAAGGTTGAGTCACGCTGGCAGACCTTTTTCCAAGCGGCGAATAAGAATGTTATTCGCGCAATGCAGTCGGCCGTTGAGAAGGGTAGGAGAGATTTGCCCTCGAATGTACATCGCTCTGGATTTCATGGTAGAACATGATTATCTGATGAAACCGTCGGAGTCATACCTGAGCGCTGCGAAGCAGTGCGGAGTCAGAGCAGGCCTCACACCGGTGGACCGGTGGTCCTCATCTGAGGATGCGCCAGGGGCGGAGGTAATCTCTGCTCCTAGGACGATGTCGAGTGGCCAATGCGCCACAAGTCACGCGTCATCGGCCAAAGCGCCTGCCGCGGCCGGCGCAAGGGCTTCTGAGCAGCAGTCTGCGCCTCGCCCCAACGCGGGCAAAGGGCCACAGACAATGGCTCAGCGCGTCCGGTCCTCGACGCCGCCCGCAACGGGCAGGCAGAGGCTGGGCCAAGCAATGGCCGATTTTGGCCAGTCAGCCGCAAGTCGTGGTCTCTCGCCGGCAGTTTGTGGCAACCAGAGGGGAACGATACCTGCTAAGCCAGCGCAGGCGTGCGGGTATAGCCCGACTACGACTGGTGGCCCGTCTAAGACTGGCGGCCACAGAATCGATTTGAAGCCTGCCACCGGGAAGCAATTGTTGAAGGTCAAGCCTGATCCTCCCGAGCTTCCCAAGGATGCATACACCGATGATTTTCCATCCCTGTCCAAGCGCGAAGCCGCTAACAGATGGAGGGTGGGGCCACAAGGAGTCCCAGCTGTGTGCCACCTAAGGTGGGAGGATCGATGCCATGCCTATCTTCGGCCGCTGGCCCTCCGCCAAAGGGTGCCGCTCCTTGTGCCAAGGGACCCGAGGTCAAAGCACCTGAGGTCACGGGCGCACCCGTGCCTAAGGCGGCAGGCGCTGACGCACCGAATGATGGGGGTTCGGGGGGATGCGCTCCCGCGAATAGTGAAATCACGCACCCTCGGCCCGAGGTTCCGCCGCGGAAGGCAGTGAAGAGTCCCCCGGCTAGCCTGTCTGAGCCGGCGAAGCCTAGCCAGACAGAGCCGTCACCTAAGCGTGGGGGCAGCGTTCCAGATGTCGCTGGTGGGGATAATCCTCAGCCAGAGGACAGCACCCCATCCCTGTCGACCGATGCGTCGATGGGGATGGCTTCTTATCCCGAAGCATTCAGACCCGCTGGTCAGGATGCACAGCCCGCACCGGCGGATGCAGGTGGGGCCAAGGGGGCTTCACCCAGCCAAGGCGCTGCAGGTGGCGGCAATGATGGGGACGGCAATGGGGCGGAGGGAGATTCCCCTACCTCCCCTGTCGATGAGCTACCGGGCCGCGACGATCCTATGGATGGGAGCGGGACTGGTGGAGGTGGTGGACCCAATCCGCCTGATGGCGACGATGATCCGTCTGAACCCGGGGACCATGAATCTGGCCCGGAGTCGGAGTATTATGCGCCCGCTGAAAGTGCGGATGCTTGCATCGTTGTGCATTTCCTGTTCCGAAGGGCCGGTTACCCGCCCGCATTGGCGGCGTGGAGGAACGGAGCCTGGCCAAGGCGCCTTCTTTACCCCAATCAGGCTAACTCTATCGAGGATGCCCTCGCTCTTACTCTGTGGCAAGGGCTATCAGAGGATGAGTTTTTCCAGCTGCTGGACAATGCTTCAGCAACTGATCGTCGTTTCGGCGAATACGACTGGGATTTCCTGTCAAAGGCCATTCTGTCTGACACGATGAATGCCGATGACATTCATCACGCAGGAGCCAAAGCGCTTGCTGATTGGGCTGAGGATAATCTTGGACCATTGTCGTTTGGCCCCCGGTCGGACCTTGTCGCGCGGTTTAACCAGATGCAAACCGAAAGGGAGCATCCAAACAGGGAAGCGGCAAATGAGTCATGTGTCGGCCCAGGGAAACAGTATGTTCCCCGTCCTCCGCTGGAGGATCAGCCGAATTCGAACCAGATCTCCGCCGACGTATTCCGCGGTCGGGAGATCCGTTTGGGGCTCACTCTACCTGACTCCCAAAGCGGAGATGATGAGCTCAGCGCGCAGGACGCAACGTGGAACGTTGAGTACTGCGACTTTTACAAGGCCGCCGCGAATCTGTGGCGTGCGAGGTCATGCTTGCGCGAAGCCGCAGGATGCATGACTGAAACTGGGTATATTCACCCTCAGATGGCTGCGGCCATTGCGGCGACCGAAAAGGTTGAAAGATTTTGTAATGTTCTTCGGGCTACCAACCGCTATGCCGGTTTGGGCACGTATCGATTCAATGAAATCGTGGGCAGGAATCTGCTCGATGGATATGACGACTGGAGAACTCCTCCGAGGGAGGAGGACCATCCCGAGTTCCTTGCTCGGGAGGTTGAGGACGTCTTCCGTTCCTACTGCGCGGGCCTTTTGAGGTCGGAAAGTTTCGACCTCAGGTCCTGCGTAATTGACCCGGAACCGGCGCCCAAGGCGGAGCCGGCTCCCAAGATGAAGCCACCTCCTCCGTCTCTGTCGGTCAGTAAGGGCCTTCCTAGGCGATCGGCTCCTGCTGTACATACTGGGTCGGCTCACACCGCCAAGCGTCCAAGAGAGACTGGCGGTGGCTCCACTGGGAGCGTGCAGATCCCAGGGCATTATTTCGGCAAAGCCCGCACGAAGGAATCCCCTGCCCAACCCTCTGAACCGCCAACGGGCGGGGCAGGGGGGAGCGCACAGCCGTCCGCAATGGATGTGGATAAAGAGGGGAGTAAGGGCGATGAGAAGAAGACCAAAGCGGCCAAGGAGGCTGCTGTAGCGTCAAAGAGCGCAAAGCCGCATCCGGCGAAAGCGTCGCGTCCTGAGGCCCCAAGCGGCTTGTTGGATGTGACACTGATCAGCGATGTACGGGGGCGTGATCGGGATATTTCCGATGACGAGTATTCCCCTACGAATGTGTGCATGTTTCCGGAATCATGGGAGGGCGTAATGCCGACCTCCATAACTGAGAAGGCCGGAGGCTTTGAGCAGTTCAGAAACGAGCTCATGAGGATCCAGAGAATCCTGGATTCTCCGGCGTTGGTTGACCTTGGTAAGGTCGATCTGGACGCTCTGGGCGAGCCGCCCAGGGAGTACGTCTCGGATGAGGATCACGAGAGTCACGTAGATGATGATGGGATGGGCCCATATGTGGACAAGTTCTCATCAATGGGCGACCGCGACCTAGTGCCCTCAAAGCAGGAGCCGCCTTACTATGAGGCAAAGGCGTGGCGTACCACTGAAGAGGAAATTGAGAGGATGAAGAGCCTTTTTCCATACTTTCGTGCCGAAAATTATCGGCTTATGTCGGCGGGGACTGGTCCCATAGGTACCAAAGCGCACGTACAGGGCGTCCTCCCTGCTGGTGCGTCGCTAGAGGAGGCACTGATGGCAAAGCCCGATGTGTGCCCGATTGCGAGCACCTACAACCTCACATACGAGGGTGAAGAGGTTGTGTTTGATGCACAGAGCGGGACAGCAGGCAGAATCGCCTGTCCTGCCGGTAACGACATCTTCCATTTTTTCCCCGAAATTAAGGATGTGTCGGCGATGATTGGACGAAGCTCCAGAGAGTCGCAAATGCTGTTAGAAATTTTGTCGGGCAACACTGACCCAACGCGGTTGAATGTGAAGCCCGGCGAGCCGGCTCCCTTCTTGTGTGGGACGGTTCCAGACATTCTGGGAGGTTGGATGTCAATGACTCTAATCTCAACGCTTTTTGAGGCCCTATACGGGATCCATAAGTGCACGAGCGTCGAGGTGGCGACCTGGGCGGGTTCTCTTGCGAAGGAGAACCCAGCGTACCCTCCAGTCGAGCTCCTAATACGGACAGTCTGGAGGGGAGATGGCACGACTGTGCGCCCGAATGAGGTGCTTTTTGCGCGTTCCACCCTAATCGGGAGGGACGTGCCGTTCAAAGTTTTCAAGCGTTGGGCACTGCGTGACCGAACGCCTATGGGGCCTTTGCTTAGGCCGATGGGAGCAGCGGAGGTCCCTTATACGGGATACGTGCTGCTGACGATGGCCGAGTATCGGTCCGCCCTCAAAACGAGGTGCATCCGGAGACCCGGCAAATTCGCCATCACAGTTTTCCCCATGCGACCTGAGCGGGTCTGCAGGGGGGAGATCACGATTGGGTTGGAGGGCGCAAAGGTGCCTCTCCTCAAGTTGCCAAGCCCCAATAATGAGGGCGAATTTTATGTTGACGACCGCGTCAAATACATGGACAAGCGCCATGTCGTTGTGGCCGTTGACCTGAAGTGGATGGCCATCGAGGAAGCCGCCGGCATCTACAAAACCCGACGCGGTTTGATTGCTGTGCGAGAGGAGATACATGCGCCCTTCTGGCGCGCATGCTATCTGCACCAGGAAGGGGATGTAATATACATCCGTCCCTGGGCGGTCCGTGAGTTGAATGTTCAGGGACCGCGGAGAGGGGTGTCATTTTCATGGGACAAAGCTCCCATGCATGACTACTGGTGCCCTCGGTGCGCGCATTTGAACATGTATGGCACCATTCTATGCAATGGTTGCCATTTGCCGATTTTCTATCGAGAGTGGGTGCCAGGCACCGTCCGCTCCCATGTTAGGAGAGGGCAGCCAGTCTGGTTAGACGGACTCAAGGCAGTCCGTGCCAGCAGCTGGTATGAAGGGGAGACTGACGTGTGGGCTCCTCTCATGGCATCGGTAAACCCGATCCGCGAGGTGGTCAGCTGTATGATCTCCGGTTTGCGCTGTGCGCCGCACCTTGTGCACAATCCCAATGCGGATGTTGTGCAAGTTGCGTTTCAGGAGGTTGCAAAGGTCACCTCAAAGGACACCCACGCTTCTGTGCGTGCGAGTGATGAGGCTCTCGAGCGGTGGGTAGCGAAACAGCTGCTCATCGAGGAGAGCAACACTGGCGTCCCAATTCCCGACAATATGTCTGTCATGACATATTTGATCGAGCACCCGCAACAGGCGGCGCAATGGGGTCGTCATATGACGAGAAAGGGCAGTCTAAATTCAGCATTTGCCCTTTACCTCTCTGTGCATATTTATGATGCCTACCGCATCGGAATTGAGGACGGATATTTGGTTCCGCTGTATGGCCTAGGCGCCTCACGCGCGGACATCATAATGTCATTGGTGCAGGCTGAGCGACGCCTCGCGGACTTCAATAGTGAGGACCCAAGTTTTGATGCCTCCACTGTTCTTGATTGGAGCATCGACTCTCTGCGGGCCAGTGGTGGATCCATCACAGCCCCGATTGAGTATGCTGAGGCATACATTTATGTCGAAGACAACAAGGTTGACATGGTCCCCGCTGCACAGCGGGACGGCCAATGCGCCATTGCTTTTGCTGACCCACCGACTGGGAAACACCATAGGCGGGCAGCCACTCCTAGGGGAGATCAACGGTCTGCTACCCCGCGACCTGAATCCAGGTCAAAGGGGGATCAGCAAAAGGGCAAAGCCCCTGCGCAATCCTGGCCCAAGGGTGGAGGTCACAAGGGTGACCAGTTTCCAGGAAAGGGTCACAAGGGTGATCAGTACAAAGGCAAGGGTGGCCAATACGGCTACCAACAAGGACAGTTCGGTCGTGGCGGATCCGCCAGATCGAGAACTCCCACTGGTGGGTATCAGCCTGATGCTCGCGGGTCGGGATTCAAGGGCGCACAGGCTGCCCCTTACCCGTTCCCGAGTCCGATGTATCCCACTTTCCCAATGGGAGGATACATGCAACAGCCCATGGCTGGCATGATGCCACAAATGTGGCCTGGCGCAATGCCGCAGGGTTGGCAGCCGCATATGCAGGGTGATCCCCGCGAGTTCGAGAATCCGAACTCGCCGCATACCCCTACCTGGGGTGACGGTGACGAGTTGGCCGAGACTGTGCCTCCTCCCCCTGGGGACTGGAATGCCAGCAAGGGGAAGGGGCGGCACGGCGGTGGACGACATCGGTGATACCTGAAATCTGTCCATGCGTTTTGCATGGCTGCGCCAAAGCGCGCATGCTTTCATTCCGGAATTCACAAAATGGACTATGCTCCTTGTAGTATTTCTTTGTCTGGGCTATTCGCCGTTTCAGAATTCAACTGCATGCGTAGCTGTGCGCTATTCGCGCAAGCTGCGATTACCTGTCAGGTGTGCATCGCCGCAGCAAGGCAGTCACTCTCGGCGGCGTCTATGGCCGCTGGTGATCTGCACCCACCTGCACCGCTGCTGCTGCTGGTGATGGTGCTCATCAAGGTGCCGAGGTGAAGATCACGGGTGCCCTGCACCGCTGCCGGTGATGTCCTACTCGGACCTGAACCGCGGATCGCTGCTGGTGGTATCCATGGCGATTGTCCTCGAGTGATCGCGCGCCTAGACGGTGCTAATTTATAACCAAAGCTCATTGGTCTATGCACCATGTTTCAACCAACTGGCCAATGCGCCTAATCTAATAATTAAAAATTAAATCCACTTGAATCAAATGGTTCAATGTGGTTGCAATGCAAATGACAATTCTTTGGCTTCATGCCGGCCATTCCGAAGTTGATCCTTTGTTCTTTTCTTTTGTTGCTTTCTCTTGTTTGATTTGGCTACCGGCGAGAATCCGCCCCATACCCGTAATTCGGGGTGGTGGCGGGATCCGGGCACCAATGAGTGCCCGGGTATGGGGTCGCGAACCCTGGTAGCCTAATCGGCTTTGTTTGTCTTGTTTGTTGCATTTCAACTTCAATATGGCCAATGCGCCCTTCCAAATTCACTCCTTCTCTTTGTACAGGCGAGGGGGGTGTTTTTGGGGGCATGTACTTTTATCATAGCAGTTTGTAGCACGCCAATACCCAACGCGGTATTTTGGCTCAAGTTTTCCCTCTGGCAAACCCACACTTGCCATACTCGTCACGGCGCCTTTCAACGGCGCGGCGCCCATCATCGCGCAAAAGGTGCGCGTTGCCGGGAGGCCGCGGTTGGGGCTTGGTCGTGGGGGTGGGTCAGGACACGGGTTTGGGAGGGTGCTGCATTTGGTTTGCTTTGCTCGCTCGCTGCGCTGCATTGTTTGCCTGCCTGGTTTGCTGCTTTGTGCCTGCTTTCGGTTGTCTCTGCCCTTGCTGGGTTCATTCATCTTTTGGTTAAAGGCACCCTGTTTTGGTTCGTTTGTTGTGCCAGCCGGGGGCACCGCTTTGCCCTTGGGACTGGGGGACTTAAACAATCTCTTCTTGTTGGTGGGATTGGGCCTGTTTATTCTCTCCCGAAATACTGTTTCAAACCCTTTCGCAGGTTGGGAGGGTTCCCCTACTTGAAAAAAAAGCAAAAATAAAGGTACCAACTTCTTGTAACCTCTCTACTGGTTTGGACCTAGTTTAGTTACTTTTAGGGGGCCAAAAGGTTCAAGCTTACCTGGTCGGCTCAGGCCAGGACTAAAAGCAGTTGTCTCATGGCTTCGCCTGGCCTTTGCGGGCTTTTGAAACCTTCGTTCTTGGGAAAGAAAAAGGAGCAACGCGCAAAACTGGTTGTCTATGGCTCGTTTGGGAGAGATTTCTCGCAAAATACAGGGCACACATTTTTTCCCAAGAACCCATAGGCGATTACATGGTCGCCCGAGCCTATCCAGTACCCACCCGAAGTTACTAAGACCAGTGCAATTCATGATTTCCTTCCATTTTGTTAAGCATATGTTGAATATGCCCTCGGTTTTAAAGGGAATCTATCACTGTAAATACCTGTAAATATGTTTGTCCTGCACGAAAAAACATGCAGGTTTTTTCCTTTTTTGCTTGGAGAATTTAGTGGGACATGGCAGAACTCAGTTCGTGGCATCGGAACGCTCGACCACCCGAGAAAGGCCCAAGCCATGTCAAACAAGTTGCCAGCTCGATTTTGCTTGATATCTGAACCCTCAAAGTTTTGCACGTCAAGTCACGACGCCCGGTTTTGGATAGGTGTCGTCGCCACCTTCCGAGTCCCTGCGGGGTCCCTGGTAATAGAAAGTATCCCAAGCTGAGCGGTTTCCAGCCATACGGTTCCTTAGACCTGTTTAGGATTTGTGACATTTGCCACTAAACGTTCTTTCAGAAAAGAACACACACACAGGCAAGATTTAAGCAACGCCCAGGTTTCAAGCATAGCGTTGCTGATTTGGTTCTTGTGTTGTATTGTGTTGCGTTGCATTCTGTTGGTTTTAGAAGAACATGGGCCTGACTGGTACATTGGTTTGTGTTTGGTGATATCTTAAGCAAATGCCAGCAGTTGGTTGGTTTGTTAACGCGGATCTCGTGTGTTGATCATGCCTATGGAAAGTGCATTTGTGGTATATTGCAGAAGTTGGGTGCCCAATTCCCCACAGTAGGTGGTTCAAGTAGCAGGTTTCATGAGGGTCATATCATATCATTATTTTTAGAATCCATCTTGGTAGAACCAAACGTTGCTGGTTCTCACCTCGTGTCTTGGGAATGAACCTAGGGCTGCGCTGGAAGGACACCACAAGGTCTTGTTCATAGCGATCATTGCCTCACTCCTGGAGAACCAGCAAGAAAAGTTAAGACGTTCGGGCGCCTCGCAGTTTGAGCATCATATCCACTGCCTCAACAGGCTGTGGACTACGGAGTCGTCAAGATGAACATTGACACTGACACGCCAGCGCCCTGAAACCTGCAAGTGGCGGACCAGGAAAGCCCTGTAAATTGCCAAGGCCTGAGGTGTACCACCCTTGTGTCGATGTTTTTAAATACACCACCTTCTGATTCCCTACTTAAAGTGAATTTCCCTTTGGGGGTGGTATGTTTTGTGGCGAGCCGATTCTGAGATGGCGCGACATCTGTAAACAACCGGCAGATGATTCGGCACAAGCTGTCTACTTGAAACCCCAAGCGGTGCGGTCCAGGGGGCTTCCATTTGGCAAACTTCCTTTGTTTTCCTGGAGCTCCTTACTCCTTCAGCGTAGGTTACCGAAAGAATGCAAGTAAGCAACATGCTTGTTGTTTTGTGTATATGCAAAAGGGAATCCACAGTATTCAAGGGCTTGACTGAAGTTCCATTTTGTTTAACCGTTCTTGCCCAAGTACCTCCAATCATCCAGACCATCAAAGCCGCCGCAACCGACCAAAAATAGATGTCTTTTTTGGTGATTGTTAGAAGAACTTGG
>CAUJNA010002024.1:272500-387500 GCA_963377175.1 Effrenium voratum
CCCTCAACCCCTCAACACCCCAACCCCCCAACACCCCAACACCCCAACCCCCCAACCCTCAACCCCTCAACTCCTAACCCCTCAACCCACAACCCCCCAAACCCCCCAACCCCCCAACCCCCCAACCCCCCAACCCCCTAACCCCCAACCCCCCAACCCCGCAACCCTCAACCCCTCAACTCCAAACCCTAAACCCCTCAACCCCCCAACCCCCTAACCCCTCAACCCCCCAACCTCCTAACCCCCTAAACCCCCCAATCCCGCAATCCCCTGCCGCAGGCGAGGCCAAGCCCAACAAGAAGTACTACGACCCCCGCGCCTGCATGCGCTCGGCAGAGGCACAGAAATCGACTCAATTCGTCGTGAGTGTCACTCGGGCCAAAGAACACTTCGTTTGATCCTCAGTAGGGTTTGTCTCTAAATGAGGGACCCCCAAAATGGTTGGTTTCCTCCGGTCTCTAAATGAGGGACCCCCAAAATGGTTGGTTTCCTCCGGTTTTTAAATGAGGGACCCCCAACATGGTTGGTTTACTCCGGGTTGCTGTAAAACTAGCCCAACGGCGGTTTTCCTAACAACAGAAATCCTTGGGTTCTGAGGAGTGTCGCGGCTCCACAAGGGAATTCCGCTCAAGATGAAGGATTTGGGGGCTCATGTGAACATAATCTACAAGATTGTATAGCTATAGCAAGGGCCTCTCGAATTAGAATGGGGTGGTCGGGGAATGAAAAGACCTTACGGGTCCAGAAAAAAATGGAAGCAACCAGTTGGATCATTTCCGTGTTGGGAATTGACCCGGGTGACAAGGTGAATCCCAGAAACACGTCGACACGTGGCACTTCCGCACTGGACGCCGCCTGGGATGCGGGTCAGTCTCCAGGCCATGGCCTTGGCCTGGGTGCTAAGTTGCTACGATAGTGGGCAAGCCGACATACTGTGGATGGACGAATTCTTGCACCACCTAACAAACCCTGGAATGATTCCCCTGTAAATACCAACAATAACTGGTTTCCCATGGTTTCAACGTGGTGCAGGATTTTGTCCATCCACCGTATCCTTCATGGGTGGTTTACTTGGTTTCCTGCAAGTAAATGGAAACACTGGGCATATTTGGACGCATGGCTGTGCCTCAATCACCCTTTTATCTGCATTTCTTCGCTTCGCACTTGAAGGGGGGTGTCCCCCTGACCATCACAGAAGTCGGCCTGAACCCCCCCCCAGTTTTCCACACCCGATCGCTTCGTGGACACCCCAAACTTGCTCATTTGCAATGAACCATGACCTTTTCCAGGCTTCTTTTCTTGGAGGTTCCCCTTAAGCTTCCATTTGGTTCAGAGTTCAGAGTATGTTTTATTTCCCCCTGTTGGTTTTATAGGAAATCTATCACTACTGCGACATATGTTCCTCATCTTTTCCAGGGGACTGAAGCAAATGGACGAATCGGACCTGCGAGAAAATGGGTCGCTATCCTATGGTGTCCAGTTCGCCAACCTCGAAAAGGGTACCCACAAGAAAAAAGACAGAACCAAATGAGCCACAATCACAACCCAGGTAGATGAAGGTTAGTAGGCATAATCCCAACCATAAACAGCTGCGGATATCCGCTTAGCATGGTTCTGGGATTACGACCATTTTGAAACCGGGTTTTGAGCAACTGACTCAAATGAAGGTAAGCTGCAACCGGGTTTCCCGATTCGCCCAAGCGCCCGAGCCCCGCGGGAGACAAAGATGTGACTCGTGAGTGGCGCAGGAAGCCACGGTGGAGCGCCTCGAGCAGTGCTTCAAGGATGGGAAGCCTCGACCGGGTTTCCACTTGTTCCTCGTTCCTTTTTCCCTGTTGTGCCTTTAAACAAACTAAAAAACAACATGCTAGATTGTCCGTGTTCTTGTTTTTTTGTTTTTTTTTGTTGTTCTGCCTTTTCTTCCTGTTTGTTTTGTTTCTCCTCTGTTGTGCCTTTAAGCAAAACAAGAAGCAACGTGCTACATCGTGTGTTTTTATGTGAAACAAGAACACCATGCTCATGATGTTTTGCTTTTTTGAAGGGGATGAACCAGACCTCCGGTGCATTGGAGGGTTTGGAGCTGTTGAGATGCTCCTTGGGAGTGAAGCCATGGGACAAAAAGAGCCGGCTCAGACGCACAGGTCCCAGCTGACTGTGGACTGTTGGGCTTGACATACGGTAGAAGATGTGGGTTGCTCGCAAAACTCCTTTGGGAGCCGGTGAAAGGTTGAGTTTCCCTTTCCATTCCAATTTCTCACCACGCCTCCCACGCCAGGGAAGCTCACCGGTTTTTCTCATTCTAGGAAACGGCTAGCAAGTTTGGCCCCCGAACTTGGCCGACGGCGTTTTCGATTTTGGTCGTGGCCCACTCCTTCAGAGAGATCTCCCCGCTCTCGCGAGTTTCGGAGTGCGGGAGTCCGAACTCGGGCATGCGAGAGACAGATTCCTTCAGCCTTTGGTCCTTTTCCAGCTGGGGAGCCGGACTCGGAAGCTGGGGTAATTATTCAAATTTGCTTTTGAAGAGGAAGCAGTCCAGGAGCAGTTCTTGTTAGGGACATAGTTTTTGGACGACTTTGAGAAGCCCAATCGGTTCAATGGTTTCGCGCCGTATACTTGTGAACTTGTGGCTCAGAAACAGCCAGTTGCACTATACATGGTCTTCTAAATGTTTAGAATAGCATGCAAGCAGATATACACATATTGCATTTGGGCTAGTCAAGACATCATCACCTTCACCTCCTGATTTAGAGCATGCTATGAAGCAGGTGGCTTTTAGATGTATCCTCATACAGGAACCCTGCCCTCCCAATGGGAACCCACTTGCCTCCAAACCACCAAATCCTAAGGACCTGTGCGACAATTGAACCGTGGCAACGCCTCGACATCCTGTGGCTTCTTTTCCTTCTGGTCGATTTGCTACCACACTGAGTGGTTTTACTTAGGTGTCCGTTGCTTAAGCGATCTAAAGTCAGGGGCGCCCTCAACAAAGCCGGCACACCCATGTCTACACATTCCCATGCACATGTACATATGTGTTGCATAGTTTTAGACATGTACACAATATTATATTTCTATATATATATATATGCTCACCCCCCCCCCCCCCCAGGGCCTACCTTTTCACTTGTACAGTCTAGAAAAACTGATAATTTCAAAAGTGGGGGTGATATATATATATATATATATATACACGCATTTTCAAGAAGAGAGAAAGAGAGAGAGAGGGAGAGAGTCGTACATACATGATCTCCATCTCCCCTTGGGCCAACGCCAACCTCCCGGACTGCACTTGGGGCATCGAAGCCTCGACGTGGCGAACGCTTCAGGACCTCAGGTGTGTGGAAGTCATGGGCCTCGGTGCCCCGGCGAGGGGCCCCAGGGACCCAGACGCGGGTGTGGGGGGTGAAGCATATGAGTGGATCCATGTATCTGACTAGAAAATGCATAAGGGGCAACGAACATGTACTAGGTAGTGCCCTTTCTCACCCCTTTTTTGGTTGGGAGGGTTCCCCTACTAAAATAGACTACAGAAAAAGGGTACCCGTATTCGAACCTCTCTACTGGAGGACCTAGGAGTGGTTCCATGTGCCTGACTAGAAGATATAAGGGGCAACGAACATGTAGCATGTACCAGGGTTTTCCCACCATCATTATTTTCCCATGTTGTTTCTCCCCATTGCAATATAAGGGGCTTAATCATGTCTAGCATGGTTTTCAAATGTGGTCACTTTACTTGGATTTGGGCTGCCCCAACCCCCCTCAAGCATTTGGCCCAATAGGTTACCAAGGGAACCTGCTCGAACAGCGGTCAACCAGCTCACCGGATTTCTGTTGAGGGTGTGGTTCCCCACGTAGCCCGAATTGTTTTCGGGTCTCAAGCAAGCCTTCCATTTCCCGAATACTATTGTTTAATTTGTTCGGTTGGTTTTAAAGGGAATCTACCACCACTGGAAGTACTGTTTTTCAGGGGACCTAAGCAATTGGAAGAAGCCTAATTGTCTTGGGGACCAAAATTCCGTCGGAATCTTGTGGTGTGCAACTGCAAAAATCCGAGCTCGCCAAATACGCTGGGACGCCCCGCGATGAAAATTAAATAGAGGACCGGAGGCTAATTTATTGATCCTGGGGTTGCATAAAGGGAAGTCATGTTTTTAAGGGACATCTTGGGAGCCCGCAAAAGGTCCCAATTTGCCAGATGTTCCAGATTGGCCGGATGATAGTTATAGCACGCCCTTTGAATCAATATACAGTCTATGTTTGGAATATGGTAGAAGAGTGGAAGAGCTCCAAATTGGGTCGCGGGTTCGCTTCGGTCCTAGTTGCTGGCTCGCTTCGGTCCTAGTTTTCATCTCGCTTCGGTCCTAGTTTCCTTACTCGCTTCGGTCCTAGTTTCCTCGCCGTTGACTATGGGTTGATACTATGGGCTTGTCCTTTTTTGAGGGACACTTTTTGGCGTGGGGTTGAAAAGGGAACAAAAAAACCGACCGTAGACACCACCTTTCTCACGGGCTTCCTCTCAAAAAACAAGCCCATAGTGCTGCAAAGAAAACGAACTCTATAGGAGCAAGGCAGATCTGCAGCACTGAGCGCTCACAGTGTTTAGTTGCACCTGCTTCACATGTGCTTTTCGATATGTTCATGCTTGTTGTTAGGTGTTTGAGAGGCAACATCCTTGTCGACCCCACCCCGCCCGGCATGTCTTGTTGTTAGGTGTTTGAGAGGCAACATCCTTGTCGACCCCACCCCGCCCGGCATGTCTTGTTGTTAGGTGTTTGAGAGGCAACATCCTTGTCGACCCCACCCCGCCCGGCATGTCTTGTTGTTAGGTGTTTGAGAGGCAACATCCTTGTCGACCCCACCCCGCCCGGCATGTCTTGTTGTTAGGTGTTTGAGAGGCAACATCCTTGTCGACCCCACCCCGCCCGGCATGTCTTGTTGTTAGGTGTTTGAGAGGCAACATCCTTGTCGACCCCACCCCACCCGGCATGTCTTGTTGTTAGGTGTTTGAGAGGCAACATCCTTGTCGACCCCACCCCACGCGGCATGTCTTGTTGTTAGGTGTTTGAGAGGCAACATCCTTGTCGACCCCACCCCACGCGGCATGTCTTGTTGTTAGGTGTTTGAGAGGCAACACCCTTTGTGTGTGTCCTGTTGTTAGTGCTCAAAAAGCTATCTTCCACTGCGCCTGAAGTGATCCAAAAATTGCGACAGAAGTGATCCGCAAATGCTCAAACTACGACCAAAGTGAGTGGATTTCAGCTGCGACCAAAGTGATCCAAAAACTGCGACCAAAGTGAACCCCCCGCCCATCGCTCCAAATTGCCAGGAAAACACGAGAGGCGGAACCCATGTGTTTCCCATGTTCACTGCAGAAAACAGCATATTCTGACCTTGGCTTACATGGGTGTTTTTCACTCGGATGCCCATTCAGTAGGGTGATTTCGAGAAATCGAAACCAGGAATTCGCCAAATCCCGCCACCAGGGCTTTGCCCGACTTCCGGTAGACGTTCCCTTCGCTGGTTTCTTAGCTGATTTGCTTTTGATTTCCCTTTCCAACCAGAAAGGGTTTCTCCATTTGGCTGTGGGTCAAAAATAGGTACCCAAAATGTAACCCTGTGGCAGCATGGACCAAAACCTGCGGTCCCCTGGTGGCTGAATTTTGAACCACACCCATTTGCCTCACGCGAATTTGTCATCTGAGCAAATTCAATTGGGCGAGTCCAGCGATCCAGGGGAACACGAATGCATCCGCGAAGGTGCCTTGCGCCTCTGAATTCTGCTTGAAGAGGTTCCCGCTTTGGGCAGCCTCTAAAGGCAATCAAGAATAGATGGACCCTTTGGTTTGCTTCGGTGTTGGTTCCCTTGGTTTCCCTTGGTTTCCCTTGGTTTAGGCTTCTTTGCAACCCAAAAAATACCAGTTCTTCTTGTGGTGTCCTTTGCAGCCAACCCGAAAGGGTACCCTCCAAAAGACACAGATCACAAAAAAGGTTTCAGGAATGGACGCCTGGAAAAAGCGACCGGGTCTCCTTTTGCGAACCCTGGGACACCTCCGTTCTTTCCAGCGCAAAACACGGGATACCAGCCTGTAGCCGTATACAAAAAACGGGGCTTTCTTCCGGCCCAGTAGGAAACCGAATTCCGAAGGGGGTCACTGAGTTGAAACACTTAGAGCCTAATAGAGTTCTAACAGGTTTCGGCTTGGACCAAGGGAGAGTCATGTTTATAGGATTATTGTCACAACCCATTCAACGGGTCAACTGTCCAAGTTACCAGCAGGAGCTTCTATAGTTGCAACCTTTTTTTGGTCGCCCAATCTGCAGACACAAATCTGAAAAAGTATTGCAAGTAGGGGAACAAGGAAACCCATAATTTACCAAACCGTCCCATGGTTTTGTGGTTGAGCGTGGTTGGTTTGCTTGCAATACTGTGGATGGTTGCGAAATCCGTTTTGCGCCACATGGAAAACCATCGCTTGAACCCATTGTTTGTGGGTATTTACAGGGGAACTTTTCAGAATCCGAAGGGGTTTCATCGGCGGTACGAACTGGATGTCGTCCATTCCGCGAGAACCGGTCCGACGTGAGCGATAGGAGGCCCCGCAGAACGTCCTGGGCCCACGTCGCGGCGGCCTTCCAGCCTAGGCGATTTCCGAAAGCCAGGTGAGTGACAATGTTAACCCCGGATTAATAAACCCCAGGTTGATTAATAGGGGGGTGTCCCCTTTTAGTGGGGATTCATCACTTTTGGAGGGAACACGCCCCTAATAATGGGAGGGGTGTATTAATCCGGGGTCAACATTACAAACATTGCTTGGTGGTTCCCAGTGTGGGTTTTCAGTTGGTTGAGTGGTTAGGTGTCCGAATTTGACCCACTAAAAGTTAGATCTAAGGACGGCCCAGTTTGGGTGTGTTTTTTCTTCTTCTTGTATTTGTACCTCTTTGTTGGTGGTTTTAAAGCGCAACCAAGAGGAAAACCAAAGCGATTCGGCGGGTGTCCTGAGAGCAAAAACACACGCAATACAAAAATGGAAGTATGTGAGTGATCATTGCTGTTGTGCGAGTTGTGTATGTATTTGCTTAGTTGCGTGTTTATGTTGGAAGTTTCTTTGGAGTCTTTATACGTGACCTTTTGCATGCCCGTGTTCAAACCGATAAGCATGATAAGTCGGGATGTGATTGCCTGTAACCTACCGCGCCTCGAACATTGCACCAGATTGTTCGGTCAACGTTTCCAGTCGCATCGGTGATCTATTTCCAACACAGTCTTCGTGTTTGGCTTATTGGCACCGGTCCTCTATTGCGAACACTGTCTTTGTGTTTGGCTTATTGCACTGATCTTGTAGACCCAGGTCCAGTGTAACTACCAATCCTGAACGAACAGAACGGCCAGTCCATGACTTACAGTTGGGGTGTATGGCTTTTTGTAGCCACGATGAGGGGACGTAGCAATGATTGTCCCATGTCTCATACCCAGCACTCTCCCAGGGCCACATTTCTCATGTTCAACACAAGCAAGTGCTGTCAAAAGCACAGCCTGAAGGTGCTGGCCAGCCTACAGGCAAGGGTTTCCTAACGCTAACCCATTGCCTGACAGGCCCAATATGGGCAATGATGACCGCGTGCGGAGACTTGTGTTTTCCTGATGGAAGCTTTGCGGCTATTGGGGTCCTCAACGCATACGCGACAAACTGACTGCCGTTCAAACAGCCAAAGGCCACGGAGTGAATTATATTAGGGTGAACCTCTGAGACCGCTCGCCCATGTCTGCAGAAGGCGCAGAAGCCGGAGAGAGGTCGCAGGTGACGTCTGCCTCCTTGCCAAGCGCAAGGGTCATGCGCTGCTGGACGCTTTGCTGCTGGTCTCCTTGGCCATCACCGCCTGCACACTGACCGACGGCCCAAAGGCGGCAATGGCGGCTGTGGTGGGCCACCTGCGGCTGCAGGACTTCCCCGACCACTACCAACCGGTCTATGACTTCATCCGCCACCCGATGCCGCCCGCCATTGCTGTCTCGGTGTACATTGTGGGCGTGTACTTCCTCGTCAAGACGTACTTCCTCGAGCGCGAAGTCGTCGGCCGCGCCCACAAGAAATTCCAGGCACACGGCAACAAGCTCCCGGTCGCCATCCACGGCGTGGGCTCGGTGGTGGAGATGGCGGTCGGCTGCGCTGCCGTGTGCAATCCGGACAGCGAGCTACTGGCCAAAGCCGCCGCGTACCTCGCGCTCTTCGTGAACGTGCCGTCCGGCGCAGTCCTCACCAGCCGCGTCTTCGGCATCAAGCACCTCACCGTGGCGGGCTTCGCCAAGTTCGGCGTGCTGCGCACGATGGAGGCGTACCGTGTGCTCTACGTGGACTACCGCCTCGTGCCGAACCTCTGGATTTTGCTGCAGGTCGGCACGGTGGTCCGCTTGCTCGGCTGGTTCGTGTTGCCGTACTCCTCCTCCGATGGCACGCGTGGCGACCTCTTCACCGAGCCTGCGATCTACTCCTTCAACATCCTGCTTTCTGGCTACCTCGTCGCGGCGTTTGTGTACCCGCCGGAGTTGCTTTTGATCTCACTCTCTCTCTACGCCACCACCCAGCTCTTCTGGCCTCCTCGCATGAGCGTCAGGCTGCGCCCGAAGGCTGCCTAATTTTATGATTCGATTCGCTTGGTGGACCTCTTCAAATGCGCGGCGGGCAGGAAACGTAGCAATGTGGGCGTGCTCATGCACCCAGTTAAGGGGGGCCTGTTGCTTTCTGCAAAGGCGGGCGGGGGTCACAAGGCCTATTCGCCAGTTCCTATCGGCGAAATTGCCGCTCGCCAGGTGTCAAGACAGTTTTTCCCGAGAATACGAAGTATATTGTGCTCGGCGCTCAGTTGGAATCGATCTCGCCGTTTTTAGGGCAAATTACAACGACGTCACGTTTCAGGAGATGCAACGTCTTCCACAAAGTTTCCTTTAATGAGAATCCGTGTCTTGTGTTCGGTTGGTGAATAATAATTGCCCAGATGTACAGTTAATTGTTCCGTTTAGAGCCTTTCAGGATCCTTAAGGGGTTCTTGGGGTCCGCTGTCCTTCTGGATGGTAGTCTAGGTAGCAGTGCTCTTGCAAGGTCGCCTAAACGGTGAGCCTGTTGATTTGCAGGCTTGTTGAACCGTTATGTTACAGGGGCCCTTGCATGTCGTGGTGTGCTTAACATTGCCGGTTGGTCCAATCTTGATGCAGCTACGTTCGCCTTTTCAAGGGAGATATTTCAAGCGGGCATATTGTGTGTGTGTGTGTGCGTGTGCGTGCGTGCGTGCGTGCGACGCGCGGTGTGTTTTGGGGGAGTGCAGTGATGTTTGCTCACGAGTTGCACTGTTTGTTGAACGAGTGTGATACAAGCTACGAGTCGTGCTAAAACAAAAGGCAATAGTTCCTTGGTTCCTTCAACAACGAGGCAATGAGTTTTGTGTTATACTTGTTTATGCCGCTCAATAGTAGGTCGCTCTCCATAGGACATGTCAATTGCTCTTTGAGAGTCCCACACCGAGGCGTCTGACATGGCCAATGGCTCCAAAATAAGTTGCTTCCCTGGCCAATGGTTTATTTCCTTTAGTTTGCAAACCGCCCTTCTTTCCACCTTAAAGGTTCGAGTCTTCCAACCACCAAAGGGACATTGGAACTGTCAATAGACATCAAGGACAGGAACTCCCGCTTGTTTTTAACAACTGCATTACAACAAGGCATTCAACCACAGCCCATAGCGATACAGAAAGAGAGGGCAAATTCGCCAACTTTGCAGGGGGGGTACATGGGGGTACCCTGTTTCCAACAAGGATGATCAAGGATGTGACAGTTGGCCTTTTTTTCTTTCAGAATCCTCCCGTCAGCTTCCATGCTTCGGAAAGAGTATAACCTTTGCCAATTCGGGTAACTTTCCGTCGATCCCTTGCTGAAGCTAAGCACTTTGAGGGAACAAGGGATCCATTGCCCAAGTCTTCGGACATGTCCAATGTGTGGGTGGGGGTGCTTGTTAAGATGGGATCCACCGGATGTGTCATAGGCCTCACGGTTTGGACCCCCAAAGTCCAACCCGCTTTCGGGGCTTGGAACAAGCCGCAAGACGGCAAAGCGACTGGACGATTCGCCGCATTCCGCGTAATCAGAACCAAGCAGCAGGTTTGTGGGAGGAGCGAATCCGGTGGCCAGTACCATGAAGGCTTGCGGCTTGAGCCTTATGCCAAAACCAGGGTGGACAGTTGGCCAAGGGGATCGGTCCTTTGGTTTCCTTGGGAGCCATGTTGTTGCCGTAAGGATTTCGGAGCAACCCTGCTTTGTCGGCATATATTTTGTTTGATGTACTCTGCAGAACCCCCGAGGGAACGGTGGTGTTCCATTTTATGGGAGGCTCCTTCACTTTGAGCGCCAATACCTTGATAGATTCATATCCTTTTTTGTTTAGTGGTAGTTTCCACTAAACCACTAAAAGTAAAACTTCTAGCGTGTTTGAGGACAGCCCAGTTGTTGTTGTATATGTTTCCAGCATAGTCAACCTCAAGCAAGGCTCCCGCTGAGCAACTAGGAAAACAAAGGATGCCCCCTTGTCTCCCACCGGGTGCTCACTCCTGCCAGGCTGCACCTGAGCCATTCTCTTGTGAGGGTCCCGCCTGGAATGATTTGGGCTCAGATGCGCCTCTCTCCATCGATTCGATGGCGCGACAGGCTGTTCCAATCTGCAGCCCAGCGTTCGCACCCGATTTAACCCGCAGTTTTGAGCCAACCAGCGGCCGGTTATGATTTTTTTTGATCTCGAAACACGTCGAGAAATCGAGAAGTACTCCATCCTCTGAAAGAGTCGTCGGAGGTTTTTCGTGAAAACGTCGGCTCAGAAAGCTCTGGATCCCGGGGGCTTGTGCCGAGGGCCTAACGGATTTGGCCGAGGGTTTTCAGGGAATCGCCACAGCAGTGGCCTCATCCCCGAATTGTGTAGGTTCAGATCCTTGTTGTTGAGTTTGTTTGTGTTTTGGGGGCGGGGGAGACCTTTAACAAAAAATATATGGATGGGGGGGGTTGAGATGTTTCACATTTGCCCAGTTGCGCAGGAGAGGAGGAAAGGGGGCCCCGCTTTTTTCAGCAACGGTGGAAAAAATGGGAAGCTGTTTGAATCTCCATTTTGTGACGGGCTACTCAGTCTCTGTATCACTGTGAGTAGTCTATGTTCTGCACCTATGTATATATATATATATATATCGTATACATTGTCAATTTGTCACCCTCGTTCTAAAGACAGGACTTAAGTATCACCTGGCTGGATCTCTAGAACTCCCCAAGCCCACTTCTGGCAAGCTCACATATCAAAAAGTGATACTATTTCCAGGATCTCGATCTTTGGTGACGCCCTATCGGGTTTTGCAGCTTGCTAGTTTTTGTTGTTTTTGCTTGGCTATCGGCACTCATCAGCTGAGGCACAATCAAAACCCCGGTAAATGAAGGTTAGTAAGGGCCAATCCCAGCCATTAATAGCTGCGGCCGCGGTTATTTGGCTGTCAAGGTGGAACCTGCCTTCAACCTGAAGATTCCCCAAAAGCGAACCAACTTCAAGGACGACACCTCCGAGTTGCGTGAACAAGAATACAGGCGTCCAGTTCCTTTGCTACATGTTTAGGTGATGTCCTCTGTACCTGGAAAGATGACTTTGAAAATTCTATCATGGGACTGCACAGGGCTTCTCAAAAGGTACAAGTTTGCCATGTGTTTCTAAAAATCAAAACCAAACACAACTGGTACCTTTTTCCGGCAGACAGAAAGGAGGCGTTGTAATGTTCAGGCGGATGATATAAGAATCCGGTTCCTTCATTTGAGGTTGGCAGATGTTTTTTTAGAAACTTGGAAGGAGCCTGGCGATTGGGTTGATTGCTTTGGGCTAGCCCACTCCCGGCGATCCAATCCCCGGAGGGCCAGACCGACTTTTCCGGCCGCAAACCTTTCTCGCTCCCATAGATCCACAGGAAGAAGAGAGCGGACTCGATTCGTCGATCGGTGGCTCCACCGGGCAGGCCCTGCTTTGTTTGAAACAGGAGGGTGGTACAGTTGTTTCGTTCAAATCTCTATAGCTCAGCTTTTACCCTCCCTCCAACAATCATAGAAGCTGGCAGGAGAGTTTTGGCAGACTAGTTTCCTGTTGGGGAAGCCCAACGCCCACTTCCACAATTGTTGTATAAGGAGGTTGGTCAAATTGGCCGGGGGATACGGAGTCCAACATGAGCTTTTTGAAAGGCCTTTTGCGCCATGCCTGCAGGGGCCCGGTTGTTTTGGCCCGAAGCAAAAGGCTGTGGCTCAAAATTAAACTGGATGGGGTTTTGCGGGTTTTGGTCCATGTGTCCACTTAGCAAGGTTCTATTTTGGAATTCCGGTTTTTTGAGCCCACAACCAAAAGATAAGATGCAGGTCCAACAGGTTCAAAGACAACAGGTTTGTTGGGCCAATGTGAAATAGAGCTCCTTCAAGAGGTTAACCTTTGTTTCTGCGTCGTTTGGTCAATTGGCTTGCTAGACATATTAAATATGCTGTGTCACTTACTACTGTTGGGACTCCGCATCGTTGAGTTTGTTGGCCTAGCCAGTATGTTTGTTTGGCTTGGCGGTTGGTGTACTGCATAGCGGAATACAAAGCACGCGTTTGGCAACCGCAAGTTGACAAGCAATGGCTCGTTGGGCTGGCTGTGAAGTATTAGCATTTGGTTGGCATTGGCAGCGACTTAGTCCTGTTATCAGTCTGTTATTGTAAGACTTCACTTGGGTCGATCGACTGGCGACATGCGTGACGCTTTGCCTGAACTGCTATGCGTGACGGCCTGAATGTCCTTGAAGGCTGACAGGTAACAACGAACATGCGCGCATGAGCCTTGGCAACCGCGCCACACGTGGCCGCCGAAGCGAACACATTTTAGGACGGAGCATCCCAAGATGCGGATGTTCGGCATGCTCAGAGCTAGATCTCATCAGGTGCTTCACAGATGCAACCTGGTGAGGTATCCAGTAAGCGGAATGCGATGGCTTAAGGTGGCAGCCTGATCCAAGGCTCGGGATGTGCGTGGGCTTGAACGTTGCCAGGCTTGGCTTACCTTTAGCAAAAAATGGGGTTGCCTTTGTGGGTTTGCTCAATTTCCCCTTTCAACCAGTAGCAAGTTGACTTTTTGTAGGGGTTCTGAAGGGCGACCTATCATTTCTACACCATATCGTGAAGTGGTCGTAAGGGCTGTTGGGCCAACGTTCATATTTGTTTGTGAGCCCCGCGCACTTGTTTAGAGGAGGTCTCACAGAGGTCCGGGCAGAGCCGTTCATTGCAACAAAACGAGGCACCCCAGCGCCAATCGCTGATCCGAAACCTAAGCAAACCGGGCTGGTTTACTTGCAATATTTAGGGCCATTGGGCCATCATAGTTCAGATTACCCTGAAATGATTGGGATTGGGTGCATTTTACCGACCTCAACCCCAGTTGCTCAGTGGCGCTTGTTCTGCTTTTGCTTGTTGGGAGCCTGGCTACAAGTGGAGTGAACCAGCCAACAGGCTTCTACTTTTTTTGTTCACCAAGGTCACTTAGTCTAGTCACCGGACAGGGCCCCTGTCAGAGTGCCGTCAGAGTTGCCCACGGACTTGCGAAGTGGAACTCTAGGAGGGAAACTGGGCCAATTGATTATTATGGCAACTGGCAAACGCATCAGGACCTTTTCTGGGGAATCCGACGTCTATTTGGTGACGTTAGTGAGCCAATCCGAAGAAAAATGGCACCACTTCAGCAGGAGGCTCAATTCGGCCAGGTGGCTAAACCAACCCAAAAAGGGGTACCCTCAAAAGAAGAGACACGTCCAAATGGAGTCCCTCGGCGCCGGGTTTTGGCACGCAGGCCCCGACTTTTTGGTTGGCTATGAGGCCGCTGATCGCCGCTCCGGCTGAAAGACCATCTCGATCAAAATTCCGCGGCCAAGGGCTGAACACAGTACCCACAGCCAGCAATACAATACCATGTGCCAATGAAGACGGAAAAGGATGGAAGGGTTACCTGGTCCCAATGCGGGCAAATGGGGAACCACCCTTGCAAAGCCAACACAGAAATGGATCGAAGGGTTACTTAGTGGTAAGTTGGATACACCGGCATGGTTTTTCTTGGACGGTGACAGAAGGAATATATAGTGCAACTAGGGGGGCCCCTGATTGGGGGGAGGTCCTGCGGGGCCTCTTTGAACGAAGAAAAACGGAGTGGGGAGGATGAGAAGGGCGCCCAGCCAAACATCTCCCAACACCGTGCCCCCCCCCATTTCCTCCTTGTCCATTCCGGGTCTCATATTCTGCGTTGAGGGACCCCAAAGAGAGTTGCTCCGTTGAGTTTCGAAGCTGCCCGTTTGGTGAACGACTGTTAGGTCTCTCGTTCTCCACCCTTGTGCCAGGGATGCCCGATTTGTTTTGTGCGAGTCGGTGATGCGTAAGGCCAAGTTTCGCCTAGGTCCACAGGCGAGATTGCAAGTGCGCTAAAGGCAGAGCCCTATCCGTGCTTCAGATTCCAGTCATTTCGCTGTGTCAGCCTGTTCAGGGATTGTAATTTATCCCGTTATTCCTGAGCCATTTGGAACTTCCATTGAACATGTGTGCAACTTTGCCCCCGTCATATTGCTTGGAGCCATCATATTGTTTGACCTTTTCAACCTGTTGGAGGAATATCAGGTTGGCCAACCTACAAGCGATTTTTTGCTCGGTGTTTGGCTTTGGTGCAACGTGCTTTCAAACATCACCTTGTAGAAAAAGTCGATCCATTAACAATGATAGATCATATGAGTTTCCTTCAACTTGGTCGCTTAAGGCGGCCATATTTGAATCCCTGTCTTCCCCTGGTTGATACTCGTTGAGATTATGACAATCCAGGGTTGGGTCCACAAAAGGGTTCCGCATCCAGAAACTTGCCACGGGACAAGCTGGTTGATTGGGCGAGGCGTTGCTGTTTTGTTTTAATGTCCCCGGCAAGATGCTGCTCATTGCCATGTTCCTGGCCATGCTGGCCCACTACGAACTGGCAGCTCCAGCCATAGGTGTCCTTGACCGTTTCCCGAAATGGATGGCAACCCACGCCCATTGGGTTCTGGGATCTAACGGGTTTCCCTTTAAACCCCTAGCACCGGTTTCCCTGCCCCCCCCCCCCCTGGAAGCACCGAGGCCGCCGCTTGCGCCAGCTTGGCTCACGCCCAGGCAAGGGAGGTTTCGGAGTTGGGGGGTTGCTAGGTCCCCCAGTAGTGCCCTTCTCTCCCCTTTTTTGGGGGAGGGTTCCCCTACTAAAATAGACTACAGAAAAAAAGGGTACCCTTATTCTATCCTCTGTACTAAAGGACCTAGCCTTAATTATGGTTTGTATTGGTGGTTTGTATTGTTTGAATTCTTGAGTCTTGCAGAACCACCCTTTTAACCTCCAAGCCACCAATCCGGCCCACCAGGTAGAAAGCTGCAGTTTGGGAATGGTATGGGCATGGTGGATTCCATGCAAGCAAACCACCACCCCACTTTTGTGTGCAATACACTGTGGATGAAATCTCGCACCACCCAAGAAACCTTGGTTTCTGATGGTTCCCCAACTAAAACAATGGCTTCAACCATGGTTTCAAAGTGGTGCGGTTTATGGAATTCGCATCCATCCACAGCGGGAGGGGCAGAGTCATTGAGTTTGTGGGGCATCTCCGATTTGGCAGACTGCCTTAGATCCTGCGAGTTTAAGGGGCGAAGGCCGAAAGGGATTGGGAGGGGTAGAACTGGCAAATCCTGCAATGCGGGCACCCAATCCTTAATTCGCCAACGGCGAGGGGATCCTTCTTTCTTACAACCTCAAGAAACCCAGTGAAAACCATTGGGTTTTGAAGAGAAAGATGGTTGAACAGAATGGGGAATCAACCCCTAGAAGAAGGACAAACATGTGGTTCTCATTTATTTCTATGGACTTAGCTAGCAGCTTGCGGGTTTCCGGTCATGGGTGTGCCAGTTTCAGGTTGTCGATTGATATCTTCATCGATTTAGTCAACGCCCAACAAGCTTTAGCCGTTTGGTGAGTCAAGTCTTGGTCTCCTTCAAACTTGAGTACCCCAGACTTAACTGAAACTTATGTCAGTTTCAAGTTTTGCTCTTCCTCCAAACTATGTTTGGAACATATGCTTCTTGAGTAGCCCAGATGGCCAAGAATTCAGCAGATGAGTTGAAGTTACGGGCTTTCGGAGGCGCCACACTTG
This sequence comes from Effrenium voratum, assembly GCA_963377175.1. NCBI lineage: Eukaryota > Dinophyceae > Suessiales > Symbiodiniaceae > Effrenium > Effrenium voratum. The sequence continues at coordinate 288,734 of CAUJNA010002024.1, forward strand.
CTGCTGGCGGACAATGGAATGCACAGCTTCATGACGGCGCGAGACCTCAGGCTGTTAGGCTGGCAGGTCCTGGACTCCTGGGCTGGAGCAGGTGGCGGCAACATTGGTTTCAACAGCTAATTGCTTGGCTGTTGGACCAAGTTAGTGAGTGCTTAGTAGCCTAGGTTTTTATCCACTTCGCAGTCCCCTTGGGGAGGGGAGCCTTTTGTACGTCGGTGGTTACCCCGGTCACGTGACTTGGCCGAACTGTCAAGTCCGAGTCCCCGTGAAGAAACAAAGAAGCAGCGCCCAGGCAAGGCTTTAGGAGCCAGGCAGACTTAGGGATGACTTACCAATGTGACAAATCTGCGTTCCATCGCGTTCGTAGCACTTGGAATTGTCCACTAGGACGCCCAAAAGAGTGTTGAAGCACAAACAACACTGGTGTTAGAAACCATACTCAGAAGGCAATGACAACTGAATCATTGATTTCACTGCATGATGTGCTTTGTTGATGCCGCTTCCACAAACATCATGGAGCAACAGCAGCTCGACAAGTGCACATACCGAGTACGTTTTGAACAAGTGCCTGCAGTGGGAAGGCGAAATTTCCAGTCACAGTGGAAAGGCAGTGGCAATTTCCAGAACACTAATGAGGGTTGATTGCCAATTCTCGTTGCTCGAGCTTTCAGAAACAGCCGGGTTTGGGTTCTCATTTCTGAAAAAGGATCCTTGAGAACGGAGATGGGTACGGCTATCCCTAGCCTGATTGTTTGTTGGCGAGGAGTTGTTAGGAAGCAATTCCACTTTCGAGAACTTGGATTTGAGGGGTGGTTTGGGGGTACCAACCGCAACTCTCCAACTGGGTATGTTGGGTATGTGTTACATTATAGGGGTATCCAAATCCTGGTTTTCCCGTTGTTTCTGGTGGTTTCCCTTTAACCAAGCTGAACAGCACAACAAAATGGACACCTGCCCAAGTAATGCCCCATACTTTTGCGGTGGGTACCCACCACAGCAAATACCTTCTGTTTCTTGATCTATACATATATATATATATGTTCATGTTTTGTCAGGGGTTGATGTGGTGCCCCTAAAAACGGGTGGGTATTTGGACGGGGTATGCCCAACTTTCCAGTCGCCCTCCCCGCTTCGTTTCGGAAACTGACCAGCGCGGCTCGCTCGAAACCGAGGAGTCCACGTCCTACTGCTATCGCCATCTCCTGGCGGACCCGCTCTGCTGCAAGGCGCGGGGAAGTCAAGTTCCCAAGGCTCCGGAGAAAAGCTCCGCCAAGTTGGCCACCCAAAAACAAACAGGACCATTTGCTTGGAGGCTCCCAGTGATCCGGTTCCTTAGCTTTTTAGGTCTTTTTAGTTGGTTTAGTGGTTGGGTTTCCGAAATTAACCCACTAAAAGGATCTGAGGACAGCCCAGGTTTGTTTCCGCCAATAGAAACACAATCTTGAGGGTTAACGTCCATAGCCCAAAAGAAAGGCCCAGCCTTTCATGTTTGAATCACTCCAAGGTAGGTCGATTTACCCGTGGGCAATTCTCCCAAAAAAACCTGCACCTTGCCCGGGTCCAGAAATGGACGCCTGTTACTTAGACCCACGAACCAAGCCAAACAGCAAACCCCTACATCAGAACCCCTGCTAGTGGAGGCCTGGAAAGCCAAGGCCAGACAACTGCACGGGGTCCTTGGGTTCGCCAGAGAGCTTCACGTCCTTGCGAACGAGAAGAGGCGGTTTTGTTCGACTGGAAGGAGACGATGCGGCTTTGGCCCAGCTGAAACCGCGGACGTGTGGCATTGTCAGCAAAATACGGGCAGCTCCTGCTTTGGCGCCTATGTGGCCAGACACAAGCCGAGCTTGTCCGCAGCTTGCCCTTACGTGAGCTGCACATGATGTACTTGAGCGAGGTGCTTGATTGAGCAGAATGCCAAAGCTTCCCGAACAGTTCGTCACCCCTTTTTGTGCAACCCCAAGTGAACAATGCGGCCTCCTTTTCTGAGCCCAAGATCAAAGGAAAGGACACTGCCCCGCATTTCGACTTGCAACTCCTGGCAAAGCCGATTTACTTTGCTGCAAGCCGTTTTGTTTTGGTCTAGTTTGGGCTTTCGGAGAAGGAATGCGAAAAAGCCCCTATTTTTGTTTGTTTTTTTTTCTTCTTCTCATATAGCGAAGTGAGGTTTTGGAGATGAATGCCTTTATATACTTCTTTTGCCGTACCCCAGCGAGGGGGCTACATGGTTGGGACGCGGAACAGGAACTGGGCCACTGGAGAGCTGTCCATCCGAATACTCCAAGCTGAGGACCAAAGAGTGCCTGGTGGAGTGAGGCGGGCGGCCGGCGGCAGCCGTGTTTTTCCATTTTTCATTTTTTGTTTTCTGGTTCCCCACACCCCATGACGGCTGTTGGATGTTTCTGGTCTGGATTCGTTTGGTTTGGACATTTTTTGGGCACTTGGACGCTCAGAACCGTTTGGATGTTTAGGTGTTATAACTATCCCACTGAACATATCACTTTTAGCAACGCATCAACGCACCACCCTGTTGAACAGGGGTCGCTACATCACCATGGATAGATGTTCGCAAAGAGCAAGTCACCTGAGCTGTGCTTTTTGTTTGACAGTCTCTAGGAGGATTCCACTACTCCCACTCCCCTACCCACTACCTCTCAAGAGAACAATTGGGTAAGGACTCGATAACTCTAAAGACAGCACTTCCCTGCAAGTTAACATCGAACCCAAAAGGGGGTATACCCCGTTTAGGAGGTTTATCTAGAACTGATACTTTTAGTGTTCCATGTTTTTGCAGGGAGCGATTCCAGCGATTCGATTCGGTTGGTAGCATGGGGAAAAGCCATGATGTATCTACTTACAGCCATAGGTGTCCTTTTTGGTTGGGTTCGTTGAAACATAGAGAGCCCTGGTTTACCTCAATCATCTACCAGGGCCATCTCTTTTCCACTACAGGACGCCTATGCTTACAGCTATTTGAGAAATGTTGGAGAAACGATTGTGGAAATAGTTCAGATCTTCCCCTTGTGAGCAGAGCTCCATGTTGAACCAATCAGGTGCATGAGGTTGGGCCATGGGAGGTAGCAAGTCACAGATGCCACGGATATTCGCCATTTGAGGTCAACACCTGGGATCCGTTGCCAGTTCCGGGCTCCAAATCCTTGAGGAAACATGCGATCGGACTGGCGTCGGATGTCAGCCCAAGTCTTTCAGGCAATGTGGTGCCCCTCATGGGCGCGAGTTTGCCCCAGACTTACCCTCCGATCTAACATGTAACCTGGCTGGTGATTGATCCGACATTCCATCATCTACTATGACTTGTCCACTTCCCCATTTCCGGCGTGGAAATGCTTGGCTCGAAATTGGGGGACACACACGCTTTTGGATGGTTGTACCAAGTCAAAGGACGCCAGCCAACTTGGTTTATGACGGTATACCCTCTTTTTTGTGGTTGTCAAGATTCACAAACACGTCAACATGACAAAACAAAAGAAGAAGAAGAAGAAGAAGAAGAAAAGAGAGAAACACAAAAATAACACAACAAAACAAAAGCGCGCTAACGGTCTTCGTACAGTATGGGCGGCTGAGCGATCTCACAACTAAAAGCCAGGCAGAGCCGGAGAGGCGCAGGGATTCGAGAAATCGCGAGAACAGCAAGGTCTGGCACGAGAAGTTTCTCAAGAAGGGTGTTCCGAGTGCTGGGCCTACGGCGCTTGGGTATGCAGGCGTCAAAGGTGTGGCGCCGGAGCCCGGGCCAATGGAGCGTCTTGGTAGGTGGAGCAGCAACCGATGAAGGCATCGGATTGGCTGCGCTTCTGCTGTCCAGTTTGACCGGATGTGAGGGACATGCGGCAGTGACTAGAAGGTATTTGCTCGAATCAGTGCTACTCTTTCGGTGCTTCGATCTACGATCTACGAAGCCGGATCTAAATCGTTTTCCTTGACATTGCAGTTTTTTTGACCTTGGCTCACATGGATGGCTTTCCTAATTGCCCGGTGGTACGCACCACTCCGTTTGTTGTTTGGGTTGTCCCTTCGAAATAAGTATAATCGGCTCAGCGAGAGTGTTGCGGCGCTCATTGAAATTCGAGCCCCCAGCTTGCCTTGGGGGAAGGACAACATGTTGTTGTTTCTCGAAATTGGAGAATTTCAGGTGTCCCCTCCTTCTGGTTTCCCACACTGGTTTTCTCTGGCAGTTGGGAACCGACAGCGGTTTTCCATCCACTTTTCAGCGCCAGGCACCAGGAGATCGTGAGGGAGGGCGGCAGCTGGACTTGTGCAGGGCAGCCGAGATGTGGGGTGGGTATGGGAGGGGCTCTTCGGGGCTCTTGGGACCTGTGGTGCCCTATGTTCAATGTACTTTTGTGTGGGTTTCGCCTCAGAACAAAGCAACCAGGAGAACGGGCGTCAGTCTTCTTTCCTTTTTTGCCTGACGTCGAGGGGTTTGGGTAATCTTTCCCCTGGGTTGCGAAGGGAACCAATGAGTCATTGAATCCACCGTTAGGGCAAGTTGGAGTGTATCACTTCAATGAACCCAGAGCCAGCGGCTTTTGTTTTGGGGGATTTGCTAGCTGCATCCACATAACAGGTCAAAGGGCATTTGACAAGGGACACTGAAATCGGGAGGTACCTTTTGATTGGGATGCAACGCTCGTTTTCGTCAGATCTGACCTTTTCGGCTAACGGTGGCGTTGGGGGGCGGGACTTTTCTGATGGTCTCGGCCAGTCTGTGTCGGTGGTTCTCAAAATAAAATCGGTCCCCTAGAATGATAACGATTTCCTCATGGTTCACCTTTGAATTAAATACCAAGCAGGGGGTAATACGCCATTCTGAGAAACACTCTTGCAAGAGCGAGCGGCAAAGTCTAGCCAAGTCACAAGTTCATACACCCCGCTTTGGGTTTGGTGCATGTTGCTTGGATGTTAGGACTTTCACTTTTTCCAACTAATGGGTTTTCCAAGTAAACCACTAAAGGTTAAACTTTTAGCAGGGGAGCAGAAGTCAACCGAGTTGGGTTTCATCGAGCCGGTGGAAGCAGCTTCGAGCGACGAACAGCTGCGTGGCATCGCGCGCTGAGAAGGCAATGCGAAACAAAATCAGAAGTATTGGGGTTGACAATAGATGAAACATCTGAACACAATTGTTGTCGGTGTACCCTGAACTGGGGCCGCAAAGTGTTGAGTTGGCAACGCCACTCCACGCCACTCCAACAGATTGGTGATGTGTTTAGACAGACCTTTGGAAGAATCAATCCAAGGTCCTTTGGGGAGTGAGGTCCTTCGGGGAGTCCTTGCTTCAGGTTCGTGACATGTAGCCATCGGCTTGGGCAACTGGAACAGCGGTCTCACCTGAATCCTCCGGAATAGAGTGTAGGAATCCTCTTGCTATGTGCGCAACTTCCTGAAAGCGGGCACAACGACCGACAGTGCACCATCCACTTTTGCATCTGAGGGAGATGGCTGCGCAGACGCCAGGGGTGCCCAGATTTTTCTGCCAAGACGTGTTGGACACTGGGATCTCTTACACAGCCTGTTTGGGACATGTTTGTGTGTGTGTGTGTGTGTTCCATCAACCCACCTAAATTTAAACATGTTTTTTTTTTTTTTTTTTTTTTTTTTTTCTGAGAGGCAATAGCCAGCGTTTGTGTTGGTTGTTTCTGTCGAGGGCAACGCTGACGATGCTGACATTGTTCAGGGCTGCAAACCCAAAGAGCCCCCCAACCGCTAAGGCTTTAATGGAGTTGTTGTGTTTTGTGTTTGTTCTCTTCATTTTGTTTTTGTTTGTTTGGGGGGGTCCCTGCATCTTTGGTGTTCTGTTCCTTTGGTTTTGTGCATCTCATGGTGGGGCGTGAGGAACAATGTTTTTGCCAGATACCAAGCCTAGTGATGCCTAGTGCAGTCACCACTACTCCCAGGGAATCAGGGTTCCTTTCCTCTGAGTTTTACATGATAGTTTCCTGGAAGCTCAAAACGTAATCATAGATTCTGCATCCCTAGAAGGCAATTGTCCGTTTAAGGGGACCTCTGCTCAGGTCCAGGCTAGTTTTTGCCTACACGTGGAAAACCGTACGTGTAGTTACTGCCATCGGTTAAAAAACCTCGACGCTCATCATGCCGGCCCATGATAAGCACACCCGCCCCGCAGCATCCACACCCAGCAGAACACATGCTCAGCCCATGATAAGCACACCCGCCCCGCAGCATCCACAGCCAGCAGAACACATGCTCAGCCCATGATAAGCACACCCGCTGCGCAGCATCCAGAGCCAGCGGAACACATGCTGAGCCCATGATAAGCACACCCGCCCCGCAGCATCCACAGCCAGCAGAACACATGCTCAGACCATGACAAGCATACGCGCCGCAGAATCCAAAGACAGCAGTAAGCACCCGCCCCGCAGCACCCACAGCCAGCAGAAAACATGCTCAGCCCATGATAAGCACACCCGCTCCGCAGCATCCACAGCCAGCAGAACACATGCTCAGCCCATGATAAGCACACCCGCCCCGCAGCATCCACAGCCAGCAGAACACATGCCGCATCCGCATTCGACCACTGCCCACATCAGCGAGTTTGTGATCTTGACCGTGATGTCGCGATCGTGTCCTCCAGTGAGTCGTGCCCGCCAAGCTCCAGTTCCAGCTTGGGACTCCTGCCTTCGCCATCGCCAGCGAGCGGCCCCGGTTCGCATATGTCAGACGAGGAGGCCCTGGAAGATGACTCGCATATGTCACACGAGGAGGCCCTGGAAGATGATTCGCATATGTCAGACGAGGTGGAAGATGATTCGCATACGTCAGACGAGGAGGCCCTGGAAGATGATGCTGTGCTCGGGATCAAACGAACCACTCGGCACTGCTCAAAACGCAGGCGAAACGCAATTTTCTTCAAACAAAGGTGCTACTTTTCGCCACTCGCACCTTCATTTCGTATGGTAAAAGACAGTGTTTTGTTGAATCCCCCTGTCACGGTGTGATTATTTCCCTCCAGACATGACAAAACACATGGCAGGCGTGGGACGGGGGTGACAGAGCGTGGCGCAAATTTAGCGCAGCGGCACGTTCCATTTTCCACGCGCCGGGTAGTTTTTCGGGGAGTACTTGCCAACGAACCGAGGGAACATGCTAGCGCTCACATGTTTACGAAACGATATCTGCACACCCGAAAGTTGTGGAGTTTTTCCACGGGGGCAACTTGCAGCTTTTTTTGGGGGGGGACAGCAGACAAACCGTTGGACAGCTATTTCTTGTGACTAATTTAGCTCGATGGTATGTGATTCGTATTTGAGGATTTGGGACAACAACATTTTCTTAGGCCCCATAATTCGATGCTGTTCGTTCGCAATAGACTTTTTTGTATAATATATATATATATAATCATGAGCGAGTTGACTCGTCCAAGCCCAGTTCTTTCAACTTTCAATCGTTTAGTTCTTGTCTTGTTGTTGAGCGTTGACTCAGGGTCCCGTAAAGAATGCATTTGGGCCGCTCCAGCATCACCTTAGAGGATTTGCTTGCAAAGCAAGGCGTTGTGCGGATGTCTCCTTGGAGGAACCTGCGACTGAAACGACAAAGTTTGGCAATCCACAGGATTTAGCGCCTGAGCTCTTGCCCGGACCCGACCGAAGACCTTTTCCTGGGTGTTACATGGCTTTTCCCAGGACACGAACATGGGATGAGTACCGGTGGTTTTCTTTCCAAGGCCCAAAACATATCACCCCCAGGTTTTCCTATAGCTTTCGTCTTGGCTCCCGAAGGCTCACATGTTGCTTCTTGGTCTTTGGGGCTTGGTTTGGATTGGAGCAGGGAGATGTTTTCCCTTGGGAAACACCCCAGGGCCCCTTTCAAGGTGGGCAGTAGGGACATAAAGAAAGCCAGCAGCTTTGGAGTTCCTTGGGTTTGGCCGTTCCCTGGGTGTGGCTCAAAATTCACCAGGAGGGGCAAACCGCAAGTTTTGGTACCCATGTTTCCACTTACCAGGAGGTTCCATTTTGGAATTCCGGCTTTTTGAGCCACAACCACCTGGTGGTTCCCAGCCATCCGGTCCCTTAGACTTTTAGCAAATGGCAGTGTTTGGTGCTTGGATTTCAAACTTTCCAGTTCACCCACTAGAGGTTGTTCGACTTTTCGTGTTTGTTTTTTTTCTTCAGGAAACGGTTCAGTCCAGAAGAAACCCGTCCCCAGGAAACGGCTCGAGTCCATGGCGCCGCATGGCGTTTCGCCTTTCGGGCCTAAGGAGCTGAAGGGGGAGCGAGGGAAGGACCTCCTTTGGTGGCCTCAGGCGCGGTCGAACTTTCGCGTCGCGCCATCGGAAGGCTTTTCTTTGTTTGGCGTCAAAGAGGGACATGGGGAAATACAAATCTTGGCGAGGGAGTTGGATGTTTCGTTGTTTTTTGTTGGTTGTTGATTGGTTGAAACAAAAAGAACCCGGCCACATATGACCGCATGGTGCGTTTGGAAGAAGAGGGTGTTTTTGATCAAGCACCAAGCGTTCCGCCCTTTGTTGTCTACTGGGAAGTCCACTGCTCCCTCGGCCTCCTTCGCCGGTTTGGGGCCCAAGTTTCCCAAGCAGATGGGTTCTTCTGGCTCTTCTTGGGTCTTGGCAAGGGTCGATGTCGCCTGGGTGGTTCAGACCGCGTGGCGTGGCTGTGGGTCAAAACCGATTTGGGATCCCATTTTGGGGTAGTTGAATTCACCACCCATTTTAGGACCTATTTTAGTGGTTGGGTTGGGATGTTCACCGGGGGTACGATCTGGGTTTTGACCCATGGCCACGTGGCTCGATTTCTTCGTGTGCTCGAGAATTGAAACGGAAGCAACGCTGTCTGAAGTGAAGAGCGGTGGCCATCTGCCACTACGACGGGGGGATGACTCAACCCTGGAAGGCTGCCGGAGCTGTACCAAACGAGTTCCAAGAAACGAGAAGTCGAAGTGGACTGCACAAAAATCGACCTCCAAACCCATGATTCTAGATTAGTTACCGTTCCACCAACAGACATGGAGGTGCACAGGCGTTTTTCCAAGAAACCTATAGTCTTTGCTTGGCCTTCTACGCCAAGCCATGTTGGTGGAAGCGTAGCGGCCTAAGAAGAACCAGACCTAGTAAAAAGCCAAGTAATAAAACGGGTGTGTCTGTCTTAGGGGACACCCCCCCCAAAAAAATGGTTGTCCTCTAATGGTTTCTCTTAAAACAAAAAGCGGGGACCCCCATCAAAGAGACACACCACACCCAAGTAGCTCTACCGGGCGGGTCTCAACCCTGTGGCAGGCCGCAGACTGCAGCTCGCCCAGGGTGCTGTTTGCGGGCTCCTGAGGTGTCTGGTGACTGGCGCGTGGGTGACTGGACCGATGGCTTGCAGTTCCCGGGTAAATGCGGGAGCTGATCAACATTCCGTGAACGGGCCCCAGTTTTGACCATGGGTAGCCTTTTTCATTTCTAGCAGTTAGGGGCGAGGTTAATTTGTCCAATTTAGTGGTTGACATATCGGCTTTTCGGTGGTTTTCCAACCAATGGTCATCCCAGTAAAGGACCTTTTGATCGACCCCCCCTGTGTGTAGCACCCCCGAAGGCAAAAAGCAAAGGTTGGTGGGTGCTGCTGTGGGTGCGTCGTCGTTTTGTTGGAGGTCCCGTTTTGGTTGGTTTTAATCGGACACCAAATGCCCATGAAATAGTTGTTTGGAGTTCCCCTGTTTTGAGTCCAGGGGAGTGACCAAACTGCGGGTCCATGTTTACCCAACTGGAAGCGCTTCGCCATTCAAAATAAGGTTGCCATGTGTGCGTTTGCACCACTTGGTTTACGAGCTCGCGCCCATGGTTACTCTGAAGCTTCCCTTCCGAACTGACAAATCACGGGGGTAGGGGGGAGGGGGGGAAGGGAGCGCCTTGATTCCTTGGTCAAGGAATCGGAGTACGCGCCCCGATTTTTTAGCTTTCCACACTTCCCAACGAAAAGGTGTCAAAACCACGCCAGATCGTTGATTTGGCAGGGAGGAGATTGCTTGAACGTGTGTGTGTGTGTGTGTCCTTTCGAAATGGTTTCCCGCCTAGCTGCTGCTACAGCAGTAGAGTAGTATCTGATTTTCTTTTGGTGGGGGTGACGATTCTTTTTACATTGGCACTGGTATTTTACACGTGTAGGGACCCCTCATGAAGGTGACTCTTGCGAGCCGACTTGCGGGTGAATCTTTGGGGGTTTGCGACATTGTCTGCACCTTTTCGGCGTCCTAGTGTTCTGCGAAACAAATCCAGAAGAGGGTCCATCTGCCTTTGATTCCCATCTGCGGCGCTCCAAAAGATGAAGGGGCCCCCTATGAAACGGGGTGATCATACAATCTCCCAAACGATTTCGATCGCATTTCGTTGAGCCACGAAAGCGAAGAACCGACCCCTTCCCCTTCCCCCCGTTTCCCCCGCGGCCGAGGAGTCTCGCCGTGTGTTTCTTGAGGTGCATGGCGGCGGCTGGCAACGGCATGGGCCCGGCCAGGCCACGGTAAGACGAAAGACGCGAGCGCGCCAAGAGCTCGCCGGCTTCTTGGGGTGAGGTACCCTACGTCTCTTTCCTCGCAACATCTAACCTGAGGCTTCGGCCAGCATGTTTTCCCCGCCGAGGAGTTGAGAGTACCCTCCTTCAGGTTGGTTTTTTAGAACTCACAAGAGCACCGGGGATCCCTTCCAACGTGTCCTATTGGTTGGGCCCACGTTCCTTTTGCAGCAGGCGTCCTACAACGTGCTGGCAGCCAACTTGGCAGAGGCCGACGGGGATCCGATGGCTTGCACGAAAAGTCGGCCCATAGGGAGGGCGCTGGCTGGATCAGTCAATGTCCCAGAAGCTTAGCCTATGATTTCCAGGTCACCTGGGCAAGTGGACTTAAGCTGGTTATTTCCCCTTTGGTGTATTGTCGATCGGTTGGTACAAATCGAGGGGTTCACCTAAATGTCAACGATCTAAACGCAGGGTTAAATGACACTTGCGACAAAGGGGATCCTTTGTTTCCAACAAAGCGACATGTCTGGAATGCCACAAGTAAACCTCGTGTCCAAGGCGGCAGAAGGGCATGTCAATAGATGAACATAAGTGGGGACGCCAGCAATGGCCGGTTTTCCATTTGATGTCTCTTCAGAAAGTGGCCCCCATTAACATTCCCGCCTAGTCGTTCTCGGCAGCGAGGCAATGCCTCCTTTAGGTAAAGACCCAACATTTCAAACTTCTCCAGCGGGGCGTGCATTCCATTAAAATTTATTTTATACAATTAAAATGATATTATACAACAAGTTTAATTAACAAATTGCTTTGGGCACACCAAAAGCCGTGGGTTGGACTTGTGACCTTGGCCGCTCAGCTCGATGTTCATGTCCAAGCCCCAGTCGCTTGGCTCGGGCCTGATGTTTTTTTTTCATGGCGCGCCGGAATCTCTCCCCGAACTCCTCCAAGTTGCGCACATCTCATTGCCAAAAAGGGCAAGGGTGGAATCCTAGCCCTTTGCTGTTCTGCAGCTAAAGGCCAATCTTGGGGAAACTGGGGGAATGTGAGGGAGATCGTGCCATTCTGGCTTGCCCACCCGTATCGGGAATGCATTTGCTTCTCCAAGCCTGAAGCAACGGGTCCTTACACTACAGGGTTCCACCTATGTCTTCCATTTTGGTGGTTTATCAAACCGCAATTTTGGAAAAACCATCATGTTTGATTTAGTTTTCTGCTCCAGGTCAGGTGATGTTTGGGGGATTATGGGTAGGGCACCTTATAATGCTGCGATGGACAAAATCCTGCACCACTTTGAAACCATGGGAAACCATTGTTTGTTGGTATTTACAGGTGAATCATCATCCCAGGGTTTCTTAGGTGGTGCAGGGTTTCGTCCATCCACAGTATTGAGGCCCAATTCTGGGGTACACCGAAAATGACTTCTTGAGATTTGAAGCTTCCCAGAAAAATAGAAATCGGAGTCGATACTCTGGCCAGGTCTCGCGCGCCGCGATCTTGGCCGAGCCCTCAACTCGTCTAGGTGCCCCGGTAGTGCCCTTCTCTCCCCTTTTTTTGGGGAGGGTTCCCCTGCTAAAATAGACTAAAGAAAACAGGGCACCCTTATTCTAACCTCTCTAACTAGTGGAGGACCTAGTCGTGGAAAATGAACAAAAGGGGTCCTTGTTTGGTTGTGTCTTTTTGGTTCAGGGGCGCCCTGTTCTGACATGCAATCTGGTTTCCTTTTCACATGTTGCTGTGGTGAATTGACCTTTCGAGTCTTGATGTGGGAAGCAATAGATTTGACTCGGTGTTTCATAGCTATGAAATAATGTCAAAAAAGGTTTTATGAGACTCGGGTCGTTCAAAAGCTATAGCTATGGAGTGAAGAAAGTGTCATCCATGACTGGAATTCAATAGACCGTGTTTATCTTTCCACTCGAATGTTAATTGAGTCAAAAGACCCCCCCACCCCAACACACTCCCACACACACCCACACTCCCTCACCCTGCTCCTTCGGACTGCTGGCGTTGCCAACCCAAGAGCCGCCTCTTCCTCTCTCTGTTTCTCAGTCGTCTCCAACTCCACCTCCTCCTCATCGGGTTTTTATTTTACTGCCGCCGCGGCTCTCCTCCCGGGTACTGGTACCTTCTCCGTGAGCTCCCTCCACAAAAAAGACTTGGAAGGCGGGGCTTGGAAGGCGGGGATGCCCTTCAATACCAGGGTTGAGACGCTCATGACTCGGTGCCTGCTTTGGGCTGCCGTGTTTTCTGCCGCAGATTCTCAAAGAGATATGAGAACCGGTGACCTTGCCGCAACTCTTGGTAATTACGACCTTTAAACTACATGTTTGTTTCCCGACTGACTAAGCTGTAACTGCCATGTATTTTGCAGCTTTCCTTAGACCCAAGTTAAAATCCTCGAACAGAGCTTAGCGCGCCATTGCCATGCGTCTTTGTGCGCCGCCCCAACCTGATTTGTTGTTGCACCATTCACCGTACAGTCAAACATAAAGGGAACAATGGCGACTGGTTAGCCATTGGTGAAGAAAACACCTGTTGGCCCCTTTCAGCAAAACTGGAGCAGAAAAAGGTCGGTGTTTTGCAAACAAAGACACACTTATTTGCCCCTGGGAACAAAAATCGGAACAACAGAAGCAAACATACATATATACAAGCAAACAAACAACAACAAACAGACAGACAGACAGACAGAGAGGCAAACAAGCAAACAACCAACCAACCAACCAACCAACCAAACAAACAACCAAACAAACAAACAAACAAAAAACACAAGCAAGCAAGCACACAAGCACAGGCAAAAAAGCAACATAGTATCTCTTGACAAGCAGAGCCAACGGCTTTGCGCTCAAGTTGGCTCTTCCCTGCACTCAGGTGCCCGACTATGTGCTTGTGCCGATGGGGAACTACCTGTCCATTATCGGTGTCCGGGGCCCGTCCTTTCGGGTGTGTGCCCAACAACGGCAACGGCTTCCTCTTGGGGTTTAGTGGGTTGCATTTCTAGATGATGTATTTGTTGCCCCGCGGTGCATGGGAACCAACCAAAAGATGTTACATGTTCTGAGCTGCAGACAGCGGTGACTCTCAAAATTAGGGCTTCCAACAAATAGCAAGGGTTCTTCTTGGTTGCCTTTCAAAAGCAGCCAAAAAATGGTCCCTCCCAAATGGAACAAGGCAAAACCAAGCTCTCAAATCGTTTTGCCAGATTAGTAACCTTGGTGGGTATTTGGGATTGCTCGGGTCACAGATGCGTGCATGACATGTCAAGATCAACCCACGGGGTCCAAAGATGGTTCCAGACGACAACCAAAGATGGTTTGAACTTCCCCAAACCGCTGCTTCCGGTGCAAAACAAGATATCCAACTTTAATTAAGATAGTGGATAGTGGGTGTGTATACCATTCGCACTTTCATAGCTTCGGCTTGGGGGTCATGAGTGGAAGCCATTTTAGATCGACCAGCCACAAGTAGAACTCATTTTGTTTGGGGCCGACATGGGTCAGGCAACGTCCGCAAGGACATTTAATTGGGGGCAAGCGTGAAAGCAGCGCCCCCGTCCTTTTTTTGGGCATGCGGCCATCTTGCCATCTTGGATGTCTTGGTCCCTCAGGTCCGGAAAATTATCTGCGCTGTGAACAGCATGCTTTTAACGGGCCTTTTGTTTTGCACCTCCTTTGCCCTGGCGGAATGACCAATTCAATACTGTGGAGGTGGTTCAAAAAATGAAGTGCCTGGTTGCAAGGCAGCATGGGGTTCACCACCCGTTCTTTAAGCAGCAACTGTAAATGAGCCACAGCCATGTGGGTGCTTTTTTGTTGAGGCCTTCTTTTTCGGGTGGTTTTAAAAGGGAAACCAAGAGCCACACCCATGTCATCCACTTGCCACCGATCTAAGTACCTCTTCGATGCCTGGAGCTGGCTGGCGAAGCACGGCCCGGCAGGCTTGGGACGCAACTTGGGGGGGGGAGGTTTGCTCGTTTCGAGACTCCGCTGGCATATCCCAGACCCCTTCCAGGGAGTTTTCCCTGCCCCTTTCCAAGCATTGCTTCGTTTATTTCCCTGACAAAAGACACTTTGAGAGACAGCTGTGTCCAGTTGTCCCTTGTTTGGAAGATGTTGTGTTCTTTCAAGTCAGCTTTTTCTATGTTCCTTTCTTCCAAGTGTTTGTTGGTTTTAAGTCAACTAATTTGTAGTGATGGCTGCCGAAAGCTTATCCTGCGGGACTGCAAACCAACCAACCAACCAACCAGCCAACCAACAAGCAAGGGGAATTTCACATTTTACCAGTGACTCAAAGTGAAGCAAACAATAAAATGTACATTCTCTAACTGGGACTAACTCTAATCATGTGTTTGCAAGTTTTTGGGGCTGTTTGGGTGCTAGGTCCCCCAGCTAGGTGCCCTTTTACCCTGTCTTTCTTGGTTGGGAGGGTTCTCCACTATGAAAAAAAAGGTACCCTTTGCTTGCTTAGGCGAGGATTGCAGCCACGCACCGCAGCCGCCGCTCTTCCTCGCAGGCACGGGGACGCAGTTGGCCATGGGTTTGACTCCAGGGCTCCTTAAAAGGTACATTTTGCCCATTTGAAACGCTGTTTCAACACCAAAATAAAGGGAAACCACCATTGACAAGGCAATGTTCAGGCGTACAATGTAAGGATCCCTGTTTCTGTTCGTCTGTTTGATCAAAATCCTTTCAACTCACTCCCTGAGTTCCTGGACTTTAAATTTGTGGGGAAGACCGTTTTAGTGGCAAATACAAGTTCGTTTTTTTGTTTAGCAATCCACGCAGGAAGTGAGTCAAGGAGCAGGAAGCAGGCAAACATAAATCGGGAGCCGCCCCAAATGCACACTAAACACAGACGGGGTTCTTGTTGTTTTTGGGTGTGTCTTTTTTGAGGGTAGCCTTCTTGGGTTTGGTTTAAAGGGCAACCAGCAGCAAACCGCCCATTTTGAGGGAAACACCATTTCAAGATATACCCACATGTCTCACATTTGGTCGGGGAAAGCATTTTTTGGCAGGATTTTTCAAAGGCTCAAGGCCCAGGGAACGGCTAAAACTCCGCAGGTAGGTAGATGTAGGTTAGGCGTCCTTTTTGGTTTGCTTAAAAAGTAGAGGGCCCTGGTTTAGATGGGGTTTACTCCATTTACCAGGGCCATCCATTTTTCCAAAGGCCACCTATGTGCATGGCATGTCGTTCATTTGAGATGGCTCAGGATTTGGCTCGCGAGTGCGCAACAACATGCTCCTGTTTGCCCGGGGAAAGCTAAAAGGAGGAAACAATTCTAGGTCTCCCAGCTAGGTGCCCTTCTCTCCCCTTTTTTGGTTGGGGGGGGGTTCCCCTAAAATAGACTACAGGAAAAAGGGCACCCTTATTCCAAGCTCTCTACTGGAGCACCTAGAATTGGCAGCTGTTGATGCTTCTGTTCTGGATCCCACCATCAGTCGGAGCCCTCTTCGCGGCAACGTTAAGTCGGAAGCTGCCTAGGAGGTTCTCAGAAGGGCCCAACTTGCCTGGTTGGACAATCCACACAAAGCTTCGTTTTTGTCTCCGGTTTCCCCCCTCCCAGATGTTCCTGATACTTCCACCAGGTTCGCCGGTTGCCCTCTTGGCAATTCCTCTTTCCCTGGAGAAAGAAGTTCCACTTGATTGCTCTGGTTGCTCACTAAGGTCATAGGGGCTAAATACTTGCACTTAGACTAAATGTGGTTTCAAAGTTCCCGCCGAACCCATTCTGATGATTTAGGCCCTTGTAGCCACCAATCCAAGAAGTTGGTTTCCCCGTTTTCGCCCCACCCCACCCCGCCCCCACCCCCAGCCCACCCCACCCCACGCCACCCCACCCCACCTCACTCCTCAAGAGCTAGCCACGCGCTGCGAAAAACTTCCGACCCAGGGGACTCTTCGGGCGCTGCCTCCGCGCTGTCCTTGCTACTGCGCCTCCGAGATGAGGAGCAACCGGGCGGGGCGGGCGCGGCGCAACGGCGCCACTGCGAGCCGTGGCCTGTTGCGTCTGGCATCCCCCAGCAATTGGTGCCCTTTTACCTGCGGGGTTCCCCTACTAAAGTAGACTATGGACAGAAAAAAGAAAAACAACATCGGGTACCAACTTATTCTAACCTCTCAAATCTGGAGGACCAATCGGGTTGGCTGCATTGAGAGTTCGGGGACACTTGGGGTGTTCACTTGGCCTTCGAGGGTACCCCGTTCTTGTGGTTGAGAAAGGGAAAACCACAAGGAAAACCGCCATTCTGCGAAAGCCCCCTAAAAAACAGACACACCTCCATCCACCTACAAACACACATTCACACACACACACACATAGATACACACACACATACACGCCTCTATCTGAGCCAATTTCTATTGGACGCCTTGGAATTTGTCATCCAGTCTGGAGGCCGCCGCGCCCAAAGCTGCCGGCTTCTTCGCCTTTAGCCCCTGGCTGAACCTGGCCTGCGACTCCCCCACGTGACCCGATCCGCAGAAGAGGGGAGTCTGGGGGGTGGGCGGGGAGGTGGTTTGGGTGGCTTTGTGGCTTTTCCCGGTTGCCCAGTGGATTCCGCCCTTTTTTCCTCTCAATTTTTGGGGAAGGGGTCCCTTAAAGTCAACCAACGAAAAAAGGGTGCCCTTTTTTTCCCATGGCTGCTGGAGAGAGCTGGGTGGTTTTGGCTTTGGCTGTTTCCCCAGCCCAGCCAGGTGCCCGTTTTCCTTTTTGGGGGAGTTCCCCTGAACAGCCTCAACCAACCAAGAAAGGATGCCGCTACCGGCCATGTGAGTTTCAGACAGCTGGGTGGGTGGGTGGTTTTGGCATTTTTAGTGGTTTTGGTTGAGCCAAGTTCAGGTTTGGAGCTTGTTTAGGCACTCCTTATTTTCACGGGCCTTCTTTAGATTCAAGTGTGCCGCTGAGGGAACAGTACATCAACAGTGCAGCTTTTTCACCCTGCACCAAGGCAACTTCCAAATTCAGGGTACCAACCTAGTTGGTTTGGATTGGTGGTTTTGGATTTGAACCTCTGGTTCTTGACGGGAAATGGGAACCCCCTCCAACAAAAAAAACTCCAAACCACGAAACCAAACCACCAAGTAGAGGGAAGCTGAAACTTTATGGTTGAGCATCAGCCGCAACTTTCTCCAGGTACTATAGCAACGCCTTTTCGCTGGTGGACGACATCAGCGGCAAGGCCAGCGCGTTTTTTGTTTGTTCTTCGCGATTTGTACAAAGACCAGACGCCCACATTCGCATCAAGGCCGAGGTTTGGAGAAGGGCGCGAATCTCTTTTCGGGGATCAGACTTCAGCTTCAGGGTCGGTTCAACGGATTTTCCAACTCAGATGGTGCTTTGCTTGGTTGGCGTTGATTTGGTTTTTTGTTTTTTAGTGGTCCAGGGACCATGTTTGGAAGCACTATTGAGCCTCTTTTGGAGTTTACCTTTCGGTGAGGATCTCCCCACATTTTCTTAAAATGGATTTCGGACGCGTCTAAAGGGAAGCCAAAAGGAAAGCCTTGCCAATTTTAGAGGACTGATGTCGGTCGATCTTGGTGGCACCTGCAAGTGGAAGATCGAATTAAAGTGTGTTTTGGCTTTCGTTCATGCACTCTCACTTGCCCAAAGTCGATCTGGTAACCTTTTGGTTTCCCTGATTTGGCTCATATTTAGTCAATATTCCAAAGGATTAGCTTTTTGTTTGTTTGTTTCGAGGTTCTTTGAGCAAGTGAGGACTGTTTCGAGTCCCTTAAACTGAACATGTTCAAGTGTTCTCAAAGTTACTGTTGGGGGTTGCCTTCAAACCACCAAGATGGCATTGAGGATGGCATTATATATTCTGGACCCACTTGAAGACACTACAAGAAGACACACCAGTTTACTAAACGGTCAAACACCTGGCCTTGAAAAATAACCTTGGTTGAACTGAATGGACAAGATGGAATCAGCCAGCAGGTGTGTGGATGAAGCCCGAAACCACCCCTTTGTGGAGAATGATTGATTTTCTTCTTCCAACGCCGCTTCTCCATCAACCCCAAGTTGTTCGATCGGCTTTGAGGAGATTGCAAATATGTTTTCCGGCAATCACCTCACCCAAACACCAAAAGCTTTCCCCAAGATCATCCCAATCACCAATTCCCTGGGATGTAACCTTTATGGGTGTGTCTTTTTTGGGGGACCCCTCCAAAATGGTGGTTTTCCTTGTGGTTTCCCTTTACACCCCCCAAAAACGGGCACCCCTCAACTCAAACATGGTGGTTTTCCTTGTGGTTTCCTTGTGGTTTCCCTTTAACCCCCCGGCAAAAAAGCGGGCACTCAAACAGTTTCCCTTTAACCCACCCCCCCAAACAAAAAAACAAAAGGAACAGAAAAATAGAACAGTTTCCTGGTGGTTTCCCTTTAACCCCCCCCCCAAAAAAAAAAAAAAAAACACGGGCACCCCTCAAACCAAACGCAGCTCCAACCCCTCCCTTTCGTTCGACCATCGGAGGTGATCGTGGGGGACATCCTCTTCCGTGGCGCGCCCGCGAATGTCTCTGGGTCGCCCAGAAGCCAAGCGGACGGAGAGATCGCCGATGGCTGGCGGAAGGTCTCCCGAACCTCTCAACGTGAAAACCCCAAATCCAAATCCCTCCGAATACTATGGATGGTCGCAAAATAATGAGTCCCAACGCAAATACCAACCAACAATGGTTTGAAGCATGGTTTCCAAGTGGCAGGATGTCGCACAGTGTGTGAAGATTGCCAGGCTTAGCTCGCAAGATTGACTGTTTGAGTTTCTGTTTTTTCCATCATTTTCCCTTTCAGCCAGAAACAAGCACACTTTTCGGGACGCAGGGGCGCGACTTCAGGAGTGAGGATTGATAGGTGCATGGCTGAGAAGGCAAGTGTATAATTACTTGATGGTGATTCAAGCCATTGTAATTTCGGTTCAAGACTTGCGATGTTCCCATTTTGGTTCCAGGGGTTCATCTGACCATGTCTTCAGCATTGCAGTGCTGAAGCTTCATAGCCTCGGTGAATGTCAAGCAGCTGATGGATCTCTAGAAAACGGTTTGGATGCGCTGTTTTTGGATTTCACCTGTTCTTGCCCCAGTATTTGCTTTTTAGTGCTTTTTTAGTACTCTTTTAATATCCTACAGAGTTGGATCCGCAAGAAACGCATCCAATTCGGTCCCTAGAGGAACAGGCGAACATGCCTCACGCAAGCATCAACTTGGTCCATGCTAGACATGGGTGCCGCGGTGCGGAGGACTGGAAATGAGGGGCTTGTCACTCTTGGATTTCATGCCGAAGGTCTTTGGCAATAAAAGCTGCTGATCTATGGTGGTACACGCTGGTGAAAGACCTGGTCAAGTGCTGATGTCCCCAACTTGCAAGCCTGGAAGCAAGAGATGGCGTGCCTTTCACAACTGCTCAACTCCTTCAAATCCACCAAAGCCTTCGCAGCCTTGATGTATTTTTTGCACAAATAACTCATATCGAAGGCGATAGATAACCGCCCCATATCGTTTCAACCCCACAACCCTCCATGTTTGTTGAACAAAAACACTCCAAATCCTGCAAAAAAATGAACAGCCCTTCCATCCCCAGAGCCCCTCCCTTGCTTCGACCGAGGCTTCGGCAGCTGGCCATGAAGTACTTTCAGGGGGACCAGACAAGGCGAGGAAGAGGTTGGATCGTTCAAAGGGTGTCTTCCATTCCCACTTGCCCAGTGGATTCCGCCCGTTGTTCCTCGCTTTTTTGGGGGAAGGGTTCCCCTTTAAACTCAACCAACCGAAAAAGGATGCCATTTTTTCCCGATGCCCACTGGGCATCTGAGCATTTCAAATTTGGTTTTGAAGGGAAATCATCACTGCTGGACATATGTTTTTGTCCGGGGGACTTGAGCAAATGGAGGGAGGGTGTGCGAAGGTTGAACCAAACGCCTTTGTTCCACATGGGTCTGATACGTGTGTCTGGTTTGGAGGCTAATTACCCTTTTCAGGAGTGAAAGGACAATTAGAAGGGAAACCCATCTTTGGGGGGTTTATTGACACCTTTCCACCTTTCCAGATATCCGGGCAGCTTTTTTTGACTGCACTGTTGGCCATGTGTTAGTGTGTTAGCTTGTTGGTTCTGCTCATTTTTAGTAGGGGGAAGTTCTGCAAACCGCAAGTTCTTTTGCTCCTATGCCAAGGGCTCGGAAGCCCGTTTTGTGCCGTGCCGTCTTGTTTGAAGATGTGCCTATGAGCAACCGTCAATGCTTCATCTACAGTAGCTAATGGGGATGACATGGAGGACACTCAAGAAATGTTGACTCGCCAGAATTCCATGCGAGTGTACCTGATTTCATACTTCAGGAAACTTAATATTCAGTCAACCCCAAATATTTCTCCTACCCATCGTTTGTTGTTGAAAGGTCAACTCAAAGTGAGCGTCTTTGCGCCAGGGCATGGATTTTCCTAAGCCCCGCAGACAGTTTTGATCGAAATCTCATGGAGATCTCCAGTGGACTATGTCCTGTTTGGTTAGACTGGATAGAAAGAGCAGCTTGTTTAGGCGGGACATCGAATGAATGCGTAGATCTGCAGAGGCGACTGGTCTTTTGCCCGCATCGCTCAAGAAAGGCAGAACTCAACAAACGGGCAACGGCTTTCTTCCATTTGTTGTTTTTCCCTTTCTGGCTTGAAAAGGAATGTATCACTACTGGACATATTTATTTTGATTTGTTCAGGGCTGAAGCAAATGGAAGTGTTCCTTTGTTTGGCTTCCTCAGTTCAGGCAGCCCACGGAAAATATTTAAAAACAAGAAAACCAAAACTATCCATGCTCGGAAAGCTTCAGCCATTGCCCAGACGGCGGGTTTTCTCGTAGGCTGAGGGATCCTTCCTTCTCGCCCTTTCATGCCGACGAGGTCGTTCCGGCGAAGTGTGGGGGGGGGGGGGGGGCGGGCGGGCTTTTGGGATTTTCGGGGCACCCGTGGGTTTTTTTCCAGTGAACTTGACGGCAAACCTTAAATGGTGGTATAGACATGCATATATATGTTTCTCGACATTTCGTGACACATATATGTCAGTTTGAACATAGTTCACCCCATGATGCAGACGTCTTTCAATCACTATTCACCCAGATGGTTGTGGAAGCTTGGGTTTTAAGTTGCCACGACTGACGTAGGAATCCCCTTTTCGGTGACAAAGTACGTCATCGTTGGATGCTCAAATCAAATGCCGCAAAGGGACCGGCCATCCAATTAGGTTCGTGGCCTTGGACTCCACAATTTCCACCAGAAAGACCGAGTTTGCCATGCCCATTCTCGGATAAGTCTGTCTTGTGCGAGACTATAGACAAGAAGGTTTGTTAGACTTTTGGAGTTGTCTCTGACTGGTGTCCTTGGGCGAAATGGATGTATATCACTGGCAAATGCCACCACTGACCCCACCTACGCCTTGGTGACCCCGGAAATTACCTGGCTTTCAGCTGTCATTCAAAAGCCAAGCTGTCAGGGCTATCTGTTTTCAACCGAACCAACCAACAAGCACACTCCTCTGATGCCATGGCTTTCGGTTTTCTGCCAAGGGCTCCCGATTAAAATCGGATGCGAGGTGCACCTGGACAGCCTGCCGCCACTGTACCTGGCGGTCTCAGGCACTGAGGTTCTGGGAGGAGTCGTTGCTTCGCGAGTCGAGCGGGGGCGAGACTACCCTTGGCGGCGTTTAGAGTTTCTCACTTCCCGAGTTCCTGGACTCTAAACACTTTTGCGGGTTTGGACCATTTGAGTGGTGAGCAGAAGGTTGTTTCTTGTTGGCCCTTCAACTCAGAATGTGAGGTTTAGAGGGATTTGTGGCATTTCCCACTCATTTGCTCGTCTCCGATACTACCAACACCTGCCTTTTTCCGTGTCCAAACTCCCAACTGTCCAACAAGGAGGGGGGGAGTGCTGCTTCCAGCATTTGGATTAAGCTGCGTTGAAGGTTATTGTTTGGATTGACTAAAGTTTGTCGCTCGTTGTTGGGTTGCTTGTTTTCTTTTTTTGCTTCGGGGCGTTTGTCGCCTTTTGGCAGTTTTCAGAAGACGGTTCATGTGTAGAGTCTAGAGGGGGTCCACATCGAGTAAAGGGAAGACATTGGGGAGCACCCCAAGTTTCCAGTGTCGCATTTTGACAGTCTCTCATTAGGTCTGGGGACATCGGAAGATGGTCAAAGCAGACGTTGGAGCGAGGCCGAAACTGGGGGCGAACACGATATTCGAAGCTTGTACATTTAATATGGTCTCACACACACATGATCCACATTTATGTTGCCTCCGTTCAACATGCTAAAATAGCTCCTGTTGTTTGAGGTCTGTTGCTTGGAATACGCCGTCCTGGTGAGGAGATGGGATCATCTTCGCCCAAAGGGCGGCCTGGCGGGGCGTCCGGGCTGCAGCCTCGGCTTGATGGCAAGTGATATCCCGGGCGGCTTGAAAGGGGTCTGACTTTTGGTTGGAAGCCCTTTGGTGGACATCATTTGCATGGGATGTTTTGTCCACCAACCTATTGTTAGTGTGTTTCCCTCTTGAAATTGTAGCCACATGCACTACTCATGGCACCTTTTTTGGGTGGCCTTTTTCTGGAAACTGAGTGTTGGGGGCTTGGGGGGGGGGCCTATTGTTGAGCCACAGCCACACTCTGGAAGGCCGACATCCACTTTGCGCCGAGTGATAGGGTTTTATCCCAGTATGAGTAGGGCTCATCCATCCATTCAACTGGTTCAGGAGGTTGAACATTCACAGTTGGCCCTTGCTTCTCCAAAGCCAAGCAAAAGCTCAGGGCTTTCGAGGAGTCCGTATATGTCTCTTGGGTGATTGACACATCGCCGGAGGTCGCAGGTCTATACAACATCTTTCTGGTGGGGTGGGACGTCTCGGGGACCCTGAAGACTCCCAGTGGTTCGTTCTGTTTGGCGGGTCCGAGGGTCTTTTCAGGGCAACTGACGACAACCTCAGAACGGTGCGGATTCACCTGCAGGAGGGTATGATACTGGGGAAAAGGCGCGTCACGCTCTTCAATTTGACTGCCGGTATTAGCAAGCAAGCGTTGTGGGAATCCATCAGACATCCCCCGAAAGCAAGATGCTCGAAGCGCACATGCTCAGGTTTTTCAGAGGCAAACCGCAGTGACACTTGCTTTGGACAACGATGGCTCTTCCTTGAAGAGAGGGTGTTCTCTGGCGCACCCGCCCCAACATTGTAGCTCGCATCCCCAAGGCTAAGCAAAAATACAATTCACATTGGGTCATTTTTTGTCTACCCTCCAAACTGTTTTTTGATATGTAATTTGTCTTTGTTGAAGCCCCAACTTTTTTTGGAACCCTCTCCATGCGGATTTGATGTTGGAAGACGACAGACGGAAGGCAACCACCACGCCTTTTTTTCCGCCCCCCCTCCCTTCTGTTGTCCCCACATGGTCCTGTTGAAGTCCCGAAGATACATTTTGGATTGTCCCGAAGGTTCCTTTTGTTGATCGCTCTACTATGGAACAGAAGGAACCTAACAAGGGGCTCCCCCAAGAGGGGACTTCCCTAAACATGTTGCTTCTTTTGGAGGTGTCCATGTTGATCTGGAGTGCAAGGGTGATCCAAGGGAGGAGGCATCAGCCAGGTGGCAGACTTCAGGGCGGAATTGCCAGTTAGTCCTATTTGCTGTTCAGCCACCCAGATAGAATGAGGCTGCGGGATACTATAATGCCACATTTAGTCAAGCAGCCTTACAACATGTGACCTCTTGTAGTACCCCTTATGAGTTATCCTTATTCAATCCTTATGTCCTAGTGAATAATTTGTCGAGCCCTTAAAATTCTGAGTCCCTCACCCCAGCCGTAGGGAGCTGAAAAGAACAATATCTCTGGAAACCATTGGCAGGTTACCCCTTCCAGTTTACTTTTGGGAGGGAGTCGCTCAATCTTGGGGGCATTCTGAAGGGTACGGGTGTGTCTTTTTGTTTTAGGGTACCCTTTTTAAGGTTGGTTTACAGGCAAAAGGAACACCAAGGACCTTCTGGGGCGTCCCCGGAAGAAAAAGACACGGGGCTCCCTTCAAAAGGATCCGAAATGAATCGCGCGCCTTGGAGTCAACGAGCTGCCGCCTGGGCCATAAAGCATGTTGCAAGTGAACCAACCTAGTGAATCCGTTTACCTGGTTTGTAGGTATCGACCAGCGGATTTCCAGGAGGCAAGACGGATGCCTTTATTGTTCATTGGATCCATGGCAAGGCCCTTGGCCTGCATATTTGTTCTTTCAATCCTCGCCTTGATTTCTGGGACTCCTTTTTCGGGGGTTCGGCGTCAAGGCAAGCCAACCGGAAGAAAAAAGCAAACACAAAAACAACCTTTGGATGCGGCCGAGGTGTACTTGGACATTTTTCCCGGCATGTGGCATGGCTTCCACCAGTACATCGAAGGCGCAAAGGGCCGACCCAGCTCGCGTGTCTGGCGTACGTAGGTAATTAGTAGCGGCGGGGAGAGGTTTTTGGTCAGGGAGAGGTTGTGACTCGGTACCCTTGGTTGATTTAAAGATAAATCTCAAGGAAACAACCTCTTTTTTTTTGGGGGGGGGGGGGGTCCATCGTTTTATGATGCAGCCATAGGCTGTTCCTTTCTCCTGTAAGTTTTTTTTGGCAAGTCTGTTTTTTTCTACAAAGCATGTGTTTTGTTGGCAGGGGGCAAAAGCCACCAGGTACCCCGAACGTTTCATTCCCTAAATGGAGAGGGCCGCGGACGTCATTTTGGAAAGCAGGGAAGAAGTCCGCTATCCCATTGATCATAGTTGGTGGTTCGTTTTTGTGATATTTCGGCAATCAGCTAGTTGGGTTTGCCTCAAAGCAGGGCAACTCTCCAAGCAGGTAGTTCCAATGGAGGTCAATCTGAACTTTCGGGGCAAGTGATTGATCCTTCCATTTCCCTCTTAGGGTGGGTTGGTTGTGTCGGGCTTGTAATTACACCAGGCTTGCTCGGGGCTATGGCCGAATTCGTAGGGCCAAACAAAAAGCGAATGCACAGTTATCGTTGGGAAACATTTTACATTTTTGCTTATTGTGGTTTAGTGGGAAATCCGCACTTAACTGCTAAAATTTAAATTTGTGCTGCCCTTCCAACGTCAACCAAGAATGGTTTCCTTTGGTTTGCTCTCAAATGTGGACTGAGCATGTCGTAGGGGAAATTCTGAAAAGCGAGAGACTGTCACGGCATGTCACGGCTCCGATTGGAGGGGTCTGTCTCATGTGTCAGGCTTGCTCTTTTGGCCATATCGGGTTTCTTCAGCGTTCCTTTGGCTTGCCATTTTGGAAACGTGCTCTAGTGATTGGCTTCCGTTTTTTTCGCTTTCCAACCAGCCAAAAGAGTGCTTCCCGTTTTGAGACGAGCCCACTCGTGGTTATTTCACTGCGGACAGTATTGCCCCTCATCAAATTGGATGGAATTTTAGTGGCTCCGGCTCAGGCCGCCGACATTACAGGCCTGCTTTCTTATTTGCGTCCCTTTGGAATTGTCCCCTTGCCCCCTTCCCCTCTTAGATTTTTGCCCCCCCTTTCTTTGTTGAGATCCATTCCCCCTTTCCGCCCTAAGGCCTTTTCTCCCTCTGATGTTTCCCTTTTCCTCCCTAAGATGTTTTCCCCCCTCTCCCTGTTGAGGATCTTTCCCCCCCTTTCCCTGTTGAGATCCTTTCCCCCTTTCCCCCCTACGGCCTTTCCCCCCGCTGAGATCTTCTCCCTATTCCTCCTTAAGATCCTTTGCCCCCTTTCCCTGTTGAGATCCTTTCCCCCCTTCCCTTTAAGGCCTCTCCAGATCTTCTCCCTTTTCCTTCCTACGATTGTTTCCCGCCTTTCCCTGTTGAGATCCTTCCCACCCTTTCCCCCCTCAGGCCTTTCCCCCCCCTGAGAGCTTCTCCCTTTTCCTTTCCTTCCTTAGATCTTTCCCCCCTTTCCCTGTTGGCCTTTTTCTCTCAGATCTTCTCCCTTCCTCCCTAAGATCTTTTCCACCCCTTTCCCTGTTGAGATCATTTCTCCCCTTTCCCCTCTACGGCCTTTGCCCCCAGATCTTCTCCCTTTCCTCCCTAAGATCTTTCCCCCCCTTTCCCTGCTCAGATCCTTTCCACCCTTTCCCCCCTAAGGCCTTTCCCCCCCTGAGATCTTCTCCCTTTTCCTCCCGAAGATCTTTTGCCACCTTTCCCTGTTGAGATCCATTCCCCCTTTCCCCCCTAAGGCCCTTTCTCCCTCTGAGTTTTTCCCTTTTCCTACCTACGATGTTTTCCCCCCTCTCCCTGTTGAGAATCTTTCTCGGGGGGAACAGGCCCTAGGGGCAATGGGGGGACAGGATCTCAAACGGGAAAGGTGGAAAAAGACTTTGGGAAGAGAAGGGTGGAGATCTTGGGGGGAAAAGGCCTTAGGGGGGAAACGGGGGAAAGGATCTTAAGCGGGAAAGGGGGGAAAAGATCTTAGGGAGGCAAAGGGAGACAAACTCAGGGAAAAGGACTTAGGGAGGAAAGGGGGGGAAAGATCTTTGGGAGGAAAAGGGAGAAGAACTGAGGGTGGGAAAAGGCCTTAGAAGGAAAAGGGGGGAAATAAATGATCTCAACAGGGAACTGGGGGGGGGGGAAAGATCTTAGGGAGGAAAGGCAGAAGATCTGGGGCAAAAAGGCCTTAGGGGGGAAAGGGGAGAAATGATCTCAACAGGGAAAGGGGTGGAAAAGATCTTAGGGAGGAAAGGGAGAAGATCTGGGGAAAAAAGGCCAACATGGAAAGGGGGGAAAAGATCTTCAGGGGGGGAAAGGCCTTGGGAGGGAAAGGGGGGAAAGGATCTCAACAGGGAAAGGGTGGGAAAGATCTTAGGGAGGAAAGGGGGGGGAAGATCTTAGGGAGGAAAGGGAGAAGATCTGGGAGAAAAGGACTTAGGGGGGAAAGCCCAACAGGGAAAGGGGGGAAAAGATTTAGGAAGGAAAAGGGAGAAGCTCTCAGGGGGGGGAAAGGCCTTAGGGGGGAAAGGGGGACAAGGATCTCAGCAGGGAAAGGGGGGGGGGGAAGATCTTAGGGAGGAAAGGGAGAAGATCTGGGGACAAAGGCCTTAGGGGGGAAAGGGGAGAAATGATCTCAACAGGGAAAGGGGTGGAAAAGATCTTAGGGAGGAATGGGAGAAGATCTGGGGGAAAAAAGGCCAACAGGGAAAGGGGGGAAAGATCTAAGGAAGGAAAAGGGAGAAGCTCTCAGGGGGGGGAAAGGCCTGAGGGGGGAAAGGGTGGGAAGGATCTCAACAAAAAAGGGGGGAAACAATCTTAGGAAGGAAAAGGGAGAAGATCTGGAAAGGCCTTACAGGGAAGGGGGGAAAGGATCTCAACAGGGAAAGGGGGCAAAGGATCTTAAGGAGGAATAGGAAGAAGATCTCAGCGGGGGGAAAGGCCGTACGGGGGAAAGGGGGGAAAGGATCTCAACGTCCTCCCAAAGATCTTCCCCCCCCTTTCCTCCCTAAGTCCTTTTCCCTGAGTTTGTCTCCCTTTGCCTCCCTAAGATCTTTTCCCCCCTTTCCCGCTTAAGATCCTTTCCCCCGTTTCCCCCCTAAGGCCTTTTCCCCCCAAGATCTCCACCCTTCTCTTCCCAAAGTCTTTTTCCACCTTTCCCGTTTGAGATCCTGTCCCCCCATTGCCCCTTAGGGCCTGTTCCCCCCGAGAAAGATTCTCAACAGGGAGAGGGGGGAAAACATCGTAGGTAGGAAAAGGGAAAAACTCAGAGGGAGAAAGGGCCTTAGGGGGGAAAGGGGGAATGGATCTCAACAGGGAAAGGTGGCAAAAGATCTTCGGGAGGAAAAGGGAGAAGATCTCAGGGGGGGAAAGGCCTTAGGGGGGAAAGGGGGGAAAGGATCTTAAGCGGGAAAGGGGGGAAAAGATCTTAGGGAGGAAAGGGAGACAAACTCAGGGAAAAGGACTTAGGGAGGAAAGGGGGGGAAAGATCTTTGGGAGGAAAAGGGAGAAGAACTGAGGGTGGGAAAAGGCCTTAGAAGGAAAAGGGGGGAAATAAATGATCTCAACAGGGAACTGGGGGGGGGGGGGAAGATCTTAGGGAGGAAAGGCAGAAGATCTGGGGCAAAAAGGCCTTAGGGGGGAAAGGGGAGAAATGATCTCAACAGGGAAAGGGGTGGAAAAGATCTTAGGGAGGAAAGGGAGAAGATCTGGGGAAAAAAGGCCAACATGGAAAGGGGGGAAAAGATCTTCAGGGGGGGAAAGGCCTTGGGAGGGAAAGGGGGGAAAGGATCTCAACAGGGAAAGGGTGGGAAAGATCTTAGGGAGGAAAGGGGGGGGAAGATCTTAGGGAGGAAAGGGAGAAGATCTGGGAGAAAAGGACTTAGGGGGGAAAGCCCAACAGGGAAAGGGGGGAAAAGATCTTAGGAAGGAAAAGGGAGAAGCTCTCAGGGGGGGGAAAGGCCTTAGGGGGGAAAGGGGGAAAAGGATCTCAGCAGGGAAAGGGGGGGGGGGAAGATCTTAGGGAGGAAAGGGAGAAGATCTGGGGACAAAGGCCTTAGGGGGGAAAGGGAGAAATGATCTCAACAGGGAAAGGGGTGGAAAAGATCTTAGGGAGGAAAGGGAGAAGATCTGGGGGAAAAAAGGCCAACAGGGAAAGGGGGGAAAGATCTAAGGAAGGAAAAGGGAGAAGCTCTCAGGGGGGGAAAGGCCTGAGGGGGGAAAGGGTGGGAAGGATCTCAACAAAAAAGGGGGGAAACAATCTTAGGAAGGAAAAGGGAGAAGATCTGGAAAGGCCTTACAGGGAAGGGGGGAAAGGATCTCAACAGGGAAAGGGGGCAAAGGATCTTAAGGAGGAATAGGAAGAAGATCTCAGCGGGGGGAAAGGCCGTAGGGGGGAAAGGGGGGAAAGGATCTCAACAGGGAAAGGGGGGGAAAGATCTCAGTGAGGAAAGGGAGAAGGTCCCAGGCAGGGAAAAGGCCTTAGGGGGGAAAGGGGGAAAGGATCTCAACAGGGAAAGGGGGCAAAGGATCTTAGGGAGGAAAAGGGAGAAGATCTGAAAAGGCCTTAGGGGGAAAAGGGGGAAAGGAGCTCAACAGGGAAAGGTGGGAGAAGATCCTAGGGAGGAAAAGGGAGAAGATCTCGGGGGGAAAGGGGGAAAGGATCTCAACCAAGGGAAAAGATCTTGGGGAGGACAAGGGAGAAGATCTCAGGGGGGGAAAGGCCTTAGGGGGGAAAGGGGGGAAAGGATCTCAACAGGGAAAGCAAGCAAAGGATCTTAGGGAGGAAAAGGGAGAAGACCTTGGGGGGGAAAACGCCTTAGGGGGGAAAGGGCGGGAAAGGATCTCAACAAGGAAAGGTGGGAAAAGATCTTAGGAAGGAAAAGGGGGAAGATCGCGGGGGGAAAAAAGGCCTTAGGGGGGAAAGGAGGGAAAGGATCTCAACAGGGAGAGGGGGGAAAACATCGTAGGGAGGAAAAGGGAAAACTCAGAGGGAGAAATAGGGTGGAAAGGAGGAATGGATCTCAACAGGGAAAAATGAAAAGATCTTAGGGAGGAAAAGGGAGAAGATCTCAGGGGGGGAAAGGCCTTAGGGGGGAAAGGGGGGAAATGATCTGAGCAGGGAAAGGGGGGGAAAGATCTTAGGGAGGAAAGGGAGAAGATCTGGGGGCAAAGGCCTTAGGGGGGAAAGGGGAGAAATGATCTCAACAGGGAAAGGGGTGGAAAAGATCTCAGGGAGGAAAGGGAGAAGATCTGGGGGAAAAAAGGCCAACAGGGACAGGGGGGAAAGACCTAAGGAAGGAGAAGCTCTCAGGGGGGGAAAGGCCTGAGGGGGGAAAGGATCTACACACTTTTGGAGGGCAAAGAAAAGAAATCATTTTCTTGCACACGGGAGGCTGGACTGACTCGAAAAAATCACGATAATTCCCATACAGGGCCGTTTTGGACGCTAAGGTGCAGGAAATTGTTCTGCAACATGACCCAGCATGTTTTCTGGCCAACCCCCCGCCCACGTGAGGATCTCAACAGGGAAAGGGGGGAAACAATCTTAGGAAGGAAAGGGGGGGGGGGAAGATCTTAGGGAGGAAAGGGAGAAGATCTGGGAGAAAAGGACTTAGGGGGGAAAGCCCAACAGGGAAAGGGGGGAAAAGATCTTAGGAAGGAAAAGGGAGAAGCTCTCAGGGGGGGGGAAAGGCCTTGGGAGGGAAAGGGGGGAAAGGATCTCAACAGGGAAAGGGTGGGAAAGATCTTTGGGAGGAAAGGGGGGGGAAGATCTTAGGGAGGAAAGGGAGAAGGGAGAAGCTCTCAGGGGGGGGGAAAGGCCTTAGGGGGGAAAGGGGGAAAAGGATCTCAGCAGGGAAAGGGGGGGGGGAAAGATCTTAGGGAGGAAAGGGAGAAGATCTGGGGACAAAGGCCTTAGAGGGGAAGGGGAAAGAAATGATCTCAACAGGGAAGGGGTGGAAAAGATCTTAGGGAGGAAAGGGAGAAGATCTGGGGGAGAAAAAAATGGCCAAAAAAAGGCCAACAGGGAAAGGGGGGAAAGATCTAAGGAAGGAAAAGGGAGAAGCTCTCAGGGGGGAAAGGCCTTAGGCGGGAAAGGGTGGGAAGGATCTCAACAGGGAAAGGGGGGAAACAATCTTAGGAAGGAAAAGGGAAAAGATCTGGAAAGGCCTTAAAGGGAAGAAGGGAAAGGATCTCAACGGGGAAAGGAGGCAAAGGATCTTAAGGAGGAATAGGGAGAAGATCTCAGCGGGGGGAAAGGCCTTAGGAAGGAAAGGAGGGAAAGGATCTCAACAGGGAAAGGGGGGGAAAGATCTCAGTGAGGAAAGAGAGAAGATCCCAGGCAGAGAAAAGGCCTTAGGGGGGAAAGGGGGAAAGGATCTCAACAGGGAAAGGGGGCAAAGGATCTTCGGGAGGACAAGGGAGAAGATCTGAAAAGACCTTAGGGGGAAAAGGGGGAAAGGAGCTCAACAGGGAAAGGTGGGAGAGGATCCTAGGGAGGAAAAGGGAAAGGATCTTGGGGGGAAAGGGGGAAAGGATCTCAACCAAGGGAAAAGATCTTGGGGAGGACAAGGGGGAAGATCTCAGGGGGGGAAAGGCCTTAGGGGGGAAAGAGGGGAAAGGACCTCAACAGGGAAAGGGGGCAAAGGATCTTAGGGAGGAAAAGGGAGAAGATCTTGGGGGGGAAAACGCCTTAGGGGGGAAAGGGCGGGAAAGGATCTCAACAAGGAAAGGGGGGAAAAGATCTTAGGAAGGAAAAGGGGGAAGATCGCGGGGGGAAAAAAGGCCTTAGGGGGGAAAGGAGGGAAAGGATCTCAACAGGGAGAGGGGGGAAAACATCGTAGGGAGGAAAAGGGAAAACTCAGAGGGAGAAATAGGGTGGAAAGGAGGAATGGATCTCAACAGGGAAAAATGATCTTAGGAAGGAAAAGGGAGAAGATCTCAGGGGGGGAAAGGCCTTAGGGGGGAAAGGGGGGAAATGATCTGAGCAGGGAAAGGGGGGGAAAGATCTTAGGGAGGAACGGGAGAAGATCTGGGGGCAAAGGCCTTAGGGGGGAAAGGGGAGAAATGATCTCAACAGGGAAAGGGGTGGAAAAGATCTCAGGGAGGAAGGGAGAAGATCTGGGGGAAAAAAGGCCAACAGGGACAGGGGGGAAAGACCTAAGGAAGGAGAAGCTCATTGCTGTCCCCCCATTAGGTCCCCCCATTGAGATCCTGTCCCCCCATTGGCCCTTAGGGCCTGTTCCCCCAGAGAAAGATTTCCATTTTCCTCCCAAAGATCTTTTCCCCCCTTTCCCCCTTAAGGCATTTTTTCCCCAGATCTTCTCCCTTTCCTCCCTGAGATCTTTCCCGTTTGAGATCCTGTCCCCCCATTGCCCCTTAGGGCCTGTTCCCCCCGAGAAAGATTTCCATTTTCCTCCCAAAGATCTTTTCCCCCCTTTCCCCCTTAAGGCATTTTTTCCCCAGATCTTCTCCCTTTCCTCCCTGAGATCTTTCCCCCTCTTTCGCTGTTGAGATCCTTGCCCCTTTCCCCCCTTCATTTCCTTCACCAGCATGGGCAACATCCCCAGCATCACTTGCATCATCCGCATCCTTGGCAGGCGCTGATGCGGATGATGCAGGTGGTGCTGGCGATGTGCCACTGGAACTGCCAAGGATGCGAAAGCGCACCCGGGGGGAATCGAACACCCCAATGTTTTTGACAAACTGAGTTGCGCAAGCCGCACAATGAACAGATTTAGTGAAGCGTCTTCGAATCACCGCGTGGTACGTGGACCCCTGGGGAGGGGTAACAGGTAAAGAGGTAAGGAGCATTTCTTATGTCCAACACGCCGTCTGTTGTCGGCGGATTTCACCATGTTCTAAACACATGCGTAAGGGAATGCTGGATGCACTAGCACGTGCGCCGTGCTAGCGTGACACGAACACGCGCACACACACACACACACATTAGATTGAAGATTATGTAGCACTTTTTTAGCCAGGATGTGCTATCTCATCCTGGTTTGCTCCAAATTTGGCTTTGACGATTCTAAGTAACTTATCTGGAAATGTTCAATCTTCAATCAGCACATCCTGCTAGCACATCCTGCTAGCACATCCTACTAACACATCGTGCTAGCACATCCTGCAAGCGGACTGAAGATTGCCGGAAACAGAGTCCTCAGAATCTTCAATGCCAGGATGCGCCGTTGATCATGAAACAAGTCGTTTTACATTCATTTCAATAGTGCACACGCGATTTTGTGGTGAAGACCTTGAATTAAAAGCGTTCTGGCCCGGATGCAATGTTTCAAGTTGGAGCCCTGAGATATCTCTACCCCTCGAACATGGAATATGGGTGGGGGGTGAGGTAGGTTTTGAATAAGTCCATTCCAATTGAAATTGGCTTCAACAAGTCCAGCGTGGAATAATGTCATTTTGGGGAGGTCGCATAAGTGCAACTTGGAAGAAAGACCAATGGAGGTGTTTTTCCAACTTGTCCTTCGGGCTCCACCCCTTTTGGGGAGGTACCCTATGTACGAGAACTTGCCTTGTACATTTGTGAGGCGTTTTTGCCGTTCGCGGACCTGGGCTCGTGAAACAGGGGCCGCAAGGCCAGAGCAACATAGCGGCGTCCGGCGCATCTGTAGGGTCCGTCTGGGGTCATCGCGCTGGATGTCCCAGGGTGAACATCTCCAAAAAGTTGAGCTGCTTTGTCGGAATTTCAGGAGGCACGCCTTGCCCGCGGTTTCGGGGATCGACTTCTCCGTCGAGTTCTAGTCCCTCGTGAGGCATCATGGTCAATGACAGGATTGCAAATGTCCAGCCATGGGAATGCTGGTCTGCGTCCGGAACATTGACACGTTCCAGTTGTAGTCGGCTCAGAATCGGACTTTGCTTGAGTCGCGTGCTCGCTTGTCTTTGCTTTCGGCTCGTTCTGCAGCACGCACCAACCCCTGCCTGGTGCCATGGAGCAGCGCCGCTTTTTTGTCGCCTTCAGCCCAAGAAAGCCTAGGCTTTCTTCATATCGCAACGCGATCCTTTGCATCTAAATACTTGGGGATGGGGAGCAGGGAAAGGAAAGGAGAGGACGGGGGAAGAGATGCTGTTCAAAAGTAGACAGTAGATGCATGTGTTTGATTTCTGGAAATCTGATGCTGGTGGTCTTTATAGCATTGCGGCGGGCTGATAGTATTGCAGGGGCTTTGTTTCATTTCTTTGGTGGTTCAAGGTGAAGAGGAAGAGAAGAGAATAGAGACGGTTATACATGTGTGTGTAATGGAACAGGTTGAAATAAGACACATGTTTGTTTGTTTCTGTTTTTGGCTTTTGTTGTTTTAGTGTAGGGGTTCTGTTCTGTTTCTTGCGGGTGGTTTGAGGTGAAGAGGAAGAGAAGATAATAAAGAAACTGCCTGCTAGCTGTGGAGGCTTTGCTGTTCGTAATTGCTGGGGTGTGTTTGTGTGCAAGGGCTAAGTCTGGAAGCAGTACTGTAGATGTACCCATCAAGTAATGACTGTCCAAACTCTCGGGGGAAGCTGCCTGCCTGATTTGAAGGCTTTGCCGTTGGTATTTGCAGGGGGGTGTTTGCGCGCAAGGCCCTGTGCATGACGTAATTGTGGGGTGGCTGGTGTCGCAATTGCGGGGTGATGGCGAATCTGAGCGCTTGTTCATTACGGCAATACTGTGGATGGACGAAATGCTGCACCACTTTGAAACCATGGGAAACCATTGTTTGCTGGTATTTTCAGGGGAACCATTATTCCAGGTGTCTTAGGTGGTGCGAAATGGATTTCGTCCATCCACAGTAGGTGCGGCTTTCATGTGCTCCTCCAGTTCTGGCGTCTTGCCTTTGGTGATTTTCTGTTCACAGCAGCTTGCGCTGAACACCAAAAGCAGAAAAAACCATGGCGGGCCCAACCCCGAGGGTGTGCCCTGATGGGGTTGGCAATCTTGGTTCTTGACATGTGTGTTTTCCCCGAGGTTTTCTAGAGGTATGGTCAAAAGCCATCAAACACCAGGAGAAAATCAAGGTTGCGGACCCCGACGCCAGGGCCTGCCTACTTGTGGTGTGCGATTTTGTTGTTTGTTTGCCCCAGTCTTGGCTGGGTGAAAACTGGGGCTTGTGTGACAAATCGGGCGTAGGCCCTCACCTGTTCATTTTTGTTGCTATTGGTTTGGCCTCCATTTTCCTAGGGGGGCCGCCTCGTGCCTGCACGGTTTTTTCGTTCGTTTTTGCACGGTGTTTGCGGGACCTCGCCGCGCCTTGCCGCGCGGGCTCGGGATCCACGCGCAGGGTTAGGGCCGCGTGTTAGAAGGGGGGCATGGAGGCTGGGTGTTGGGCCAGACTCAGGTGTTCAAAAGTCGTCGCCTTTCGTTTTCCATCACAGATTTCAGGCTCGCAGAAGCTTCAGCATGTTCAGAGGGTTCACACATTTTCACAGCGTTGCAGAAAAGGGTTCCGGATCAGACCAGAAAGGTTCCGGCGGGTTTTAGATCCTAAGGGTTCCAGAGGGGCTCCAGGGGTTCAGAGGGTTCTATAGGGTTTCAGACGCTTAGAAAAGCTTTACAGCGCCCACAGGGTTTGCCCCAATTAGGGATTGTCTAATAAATTGCATGAGGTCGATTCTGTGAACCTTGTGACAGGCGTTC
Organism: Effrenium voratum; assembly: GCA_963377175.1. Classification (NCBI taxonomy): domain Eukaryota; class Dinophyceae; order Suessiales; family Symbiodiniaceae; genus Effrenium; species Effrenium voratum. The sequence continues at coordinate 324,290 of CAUJNA010002024.1, forward strand.
CATTGAACGGGGGGCCCCTGAAAAATGCAGGATGGTAGATGGGGCTTCCTTTTGCCGTCTTTCGTATAACATGCCAGCTGTTCACTCCGCCACGGTCAAGGCAGGCGGATCGGTCCAAAGGAGCCCTGCTCAGGTTTCAGATGGTTTTACAGGTTGATTCGAGGGGTTCAAAGCTTACAGAGCGGTAGAGATGGCTTTGAATCTATTTGATTGTATTTTTACAGCTGGTCCAGCCCAGAGGACCTTTCTGGAATCGGTCACGGCTAGCCGCGCAAAATTGCTGCCAGGCAGATGGTTGCAGAGGCAAGCGCAAGGACACGGGCAAGGCAGGCGGATCGGTCCTGCCTGCTGCTTTCAGAGGGGCACCAAAGCTTTTAGAGGGGTCTACTTTTGTTGAGAGGTTTGTCGCAACTATGTCCATGTGACGGGCTTTGCATCATGTCTCGGGGCGACCTACACGTGTCCAAGCCCGGCTTGTAAGTACTCAGACTCGGCCACGGCCAGCCGCGCAAAATTGTTGCTAGGCAGATGCTTCCAGACGCAAGCACGACGACACGGTCAAGGCAGGCGGATTTGTCCAAAGGAGCCCTGCTCAGATTTGTCGCACCACAGCGCGCAGCATAGCCGCGTTGCAGTTCTTTCCTGCATGCCAAGAGCAGTTTTGCAGTGCAGGCCGCGGGCTCTGTGGATGGTTCAGAGGAGCTGCTTGAGGAGGCGGGGGAATGGAATTTGATCCCGTCATGGTGACGGGAACTTCAGCCCGAGTCTGGAGGGCCGGCAATATCCACAAAAAAAGCGCGCTGCGTCACGCGCCAGGATTGCGAGCTCCGGGGTGGATGGAATGGGGCGCGTGCCTGAGGTGTGTCCGCGAAACTCATGTGGTCTGCCCACAGCAACAGGTGCAGTTTGGCCGCCTACTGCGGCGGCTCATACAGAACAAGATTAAGAGCCACCAGAACAGAAAGGGGCTCGTGACCTGGCCTGTGAGAGTTTCTCTGAAGGTCGGAGGACTCAGGCCATGATGTATGCGCCGCGCTTGCCTCTGTGTCAGTGGGCGCGACACCGCCTGGAGAAGCTAGCAAAGCTGGAGCCAGGGTCGCTGCGAAAACACAAGGCGGGGTGTGCCGTTCCTTGCCGAGACTCAAGATGCATCGGCTGCAGCTCGTCCGTGTGATGCCACGCAGGTGCGAATCCTTTCGTCAGTCGACCGGATACTTGATGAGGAGGCGTGGCTTGAGGACATATTCAAACGTTTCTTGACAGGGGCCGTGCCGGTCAGAGGCTGAGGTGCAGGAAATGTTCTGGAACCCCAGCAGGCTTCCCCGCACCTTTCCCCCCACGCATGCCTGGCTTCAACATGGCTACTTGCGGCGTGTGTGTCGCAGCGCAGCCGCGCGGAGGGTAAGGGAGTCACATGAGTCACATAGGAACTAGCGGAGCTGTCGTCTCCTCGGGTTTCCACAAAACCATATCATTCCGGGAAAGCAGAAAAAAAGTAAAGGCGCGCTCAAAATTGCAGGACTTTGCCGCACAGACCTGTGCAGGCATCAAGGCTGTCAAGTTTTGCGTTCAGACTAACCTAACTGAGACTCAGATTGGAGGATGCAGCGGACCCAAACTTCCGCTAACTGCTACGGATAATTGCGTTGTAGGACTGGCAGCCGAAACCTCATGTTGACGAGGAGGCGTTCGGCCTGGGAAAGGATACGCCGCAGTCTTGCGCGTGTCAGGCGGGGGAGACTACAAACCCAGAGCAAGTGGAGGCAGGAAGTATTTGACAGATATTGTCAAACAGTATAGCAATGTGACTGTGATTTGACAGACTGGCGCGAAAGACGAAGATGCGAGTCTGAGCAGCAAGGAGACCTGCTTACCTCACTGGCAGTCATGAAGCTGTCGTCAAGAGATCCGCTGGCTGCAGGAGGAGAGCGCAGATGGCCAGGCGGGCGCTAGAACGCCCTTCTTGGCAGCAAAACAGCCTCACCAGCCGACCAGGCCCGTGAAGCGGACAGCGCCGACGAGCTGTCCGAGGCAGGCGCACCAGCAGCGTCTCTGTGATTGTGGAGCCTGTGTAAACAGCGCCAAGTTGATTGCGTCGCGAGGACGCGCGCGTGCCCTCAAGAAAGGCAGGGGTGCAGGGGGGGTCAGTGCCAGCACGGTGTTTACGCCATTTTACGCCGCAGGACTTGCACTGCCGCCTGAAGCGAGTGGAGAAGCTGCTGAGCCACTGGCGCAACCCCTCTGGCACGAACGAACCCACTACAAGGTGCCAAGGCCAAGGCTGTACAGTTGGCAAGGAGCAAGCGCACCTCTGGTATCAGAGGAATGGCAAACCCCAGGGCACACTTTGTGCCTCGTGCAAGTGCAAGAAGCAGCGAAAGCGCCAGAAATGACTGGCTGCCAGGCCGCGCGAAAAACGCGGTGCGGGAGCATTTTGCTCAACTGGCCCAATCATTGGCTCACGTGCGGGTTTCTAAAAAAAGGGCTTCTCTGGGGAAAGGGTGCTGACTTAGGCTTCCCTCCAAACTCTTTACCAACATGTGGCTCCTCTTTTGAAAAACCACCGCGTGGCAAACAAACATAGAGAAAGATGACTATGGGCAGGCGCTGGCTCAGATTTGCAGTGCTTTTGGACATCGTGCTGAAGGCAAGCGTCTCCAACACAAGCTGGAGCAAACTCAAGCAGGGATTCGTCGCACATGTACTGGATCAGACGTCTGGCATTTACATCGCACAGTTCGTGAATCAATGGCTGCGGCCCCCATTGCAGGACTGGGCTGCCAAAGCCAATGCGAACATGGTTTGAAGTTCGGCCATCGCAAACCTTGGTGATGTTGGGCGAAAGCATCAGAGATCTGGTGTAAGCTTTTGAAAGATGGACTGCAGCCTGAGAGAGGGCAGACGCTAGTCTCAGGCCGGATGCATCAAAGCAGATGGAGGCAGGCGGGAGGTGCCTAGGTTCAAGAGCAGAGCACTTGCTACAGAGTAGGTTGCCAGACCAAGAAAACAACAGCGACCAGGAGCATGATACCTGGGACGGGGTGCGAACCTTGGCCGTGTCCTCTCTGCTTCCTGTCATCAGCGACTGCAGGTGAGATATGGGCGGACCCTGCGACGACTGATCCGCTCGAAGCTGAGTGAGGGTCAGGGGCACGTGGTGCTGAGCTTGAAGGCCGGATGACTAGCGCAGCATGCGTAGTATGATACATGCGCATGCCTGTGTCAGTGGGCGCGGAAGCGCTTAGAGATGTTGGAGGGCCTTCCGGATGGCGCGCTCAAAGCTCACAAAGCCACTCGTCCGCAGTCCAAAATCGAGCAGTAAGAATAGTCCGGCCCGCTTGATTCCCCGCAGGAGCAAATACTCCTGGCCGTTGAGCACATCCTCTGTGAGGAGAATCCATTGCTTGCGAGCAATGAGAAGGCAGATCGATGGCATTTGGGCGCTGAGGGCCTCAAATGTACTTCGCCTTTCAAAGGTTGAGAGAGCCAAGCGGCGACATGTTTCCTCGAATGTATTGCGCCCCCAAAATTCACCCGGATGAAGAGGGATTCGCAGCAGAGCAGCGTTCGTTAATGAGGTAGCCGCCTTTCAAGGAATTTCCTTCTCGAGGTGGATGTTGATTGATTAGGTGCTTTCAGCGCTACCTCACCATTTGGGCTTCAAAGGCTCGAGCCCTCGTGGGGATAGGCGAAGTAAGTGGGTTCAGAGGCCCAAGCAAGTCACGTTTTCAAAACGTCCCTTGTCTTGTGCGGGCGACGGGCCCGCCCAGGAAGAGGATGCCTGGTGGGACGGGGCGCGAGCCTTGCCCGTGTCCTCTGTAGTCCTGTCATGAGCGCAACTGCAGATCCGATATGTGAAGAGCCTGCGACGACTGATCCGGTCGAAGCTGAGTGAGGGTCAGGAGCATGTGATGGTGAGCTTGAAGGCCAGATGATTGATGCCGGGTATTAAGCATAACGCATGCAAGTGCCTGTGTCAGTGGGCGCGGAAGCGCTTGGAGATGTTGGAGGGCCTTCCCGATGGCGCTCTCCGACGTCACAAAGCCACTTGTCCGCAGTCCGAAGTCAAGCAGCAGAAGCAGCGGCCCAGTTGATCTTTTCTAGGAGCCAATACGCTTGGCCGTTGAGCACATCCTCTGCGAGGAGGCTCCATTGCGTGCGGGCTCAGGTCCGGGTCACTAGAAGGTATAAGACGCAACAGGGGGGGAGCCTAGCTCAATGAGACTAGTCTGCTCGACGCATGGTCTCGCAAGCAAACTTGTTCGAGGACTCCTGCCTTTAGTTTGTTTCCAGGAAGCGCATTACGCGCCCATTTTACCAGCGAACGCAACCCTCTTGCCTTTGCTCGCCCCTGGGCTGGGCGCCCATTGCGCGCCTGTGCGACTATTGTTTGGAGGAGATGAAGCCGAAAAAACACAAAGTGGGCGACAAGGCGCCGCTCCGAGTTTGCTGGTCGCAGGGAGCTCACGTCACACCCTCAGATTGTAACATCCAAAGGTCGTGGGCTCGGTCTCTAGCGTTGTCACATTGATCTTTTCGGCCCCTTGATGTTGAGTGGCTAGGTCCACCTGGTGATGGGTATTAGACGGGTTCCAGAAAATGCCAAAGGTTTCCACGCTGGTGAAAGGTTTCGGGGACAGCCTCCAGATTTCTAGGCTGAAGGGGTTGCAGCAGGCTCCCAGAAGAGGTTAGGTTCAGAGGGTTCCAGAACAGGGTGACCTTTCCAGCAGGTGCCACACATTGTCCTAAAATTTCCAGAAGAGAAGTTCCAGGGTTCAGACGATTCTATAGGGTTCAGAGGCTTCCGTTTCACGATTAGGTCCATTCTTGGGACAGGCCTTCCACTTAACAGACCCCTGAAAACTGCAGGCTCAAAGATTCCAGATGATGGCTCCTTGTTTGGGGGAGTTGTCCTGCCGAGGTGCCTCTAGGACCTTTGTATAACATGCCAACCTGTTTCAAATGCACCGCTTGGCCTTCAGAGACTAAAGCTTCCAGCAGAGCAGCAGAGGAAGGTTAGTGGGTTCAGAGCCCAGGATCAATAATGCGCTCTCTTGAAGGGCCGAAAATATGGGGCAGCTTTCTTCGACATCGTTTGGCCAGGCAGAGGCTTCCAGAAGCAAGCGCAAGACCGCGAGCAAGGCAGACTAGTCCAAAGGAGCCAGACTTGGGATTTCCCACAGGTCTTGTTTTTTCAGAGGGCCCACTCGGAAGGTGCCAGAAGGGCTTGGGGCGGTTCCAAGAGGTCGCACTACAGTGCTTGAACCCGAGCAGTCGAGCAAGATTATTGTCAGTGCTCAGTGCGGCGGAAGAAACCTTGCTTACATGTTGTTGCCCAACAACTGAAAGCTTTGGGGTCCGAGCTCGGATAGGCTCCGGGGTGGTCCGGGACGGCCCTGAATCAAGGTCCACGAGGTTTTACGAGGGTTCCACGCAAGGGTTCCACCAAGGTTCAGTCAGGGTTCGGTTACACCAATCGGCGTGCTCTGTGGGGTGGTGCGCCAGCTTTCCACCAGGCTTCCACCACGATGGGGTGGTCAGGAAGGTTTGAGGCACGGTTCCACCAAGGCTCCCAGCTTTTAGGGCGGCGGGGGGGTGGTCCGGGATGGTAAGGTTTGACTAGATTTTGACCAGGGCTTGGGTCCGCGAGGATTCTGGCAGGGAGTGGCGCTGTTAACCAAAAAAAAAAAAGGACGATTGGCCCGAAAGCATTTTTTCCACAGGCGCTCATCCAGCCGCGGAGACACCTTTTTTCATCGCTGCGGCGAGCGTGTCTGTGCGCGGCGATGCTCAGTGTGTATGGTCACATGAGAGCTCCATCTCATCATCCTACTTTCCTCTCGAACTGCGCCGCGCGATTTCTCACGAAAGTGGTTTCCAGGCTGCTGCGCGCAAGTTGCTCTCTGCAAGCTGCTGCACGCTGCTGCACGCAAGTGCTCTGCGCAAGTGCTCGTGCTCTGCGCAAGTGCTCGTGCTCTGCGCCAGTTGCTCCGCGCAAGCGCTTTGCGCATGTGCTCTGTGCAAGTTGGTCTGCGCAAGTGCTTTGAGCAAGTTGCTCTGCGCAAGTGCTCTGCGCCAGTTGCTCCGCGCAAGCGCTTTGCGCATGTGCTCTGTGCAAGTTGGTCTGTGCAAGTTGCTCTGCGCAAATGCTTTGTGCAATCGCTCTGCGCAAGTTGCTCTGCGCAAGTGACTCTGCGCAAGTTGCTCTGCGCAAGTGCTGTGGGAACGTACTTCGCAGACTATTTTTGTACTTAAAAGTTGCTTAAAAGTTGCTTGATGTACGTTTGTGCTTAAAAGTTGCGCGGGAGCACGCTCCGCATACTACGTCTGTACTTAAGAGTTGCGATTTTCCAGCCGAAGCTGCAGGAGTACGGTCCGCGTACTACGTTGCGATTTTCAAGCCGGACCTACTTAAAAGTTGCGATTTTCCAGCCTGAGCTGCGGGAGCACGCTCCGCATACTACGTCTGTACTTAAACGTCGCGATTTTCCAGCCGGAGCTGCAGGAGCACGCTCCGCGTACTACGTTTGTACTTAAAAGCTGCGATTTTCAAGCTTGAGCTGCCGCGGACCAGGGGAGAATCGACCCCGCGACCGCGGGATTGCGAAAGCAGCCGCGCCAACCACGAGACAACTTCCAAAGGCCGTTTCGCGCGCAAGAGTATTGCACGGCGCCATCGCCGAGACTAAGACAAATTCGCACGGCGCCACAGCGAGAGCGCTTCGCGCACGATCTCCGCAGAGGGTCGCGCGCGGACCACAGAAATCGCAAAAAGCCTTAGTTTTTGAACCTCGGCCACGCGAATCTCCGCAGAGGGTCGCAGAAATCGTAAAAAGCCCTCAGTTTGTGAACCTCGACCACGCGAATCTCCACAGAGGGTCACGCGCGCACCGCCGACATCGTAAAAGGCCCGCAGTTTTTTAACCTCGACCACGCGAATCTCCGCAGAGGGTCGCGCGCGCACCGCAGAAATCGAAAAAAAAACAACCTCTGTTTTTTTTTTAACCTTGACCGCGCGAATCTCCGCAGAGGGTCGCGTGTGCACCGCAGAAATCGTAAAAAGCCCGCAGTTTTTTTGACCTCGACCACGCGAATCTCTGCAGAGGGTCGCATTCCCGAGCGACGATCAAACTCCCGCCCCGGCGCCTTAGAAACCTGAACTAACTTACATAGCTGCTAACGCCGAAGCTATACGCGAGCTCTACCTAACCTTGGCTCTGTGCCACCTGGCTCTGTGTCACTTGGCTCTGTGCCACTTGGCTCTATGCAGCTTGGCTCTATGTAACTTAGCTCTATGTAACTTGGCTCTATGTAACTTGGCTCTATGTAACTTGGCTCTGTGCAACTTGGCTCTGTGTAACTTGTCCAAAGTCTCCGCACGGAAGAACCTTTCGCGATGCTTTCGGGAACTCACATGAGTTTATTTTTCGGGTTTCACTACCAGACTTGGACCCACCAAGTCTTGGCGAAATCACTTTGGGGCTTGTGCACCCGCCAAGTCTAGGCTGAATCGGTTTGGCTTCCAGCACCTCTTCATGCCAGACTTGGGCCCGCTGAGTTTTCGACACTTCTGCGGTGCGAAGCCCCCTTAACTTTGTTGGCCCACATAAGCCACAGAAGATCCAACAAGTGCCTGTAGAGCCCTGAGCGTGTACTGCGGGATGGGCCTAACACTTCTCCAGCATTGCAATGAAGGAAAAATATGTTGTGCGACGCAGGCTGCCAAGCGAGAGCCTGCTGCAGCCTACACTGTCCTCCACTCGTCTGTCAATGCAGACACCGCCATGACCCGTAAGGGCTTCAAAGAGCAGATAAAGCAGTGGTGCGCTGCGCAAATGCCACGAGGACAAGCTTCCAAGGTGCGCCTCAGCGCGAACAAGAGCTCTAACGATGCTTCGCGGTGGTACTATCGCTTCTGGTGCTCTGCATGCATCAAATGCACGTGGAAGGGAAGAGCCACCTACAACGCGCGCACCCACGAGGCCAAGTTTGCCGCGCTGCCAGCCACGGCGCACAGCGGCTTTCAGCGCAAGGCAGCACGCGCCGGCCGCGGTCTCACTGCCAGCACGAAGGCTATCATCAAGGCGCACCTCATCAGGCGTGGTCGACAGTGGCGGGCGCAAGCTCTGATGCAGGATGTGCTGAGGGACACCACACAATGGCCAAAGCCGCAGGAGAGACAAGTGCGGAAATGCGCTGAGAACCTCATCGCCCGAGACGCAGAGGCCAAAGGGGTCTTCAAAGAGAATGATAGAGAGAGAGAGAGAGAGATATGATGGCCTTCAACGAAATCTGGTGTGTCAGTGTGGCCGGAAAAGAAGCGAAGGCAGCGTTTCTCACAAGCGGCCCTGACAGGTGAAAAGGTCCCGCGGCACGCTCAACAAGAGCTGCGCAGATTGGGACCTGTCCGACTTCGAACAAGTTCGCCAGAGATACCCGAACATAGACAAGATCAAGGAGGAAGACCTGCGCCACACGGACTTTGCTGTGGTTGACGTGTGGCTGGATAAAGACATGGTGATCAGCATAGCGTCCCCGCGGGCCATTTGAGCCCAAGCTGCACGCAACAGGTACTGGAGGGCGGGTTTGGTGGGCGGCGGGACCCCCCTAGTTCCCATAAACAACCTCCACAATGGGGAGGGCTCCTGCCTGTTCTTATGAAGCCCCCCCCCCCCCTCACGTTTGCCAACCAACTGCCTCTTGCAAATCAAACTCCTCTGCAAAGGCACACGTGGGATTATGATTGTTGGTCGCTACAAAGGTAGCCGCTGCGATTCCATTTCTTTCCTTCTTGAAGACTCCGCAACTCCACCAAACAGGTGCACAATGTTTGTCCTAAGCTGCAGCCATGCGCAATGTTTGTCCTAAGCTGCGGCCATGGATTCTTACTGAAGTTTTCAGCAACGTCCTTGGACACCAATCTAAACTCGTTGTTGAGCACCGCTCTGACCGCTGTGCTTGGCGTCGCAGGATGTCAACTCGCTGCGCTTCTTGAGGTTGGTCTGAGCTGAGTGTTGATGGGTGCTGGCTTGTAAACATTATGGCTGTACTGCGCTTCTGTGTGTTTTCTCCCCCGCCCATGAGAAATCAAAGTTGCACCAGCCGTCAGATCGAAGGCCCACTTGCCCCCAAGTTTGCCCTAGTTTCAAAACTGCTACACACAGCTCCGGCCCCTTCGTTGGTGAAGGCATCAGCTGATCCAACCTGAAAAACGCCTTCTCTGTACGCGGCCCACCAGCGTCTATTGTATTGGCTGCTGCCCTTGCACCCTGAGACCCTGCCCCCCTGCCTTTCCCCTTTGCCCGCGCCCCCCCCTTGCCGGCGGCTAGGAACAGTTTTGGCCCTTTACCTTCTTGGCCCAGGCGCTCTGTGGAGACGGCTGTGCAACAAAGCGGCCATCAAAATGTCTGGAGACGGGTGCTGGAAAATTGCCCGACAAGGCTATGCAGTGTGCAGCCTGGGCCTCATGACAAAGACGTGGTCGAAAGACAAAAAAACACTGGACAAGGTGTGCAGCACGACCTTCCGGGAGCTGCTGATCTCAATCGCAAGCTCGGAGAGCAAAACCAGCTACCTGAGACAATTCGCAGCCCTGGACCACGCCATGCGCGTCATCGCCAAAGTGCCACAGTTCAGCAAGCTCGTCATGCAGTACCACTCGGACTACCACTGCGGAGAGGGAGCGGCGCGGGCTCAGCATTACCCCGACGCGACTTTTGTCGGGGATTTTGCGCACTTGACAGGAGCCACGCAAAGGCCCAAGCACGCTGTGCCGTGCGGGTTGGACGAGGAGACCGCCAGCGTCTGGAGGTCAGGGATTTTTGCAGTGATGCAGAAGTACGTGAGCCCTTCGATGCTGGATGTGATTCGGCAAGCAGTCTATGTCACGCGACAGCTGCCCCTGTACGCATTCAGCTCTGTGTGGGGCCAGGCGCTGCAGGTCATCCAGCGAGAAGCTGGCCCGCGCGCGGCTGGTATGCTGCGCAGGCAGTATCTGCAGGAGCTTGGAGACGACGTGCTGGAGTCTTCCTGGAGGGCCTCACCCTGCAGAATCCAGCCAGGCTCAAATGTGGGATCACAGCCACAAGAGTCATGGCACTGCCACAGACTAAAGGCGAGCTTGCCATGTCTTAGGCTTCCCATGGACATGGTGATGGCCTCGCTACGGGAGTTTATGTCTGCCCGGGCAGAGGAGCTAGAAGCAGCCGACCAGCTCCTCTACGATGCCCCTTGCCTTCACTGGAATGCAGACATGCTGGAAGCGGCCCGCGTCTACCTGGCAAACAAGGCCTACGCAGAAACGAAGGATGACGATGGAAACCTTTGGGTTGCCATGCGGGCGACGCCTGAAGGCGTGTCGCAAGGTGTCCGACCGGTGACGCAGCAAGTGGTGCAGCAGCTGCGCAGCCTGGTGCAGGCCCAGAGCCACGCGGAAGCAGAGAAGGCTGCAATGGGGCTTGGGGGAGCGCCAGGGCATGATGCTGCCGCGCTGCAAGCAACCTTCAAGGCGCTGGGCAGGTGGGTGCTCGTCTCCGTCGGGCCCGCAAGCCAGCGACTGTGGAGATGCGACGCTGTGACCGCGTGCTCCCACACGTTTGGCGTATGCTGGCTCTGCTCTGACTTCAGCAAGTACGGCTGCTGCGTGCACCTGTACGTGGCAGGCACCATCACTGGCCTGATCCGTGTCGAGGTGCCCTGGAAACAAGGGCAGCAAAGGGCCAAAGCGGCCACAGTCCCAGCAACGCTGGCGCCCGAAGCTTGGCTCGTTTCAGTTGCGGCCTGGAAGGGTCAAGGAATGTAAGGTGTGCCATTCATTTGCCACACTGGTCCACGTTTGGGCGCTCCACATTTTGTCAAATCACGCAACCCCAGTTCCTAGTTTTGGTGCAATGGTGTCCAGATGCACTGGGCAAGTGAGATGGTGCCCAAGGCACGCCGGTCCGCGCTCCGCAGCGCAGCAGCCACAGAGCGAATGCCCTTGCCGGTCGCATCAGCCTCCGAAGCACACCAGCTGGAGCTACTGAAGCTGCTGAGAACGGAGAATCTCCTGCACTGGCGCCAGGTGCTGGAAGAGAATGAGTTTCGAGTTGCAGATCTGGCATCCTGGGATGTGTCAGACCTGGTCCGAGCGTTGAGCTTGCCAGCAGCGCCTGTTGCAAGACTCTTGAATGCTGCAAAGAAATGGCAACAAGAGCTGGAAGAGACAGAGGCCGATGACAGGCTGGCTGCAGCCAAGGCAGGGAGAAGCCGATGCTAAGCTTGATGTGCCACCCGTTCTTTACGGCGCGGCTGACACGACGTGTCCATTAAAGCAGGCTAATCGCTGTCTCGGAGAGTAACTGTCCACACAGAGTCCATCTTGAAAGGCCGTAGTTTATTTTTTTAACGCGTGTCCGGCAGCTGCTGCCAGGCAAAGGCCTCCGGAGGCAACAGCAAGGACAGGGGCAAGACAGATGAGAAGGTTTTCAAAAGGGCTCCAGACTATTTCAAAGGCAAATCTAGAGGGTTCTAGGTTCAGATTTACGAAGGGGGTGCAATGGTGTGCCAGAAAATTGCCAGAGGTCCACAAAGGTTCCAGAGCCTTGAAGGAGGGGTCCACACGGTTCTAGAGAAGGTTTGCAGATCAGAGACGTTCAGAGTTCCAGACACAAATTTTCCAGACAAAGTTCAGAGGGGATGCAGGGTTCAGAGGGCTCTATAGGGTTCAGAGGGCGACCGAAGATCCTGCTTTTGTTCCAGATTTTGCCCGAAGTAGGTCTACTTCGTGAATCTTGTCACGGGCCTTCTCAAGGTTGCAAGTTCAGAGAATATAATTACGGCCACATCCTTCTGTTTGCATTGGATTTGTGCTGCGGCAGTTTGAACGGCTGGTGTCAGTTTCAGCAAGTTTGGGTTCCAGCGCCTCTTCATGCCAGAATTGGGCCCGCTAAGTTTTCGCAAAGTCACTTCGAGGCTCTTTGCTTGCCTTGCCAGGCCTGGGCCCCACAAGAATGGCTTGTTTTTTGGGGTACAACTTTGGTATTTGCAAAAGGAAGCTACCCATTTTGGATTACACAACGCCAAGCCCGAATGGCCCTCTTGTTCCATGTCGAATATGTGTCAATCGGTCTCACTACAGTGCTTGAATCCGAGCAATTCAAGGTCGAGCAAGGTATTCCTTCCAGTGCTCAGCGTGGCGAAAAAGCCTTGCTTGACCTGGCTGATCTTGGGGGCACGCACGGGGGCTTGTTTTTATCCGGTTCCGTACCAGACTTTCTTGACCTTGCTGATCTTAGGGGCACGCACAGGGACATGTTTTTTCGGGTTCCGTGCCAGACTTGGATCGACCAAGCCTTGTTTCCACTACCAGACTTGCGCACACCAAGTCTTGGCTAGATCACTTTCGGGCTTGCCGGCTCCGCCAACCAAGTCTGTTCCACGAAGTCTGGGCTAAATCAGCTAGGGTTCTAGCGGCCTCGAAAATAGAAGCTGAAGGTTGACATATCTAGCAGGGGCGGTAGGCGGGTTCAGAGGCCAGAATCCACACACGGCGGGTTCAGAATCCACATAATAGCCACGCGCCCCTTTAAAGCGCCAGAAATTGTCCTCTAAGTTTTAGAGGGCCCCCCGTTTTCAATGGATTTATGTTGGCAACACTTCGGAGGGCTGATGTCAGCCTTAGCAATGTTGATCTGCTTTACAGCCGGCAGGCAGGAGGTGATGCAGAGCAGGAGGCGTGGAGCGAGGAGGCGTGCAAGGCTGCTGCCGTACTGATGACGCATGTTGTGCGCAGGATGCACAGGGACAAAAACGGCAAAGGGCAGAAGGTTCAGAGGCCAGAATCACACCCGATTCCAATTACAGAAAAAAATGATGTCAGGCAGAGGCCTCCAGAGCCAAAGACAAGGACGCGGGCGAGGCAGGCGGAGTGGTCCAAAGCTCCAAAGGAGCCCTGCTCAGACTTGCCGTTCAGAAAGGTTCAAGAAGGTTCGAGGAGGTTCAAAAGGGTTCAAGGCAGTTCCGCAACGGCTCCAAACACGTTCCAGGGAGGTACACAAGGGAAGCTTCACTTCCCAAGCAGTTCTGGAGAATTGCAAAGGGTCTAAAGGGCCTTCCACAAGGGTTCCAGAAGCATCCCAAAGGGCTTCACAGGGGTTCCAAAGGTGCCCGACTTCTAGAGGCTTCAAAAGGTTCGAAAGCAGCTTCAGAGGGCTCAGCGTGCGTGCAGAGGCCTCCAAGAGGCGCTTGGCAACAGTTTGTTGCCCCAGCGCCGTCCCCAGGTCAGAGACTCCACCCGCCGTTTCTTTAGAAGTGCCGCTGCTTGATCATGCTAGATCCTCTGAAAATCCATTCTTTTCCCCCCCGTAAATTTCAGCTAATTTAATTAAACCGAATGAGCACCACACCAAGAACGCAATCAATCCTAGTCTGCACGAAGGAGGTGCCTCCCAACCCCCTCCGCTGGTTTTTCGAAACACCGTTGAACTTACTGGATCTACCCAAAAAATCGCTAGAAGGTTTCCAGAAAGTTTTTCAGTTAGAAGGTAATTGATGGTCACGGCTCTTTTGACGTGCCTTGCACTCAGAAGGGTTCAGAGGGCTTTCAACAGGTGTGAAGGGTCAGCAAACGGGATTGAAGAAGGGTTCCTGAAAAGTTCTTGCCAAGGCGTCGCAGACAGTTCCAGAAAGGTTTCAGAAGGTTCTATACGGATCGAGAATGTTCCAGAATCTAGACAGTTTCAGAAGGCTCCAGGGTTGAGGCCAGAATTCACACACTAGCGGCGGGTTCAGAATCCACACAATAGCCACGCGCCCCCCTGAAGCGCCGGAAATTGTCCTCTAGGTTTTAGACGGCCCTCCGCTTTCAATGGATTTATGTTGGCGACACTTCGGAAGGCTGATGTCAGCCTTAGCAATGTTGATCTGCTTTACAGCCGGCAGGCAGGAGGTGATGCAGAGCGGGAGGCGTGGAGCGAGGAGGCGTGCAAGGCTGCTGCCGTACTGATGACGCATGTTGTGCACAGGATGCGCAGGGACAAAAACGGCAAAGGGCAGAAGGGCCACGCGCGACGAGTGAGGCTGGGAGTGCTTTTGAGCTCCAGCTTACACGCTCTGCATAAGTGGGTTCAGAGGCCAGAATCACACCCTTCTCCAACTACAAAGAATGATGTCAGGCAGAGGCCTCCAGAGCCAAAGACAAGGACGCGGGCAAGGCAGGCGGAAAGTTCCAAAGGAGCCTGCTCAGACTTGCCGTTCAGAAAGGTTTGAGAAGGTTCGAGGGGTTCGAAAGATTCCAAAAGGGTTCACGGCAGTTCCGCAACGGCTCCAGACACGTTCCAGGGAGGGTCCCAAAGGAAGCTTCACTTCCCACTCCAAGATTCCAAAGCAGTTGTGGAGAATTTCAAAGGGCTAAAGGGCCTTCCACAAGGGTTCCAGAAGCATCCCGAAGGGCGTCGCAGGGGTTCCAAAGGTGCCAGACTTCTAGAGGCTTCAAAAGGTTTGAAGGCAGCTTCAGAGGGCTCAGCTTGGCAACAGCTTGTTGCCCCACCGCCGTCCCCAGGTCAAACCGTTTCTTTAGAAGTGCCGCTGCTAATTTCATCCAATTGAATTCAACCCTTCAATGAGCACCACACCAAGACTGCAATCAATCCTAGTCTGCGTGAAGGAGGTGCCCCCCAGCCCCTCCGCTGGCTTTTCGGAGCGCAGTTGAACTTGCTAGATCTCGGCTCTTTTGACGTGCCTTGCACTCAGAAGGGTTCAGAGGGCTTCCAAAAGGTGTGAAGGGTCAGCAAACGGGTTCGAAGAAGGGTTCCCGAAAAGTTCTTGCCAAAGATTCCCAGACAGTTCCAGAAAGGTTTCAGAAGGTTCTATACGGTGTTGAAGGGATCGATAGTGTTCCAGACTGTAGAGAGTTTCAGAAGGCTGAAGGTTCAGAGGCGAGAATCCACACAATAGCCATACACGGCGGTTTCAGAATCCACCAAATATTCTCTGAAGCGCCGGAAATTGCCCTCTAGGTTTTAAAGGGCCCTCCGTTTGCAATGGATTTATGTTGGCGATACTTCGGAAGGCTGATGTCAGCCTTAGCAATGTTGATCTGCTTTACAGCCGGCAGGCAGGAGGTGATGCAGAGCAGGAGGCGTGGAGCGAGGAGGCGTGCAAGGCTGCTGCCGTACTGATGACGCATGTTGCGCACAGGACACACAGGGGCAAAAACGGCAAAGGGCAAAAAAACCGCTCGCGACGAGTGAGGCTGGGAGTGCTTACAAGCTCCATCTTACATGCTCTGCATAAGTGGGTTGAAAAACCCGAATCACACCCTTCTCCAACTACAAAAAATGATGTCAGGCAGAGGCCTCCAGAGCCAAAGACAAGGGCGCGGGCAAGGCAGGCGAGTTCCAAAGTTCCAAAGGCTCAGACTTGCCGTTCAGAAAGGTTCGAGAAGGTGCGAGGGGTTCGAAAGATTCCAAAAGGGTTCACGGCAGTTCCGCAACGGCTCCAGACACGTTCCAGGGAGGTCCCAAAGGAAGCTTCACTTCCCACTCCAAGATTCCAAAGCAGTTGTGGAGAATTTCAAAGGGCTAAAGGGCCTTCCACAAGGGTTCCAGAAGCATCCCGAAGGGGCGCCAGACCTCTAGAGGCTTCAAAAGGTTCAGAGGGCTCAGCGTGCAGAGGACTCCAAGAGGCGCTTGGCAACAGCCTGTTGCCCCACCACCGTCCCCAGGTCAAAAACTCTCCCCGCCGTTTCTTCAGAAGTGCCGCTGCTAGATCCTCTGAAACTCCATTCTTTCCCCCTCCGTAAATTTCAGCTAATTTAATTACACCCTTGAATGAGCACCACACCAAGACTGCAGTCAATCCTAGTCTGCATGAAGGAGGTGCCACCCAGCCCCTCCGCTGGTTTTTCGAAGCGCCGTTGAACTTACTGGATCTTCCCAAATCGCGAGAAGGTTTCCAGAAAGTTTCTTCAGTTGGAATGCAAGTGATGGTCACGGCTCTTTTCGTGCCTTACACTCAAAAGGTGTGAACGGGTTCAGAGAGGGCTTCCAAAAGGTGTGAACGGGTTGGAAAGTCGGGAAATGGGTTCGAAGAAGGGTTCCTGAAAATTTCTTGCCAAAGGGTCCCAGACAGTTCCAGAAAGGTTTCAGAAGGTTCTATACGGTTTTTAAAAAATCGAAAATGTTGCAGAATCTAGGGAGTTTCAGAAGCCCCCAAAAAAAACCGTTGCGGACACGGGCAAGGAGGCGGATTGTGTAGTAAGCAGGCAGGGTCCACTTTTGTTTGAAGGGGCTTGCCACAAGTAGGGGCTGCAGAGGGGTTCCAGAAAAAATTGCATGCAAAGGGGTCAGAACCAAAAACGTACCAAAAGGCATCAAAAGGTTGCAGGGCTCCAGAGTGTTCCAGGGGTGGTCTGAACAGCTGCAAGGAGTTTCAGGGCGTGTTCATGAAGACTTCGAGGTCAAAGTGTCCAGCAGGCTTCCAGAGGGCCCGTTTTTGTTCAGGGTCCGCCTTGCCATTGATGTCTTGGGGGCAACTATATTTCTTCCGATAGAATTTAATTGATGGTCACGGCTCTTTTGACGTGCCTTCCACTCAGAAGAACTCCAGAGGGCAAAGGGGTTCCAAGAAGGCCTCCTGACAAGTTCTTGCCAACGGGTTCCAGACGGTTCTGTACGGTTTTGAAGGGTAAAGCAAAGTTCAGAGGGCTCTGAAGAGCTGCCAGGCAGGTGCTTCCATGGAGAGCACGGACAAGGCGGGCCGATTGGTCCAATGCAGACTTGGCGTTACAGACAGAGTTACAAAATCAAGAACAGTTCCAAGGTTGCGCCAGGGTGAAGGGCTCCTAAAGCGTTCCACGCATTTCCAAACAACTGAAAGGTTCTAAAGAATTCGTACAGTTGTTGCAAGGTTCCTAAAAGTTTTCAGGGGGCATCAAAGGGTTCCAGGGTTTCAGAAGGCTCCAGAGGGTTCCAGGAAGGATAGGCATCGGGAAGGAAGGAAGGAAGGGAGGGAGGGAGGAAGGAAGGAAGGAAGACAAGGGAAGGAAGGAAGGAAGGAAGGAAGGAAGGAAGCCAAAAAAAACGTACCAAAATGCATCAAAGGGTTGCAGGTCTCCAGAGCGTTCCAGGGGGGGGGGGAAGTCTCAAGAGCTGCAGGAAGTTTCAGAACGGGTTCATGGAGACTTCCAGGTAAGTTTCATACATTTGCAAAGTGTCCAGCTTCCAGAGCCCGCTTTCCCGAATGCGTAGCAGAAGGGTTTGCGTTTAGAGGTCGGGGGTCTGGGGGGTTAGGAGTCGTTGAATTACGTCCTCAATCGTCCGTATGTGTTCGCGAGTGTCGCGCTCGCAGCTCCAGTGAGGAAAGCGAAAAACGTGCTGTCTGGATGACTTGAAGCGTGTCATTTTTCGTGCCCCTGTGCGAGAATCGTAGCTCTTAGGATGTCAGACGTAGTTTTGCTGCGCAGGCGCAGTGTTTTGTGAAGGTTCGCTTTTGCGTTGCAAATCCATTGTGATTTGCTTTTCAGGGGTCGACGTTTTGAGGTGTTTTGCTTGGAATGCGCGCGCAAGCGTTTCCTCGAGTGTACTTTTCGTTGGCCCTGTCGTACAACCGGCTCGTTTTGGCGAGCTTGAAACATGTCAAAATGGGTCGAAATCATTCTGGCGCCACAGTCCCGTGCTAGTTTTGGATGCGTGTCGTAAACGTGTCAAAGTTGGATTTCGTGGCAGGCGCAGCAGTTTGGATGAGTTTGAGTTCGTGGCAAGCTGACTTTGTGTGACAGGCGCAGCACTTTAGAGTGTTTTGCTTTAATTTTGTGGCAGGCGCGGCACTTTGGAGCTTTTCGTTGGAATTTCGTGGCAGGCGCAGTACTTGGATGAGCTGTGAACTTGCTAGAACTTAGGACTACTTAGGCGAGTTGCCAAAAGGTTGCTAAGCTGTTACAAGGGTTAGGCTAATCACTTAACTTAAGGACTTAGCTACTAGGTTAGCCGGTTTAGCTAAGTACTTAGCTAACTCCTACATGTAGCTTTTTTTCTAGCTTTGACAAGAAAAAAACCTTGTGTGCAAGAGCTTGGTTGCAAACACAGCATCACAAGTTGCAAGGATGGCTGGATTGTGTTTGGTCAACCACATGCTCAACATGAAAGTCATGGTCAATGTGCGCAAGCAAGCTTGCATGAAGCGCTTGTCTTGTTTTCCACCACGGCTGCATTGTGTGAGACAGGTGTCCAGATGACAATTCAGTTTCTGAATGCCAAGGGCACAAGGACCTTGCATACAGTTGGCTCATGAACACTCCAAGTGGTAGATGCATATATGTCCAAAGTTGCCACAAACTCAGCATGATCTTCTTGCTTGAACACGGCGAACCCATTTGAAGCGTTGTAAGAGATCAATTTCCATTTGCTCATCAAAGTCATGCACACCCCGTTGAAAAACGCATGGATCCAGACTTGGCCAGCATTTACCTGAGATGGGCCTCTCATCAAGACGACATCGCCTTTGTGACAGAGTCCAGCAGGGTGTAACACAGCAGTGGCGCAGCTGTAGCAATCTTCAGTGACATTTTGCCCCATAGACTCAAGCAGCGCCTTCATTTTCTTCGTCACCTTGGAGTTCTTCAATAAACGCGGGCCTTCTTTGAACACCAATGGGTCTTGAATGGCAGCAAGGTCATGACAGATCACTTCAACCAGTACAGATCTTTCAAAAATTGTTGTGTTGGAAATTGCAGTAGAATACCGCTTCACACATTTGTGCTTTCGCTCTTGTACCCAACATGCTGGTAGAAGCTTGAATTTGTGCAAATGAGAAGGGAGATGTAAAACCCAGTGAAATTTCTGATGAAGATGTTTGCCCCAGCCACATGCAATACACGCTTGCAAAAAGGAATCAATAGACCGCTGCAACATATCAGGGGTGATGATGTTCATGTGGACAGAGGCCAGCATGTCCATGACATCTGCAAGTAGCAGGAAGGCCTTGCATTCAGGTTGGCATAGCCCACTGACCATCAGGACATGCTGCACAAAGTAAGCCAAAATTGGGTACATTGACAATCCTTCAGAAGCTGTGCATTTAAAAGTGTTTGCCTCATTGTTGGAATCCTTTCTCTTCTTGCTAAAGAGCACCTTCAAGTTGTCTGACTTTGCAGAGGGCAGGTGCCAAAGCTCCACACACTGGGAAAACATAGTGTAGGCATCAACCTTGTGATCTTTCAGGGTGCTCATCAGGAGGTGCAGGATGGTCTGGAAGACACCTTTCACCAGGATCATGTGCATCCAATCGTGAAGAAACTGAGATATGGGTTTCACAATGTCATTCATCTCATTGTCAAATAGAAGGGCATGGGAATTGAAGGTGAACCCCACAGCCTGCTGCCACAATGTGAAGTCAGTCTTGGACATAGTGGCATGCCTCTCCAGAAGCCTTTGGCACGTCCCAGCGATGTCGCTGTCAGTTGCTAAAACAATCTCGTTCAAGCTATAACTTGAGCAGGTTAGTAGATCTTCCCCGTCTTGGTCGGCAAGCCCGCTTTTTGCGCTAACCAAATTGGTGCAAAGAAGGCAGAACTTTGTTCCTGCATCACCCTTGCAAGAAAACACATGTTTATGGGCGGCCCCATCTTGTAGGAAGATCCCCAGTTTGAAGTACAATCTTGCCTTGGCACCATTCTTGGCTTTGAGGAGCAACCCTATTTGTTGAACATCACAGGCTGGGTGCTTGAAGATGTACTTCAGGAGCCCTTTTGTAACCTGACTCATGCCTGCTTCCATGTCTGCCACTATTGAAGACCTCTTTGCAAGCACACAAAACCATGACTCCTCTTTTGACAATGCCACTGCACCAAGCTGCAAGAATGATAGGTAAGCCATTTGGATCTTGCGGGATGTTTCAGCTGACAGTGGATTTCCTGGTGTAACTTCATCTGTGTAATAAATCAAGTCCCATGGTGCATCAATGGAGCAAGGGCTGGTCTTCAAAGCATCCAATATCAACTGACAGAAGCCCTCCCCCTCATAAAATGCTGCCTGCAGCAGGGACAGGAAATTGATCACAAGCATCATCTTTGTGCCTCCATCCTTGTGGACCATTGGAATGCTGTCAATAAGATCACCATAAGCATTGTGATCTGCCAGAGCTTTTTCAGAGGCCTCCTTCATGTGTTTTCTGCCATGCAGTTCTGGCACCCCTTGCTCCTCCACGTCCTGTAGAACACTCGACAAAGCTGATGCTGAAACATAGGGCAAAGACCTCCTCATCTGATTAAGCCTTCGCAGCTTGGCTGCCCGCTCGGTCTCCATGTTGAACGAAAGCAAATGCAGAAAACAGTGATGCAAGTAGCTATATGCAAGTTACAAGTGAAAACGGCCAAGCTCAAGTTTAGCTAGTGGAAAGGACAAGCTAAAGGTTATAAGGGCGTGCGTGTACCAAACACATGAAAGCTGATTGAAAACCTGCTTGCACACTGCTTCAACACTTGTGATGCTTTCTTCCACCTGGTCATCCACAGTGCAAGTTTGGCAATCACCACACTGTCTCTAGATTGGGCCACACCTGCTTGAAGCATGCATGTACTTTCAAACACTGATTGCATGTGGCAGGTGTGCACAGCATTGTTTTGACTCCAGGCAGCAGCTGTTGCAATCCATGCACCACATGCTACAATCTGGTCTAATACTCTTTGGCCAGGGACTTGGCACTATGCCTCAAGCTTGATGACTTCAGCAAATCAACACATCCTTTTGTATTTGCAACATTGGTGGCATGCAGCAACAAAGAATCACACATGAGCTGTTAAATCATTTGAATTGGAAAAAAGGGTCCTTTGTATATTGATGTGTCATCAGCCGTTGATTTCATTCCAAATGATGGAGGCTTTCTTTGAAGCCTTCCTTGCGTATTCAAGCACCTCCTCTGCACTGGCCTCTTGTTTCTTAGCAAGGAGCTTGGCCTTGTGATAATGCTTGCTTGTCCAGTTCTTCAAGCTTGTGCCCTTGCAATCCTTGCCAGGCTCATACTCAGGCAAAGTAGGCCTTGGAGGTGGTGGAGATGAAGCTGCTGGCCTCTTCAGTATAGCCTTGATCACGCCCTTCTTGTTATCAGCCCTTTCCTTCAAGAGGTTGAACGCTTGCTCTTCAAATCTTGATGCCCCTTCTCCCTGAGAACCTTGAGACCCTGATGACTGATCATTGAAAGGCCTTGTTTTTGCAGAATCCTCCATGGCAATGTCAATGGTCTGATCTTTGGGTTGATGTTGGTCTGCAAAGGTCACCCTCACCTTAGGTTTGAATGCCTCAGTCTGGTGAGTTGGCAAGGCAGGAGCTGCATGGGCGACAGGGGGAACACCATGTTCATCGTCTTCAGCATCTTTCCCTGCAGCGATTGCAAGTTGCTTCCTGGGTGACAGCATCTTCAAATTAGGCATGACTCTGTTGCCAGTTGCATGTGTACTCTGCAATTGGGAATTGAACATGTTGGCAAACATGGATGTCATTGCATGCTGGAACATGTGTTGCATTGAGTCTCCTTGGTCAGTGATGACAGGGACATTCTGATTGCAAGGCTTGGGGGATGGCTTCACTGCTGCATCCCTCAGCAATTTGCTTGTGCTTCGAACACACACACGCGACAGCACCTGAGCAAGCTTATCCAAATGCCTTCCAGCTGGCTGCTCATCCTTGTAGAAGAGGCTGATGTACTCAGGGGAAAGACTAGCAGGATCACGTGGATACTCTCTGATGTAGGGGAACTCTGCAGGTGGTTGACTCATGCTGTTGAATGTCATCTTCATGTCCTGAACAGTTCTGTAAGTTGTTGTGGCATCAGGCATTTCAGTGTACAAGCAACACAAACATGCCACAGCATACTTGGCTGTTTGCTCAGACATTGATCTGATACCAATTGCCCTCAACCTTGCACAAATGCAGTTGAGCTTGGTGGAGTACCCCTGGTTGGAGTTCAGAATATCCCAATCAGCCTCAGTCAGCCACGGCATGACATTCACTGTTTGAGTCTTCAGCACCAGCATATTCATAGTCTCAGACTTGGCAGTGGCACCACTTCCCAAAGCATCATCTATGAACGTCTTGACCTTGTCCTTGAAAGCAACACTGAAAGCAAGAGTGTCCAAACAAGTATACAAAGACACAGCCATACCAGGACCCCATGTAGGCAGCTGCTTCAAGTGCTCAATCTTTGAAGTGACACCTGTAAGCAGTGATGCTTCAAGCTTAGCATGGTCAGACTGAGCCCTGAGTTGTAGAAGTTGTGACACATCCTTCAGCTCAGCTTCAATGTCCTTGACAGTCCACATGCTGGCGCATGTAAATGAGCAACCCGCCTGTACAACAAACACAAGTGTAGCCACAATAGCTGCAAGCAAGGTGTGTACAAGGCAAGCATCAAAGCACAAAGTGTTCAAGCTGAGTGCAACTTGTGACTTCAACCATGATAACTGCAAGCACAGTGGCATGGCACGTTTTTGCTTCTCACACGAGTGCTACTATGTACCACTATGTACACTGCATCATGTCCTTAGATGACAGACTCCATCAACATATGTTCAAATCACATGCTTCTAACTGATTAGTTTCTCAGTTCATCAAGAGGCAACATACAGACCAGCAGGTGCAGCCAAGGCGCAGCATACATCTCCTCAGAGCTCATTGAGAATCATGTGCCTCCAGGGGCGTGTGGCTAGACACACAACATGGTGTAACCAAGCATGCCACAGACATGTGCAACAAGACAATTGAGAACAGGGCCTGATCAAAATGTTGGCTTGTTGGTCAGCATCACATACATCAAACCCAGTGAACATGTGGAGCTGCTGTTCATGAGCACAAATGTAAACTCGTCCAAAGTAATGCCAGAACAATGTGAAGAACCTCGTGCTGAACATGTCGTCCTGCAAGTCCTGCTCTGCCAATGACATCATTGTGTCAGGATGAACTTGATGAGCAAGCCATGTAAACGCATAGTATCTACCCATTTGGCAGCAACTACAACAAGATGTCATTGCCTACAATTGTGAATTCCAGTATACTCCAAAGCCAGAAGCTGCAGACAAGATGGTGAAGGGCAATGTCAACCAACCATGTGAATTTGTCCAAGCAAGCATGCCAGTGATTGCAATTCATTGATGTCAAGCTCGTGCAACCAATCCCACCCTCCAGCCCACACAACCATATGTTTTTCCAGGAAGACCATGTCCAAATGCGATGATGCTTTCATCATTCCATGATTGCAAAAACATGACCATCAGCGGGGCACCAAGAATCAACACAATACTTGCCTCACGGCATGAAGTGTGTCAACAGTTTATTGGTCACATTAGTGTGGGTTCCACACATGGTGCCCCCCTCAATACACGTGCACATGCTGCTCTACCATTACTGGACTCAGGCCATCAACAGCCACACATCAGCCAATTGTACAAAGGGGGATCCCCAAACATCACATGAGTTTGGAGGGGGTCTGAATTGGGAATCCCAATTCAAAATCTAGAATGTGTAAGGCTGAATTGGGATTCCCAATTCAGAGGCTAGTTTCTGGGGTTCTGAATTGGGAATCCCAATTCAGGGGCCAGGTTCTAGGGTTCTGAATTGGGAATCCCAATTCAGGGGCTGTGTTGTCAAGTTCAAGCATGTACTCAGATGTATGTCAAAACCATGTGTTACCTTGACACGGTTGGAATATTTAAGCTTTTGGCTGTATGTGTGGTGTTGGTTGACAGTCCACTCACATCACATTGCACAGCAAGCACAAAGCACTATGATGATGCCAATGAGAGAACACTATGTTTATTTTTCGGTAGGAGTACACCTTACTTGATTGTTAGTTTAGCAGTGCTGATTACCATTGGCACCATGTGCTATGCAAATGGTCATTGCGGCAATCCTATGTTGTGGACAACCTAGTAGTTGTACTTGTTGTCCCTACCATGCTCTTGCATCACCTGGGTGTGCTCATCGATCAGCTCCTTGATGCCATCTTTGTAGATGAACCTGACAGGCAAGCTTTCACTGCCATGTACAAATGCACTGGGTTAGTGTATGGCCAAGTCAAGCATGTCAATTGATTGTGTAGCCACTCAAACATTCAAGGTTTTTGCCACTAGTCATGGTGTTGTTGATGATGTAAATGGGTCATTACAGAACTGGGTGCTGACATGTTGGTGTTTAATCTATGTGATGCATGACACGTTTTTTGCAACCATGGCCTGCTGATCAGGTACTCTGCCCTGGCCCAATCCTCCATCTTGTAGGCCGTGATCAAGGCCACCATCTTCATCATGAAGCTCGCCTGCTTCTTTGCGAAGGCTGGGCTCTGGGTGGAGCTGCCAGATGGCTGGGCACCTTTATGGGCCTCGAGATCCCTGAGCTTCTTCTCCATGTTGTTGTAGTCCTGGGACCAGGAAATGTTTGTGGCCTCAAGCCAGTGCAGGTAGCTCCACACCTTGAAGGGCACCGTCATGTTGCTGTCGTGGGGGGCAAAGACTTCACCTGGGTAGATCTCTGTGTCCTTGTGATCAGCTCTGCATGTGGCATACACCTCAAGCTGGTTCCACACCTTCCAGTAGGTCTCCTCCTGTACCAGGTTCTCATCCATGGGCTTGTTGCTGAAGAACCACGCCTGCTGGTGCTGGCTAAACCACAGGAAGGCCATCTTTTTGGGGCTGCTCATCTTGCCCACATCCTCGCTCTTCCAGCAAGCTGCCCCATTCAAAAGGCACACCTTCCAGTACTTGCCCTTGAGGTTGTCCATCCTTGTGTTGGTCCAGGGTTTCAAACATGCACTGATTACAACATCTCCCTCGCAAAACAAATAACAAACATGTTTGATTGTCAAAAGCAAAGGTGTGGTAATTGACACATCTCTTGACTGTTTGTTCCACTGTTGTTGCAGAAGAGTTTGGGGTTCATGATGTTGGTAAACAAAATGACCATTCCACTAGGAATTGGCAAGACTCATCTCCAAGACCTTGGGGTCGTCCTGCGCACATGGTCCAGGTGAGGTCTGCATGTCTTGCTGCACCTTCTCAACCTCCTTGTCCTTCTTCACACCCGGCTCCATCTCTTCTTCCACCACTTTGTCCTTCTCATTCTCACCTTTTTTTTCTTCTTCAACTTCCACCTCCTCCAACTCTTCCACATTCACACAAGCCTTGACATCCTTGTGCTGGGTCTTGGCCTCCTTCTGCTAATTGGGAGGAGGCACATCAGGTGGACGGGGCCTCTTCTTGCATTGTGGTGGCGGTGGTGGCATTGGCAAGTTATAGCTGGAGTGCTTGTCCACCACCACACTCGTGTCCAGCATGATGCACTGGCATGTCGCCCACATGTGCTGCGCAGGCTTCTCCATCAGCATCTTCTCCATCATCTTCTCAACCGGCATGCTGGCCATGGCTGACAGCTGTGCAAAGTTTCACAAGCTTGCCATGTGCATGTATGTGTTTGCAACATTGCACAAACTTCACACGTTGCATGGGTGCTTGTGAAGCTGCCAGCTGGCCATGTGTGATGCTATTGCATGCTGAGCTTGATCTGTCCAAAACAGCAACCATGAATTGAGTTGTCGTCACATGTCCATGGGTGTTTGCAAAGACCATGCTTGAATGCAGCCATGCAACAGTTGACATGTGACAAGTGCTGTTCTGCAAGCAAATGCATGTGTGCAATTGTGGTGCCAACCAGCTTAGTTGAATTGGATCAAACTGCTCTCACACTGATTGGCTGCATGCAGGATTCCAACTCTGCATGATGAGACATTTTTCATTTGACAATGTCACCAGCAATCCAGGCAGAAGCAAAGTCATGATTGACCTGCTATTTTACTCAGAGGCTTCCTCTGCAGGGCACTCAGCTTTACCCTTTTTGGTGTACTGCCTTTTGCAGCCTGCAAGCTGCTCAAACTGTACACCCTTGCTTTGCAAGAAATCTGCAAACACGGTGATGTTTCTTTCATCAAGGAGGATTTGCAAATCATCAGTGGATTTCTTAGGCCACTTCACAGAGACAGTAACACCTTCTACTGTAATATCAAGCTTGGATGGGGTCTCAAGCAGTTTAGCTCGCTTTCTGGGAGGGCCTCGAACTGAATCAAACAGTTTCTTATCAGGTTTCCCTTGGTGCTTGATGTCATTCACAATCTCACTCCTCTTCTCCAAGAGCAACTGAATGCCAGGACAACTCTTCATGTTTGGGTGAGCAGGCACATCTGATTGACATAGCAGCTTGCAAAGCCCATAGTTAGTACAAGAGATCTGCAGCCACAGTTGGTCATCGCTGTCTTGATGGACCAAGCTCTCAGGTGCAGTCCAGCTTTGAGAACCAAGCTTGATCACATGCAGCGTGCTCAGGGTAGCCATGACTGTGTCCAGCACACAAAGT
Source organism: Effrenium voratum (assembly GCA_963377175.1). NCBI lineage: Eukaryota > Dinophyceae > Suessiales > Symbiodiniaceae > Effrenium > Effrenium voratum. The sequence goes on from CAUJNA010002024.1 coordinate 350,662, forward strand.
CTAGCAGCACAATGATATCATATGCATATGGCTGCAGCAAGGCAACTTTCACATTGTTCATGTCATGGTTCACAATGAGCTGGTACTTGCATGAGTTGATTGTAGAATAACACACAAACATGCAAGCTGGTGACAGCAAGGCTTGGTGTTTTTTCCACTGCAATATAGCCACACCTTCTTCCTGTGTCTCTGTCTAGAGCCTGCAGCACCCTCATGGCACAAGTCAGCAAACAAGAAACAGAACTAATTGTTGAGCATGTCATACAGCCAAGCATTGCTTAACATATCTAGCCTTGGGCCATGCATGGGTGACTCATGAAGTCTTTTGCTTCTTTGCAGGCTGCCCCTTCTCTAACTTCAAGGCAATCATATCATGTTTCAAAATTGGATCAGTGTTGGTGAAGCACTCCACCTCATGGTCCTTGAACTTGATCATTTTCTTCTCCATTTGACCAAATTTCCCAGTGGGGTCTTCTTTGACAAGCCAATATGGGGCTAGTACACCACTGTAGGAATCATCCTTGCATTTCACTCCTTTGGGTGGCAAAATGAACCAAATGGAACCATTTTTTGCTTTCAGCTGGGCGCACTCTTTGGACGAAGGGCGTTCTTTGACAATGTTCCCAACTTTGTCTGTAGCTGGCAGCAAGGTCAGGCCACCTTTCTTGATGTTCTCACATGCAAACATTGCCATCTTGGGCATGTCTTGGAGTAGCACCATGGTCTCATCAGTGTCATGCTCATTGTAATTGTCATGGAGCCAGAGCCACATTGCTGCTTTGGCAGCTTCATCCTCGCATGCAGATGATGGAAACAACGTAGCAGCAATCTGAGGGTCCAAGATGTGAGGGGATGATGTCTTTGTGATTTTCAACTTCTCATGAATCTCCTCAGGACGAACGTTCAGGGCGCACACCTGGCCGGACAAGTGGTGTGTGAATTTGAGTTCCATGCCTTGGTCACTGCTTGCCACACATACCCAAATCTTGTCAGGGAAGTCCTTGTGAATATAGTGCTTTCCTGTGGCAAGCTCCATGGTTTTTGATGCAAGGAAGTACGGGTTCTTGGCATCCTTCAGGGCCACTGCATGAGAATCATCTGGTTTTGAGCTGCTTGATGGTGCTTCCACTGCAGCTTCGGCTTGGCTTTGCAAGTCCTGCTTGAACATGCTCTTGATCTCATCCAAAGTGTAGACAGCCTTCTCCCTTCCCGACTTCTCTTTTTGAAGCAACAACAGTGATGACCTGATCATCATTCTTCCAAATGCCTTGAAGTTCTCATTTTTGGACTTGCTGGATTCATGCCATGCAGCTTCAAGGGCTTCCTCAACCTGGTTGATCTTGTCACTCATTTTCTTGCTTTTGAGTTTCTCAATGTCAGATTTGGTTACCAGCCTTGCATGCCCATCAATGACCCTGCTAGGTGGTGCTGTCAAATTTGTTGCAATCATGCCAATTCTCACCATTGGGAACAAGTTGACACTGCTGATGTGGGTCTCTGTCACAGAGACCATGAATTCCTGGCCCAATGCCAATGACTCCCCGAACTCCTTGGTGAAGCTTGACAGCCAGTGAATAAGCGGTGCTCCTTCACCTCCTGCAGGGACACAAGGGACAAGCATGTGTAAAGACCAACCCCATTTGCAAATTGCAGTGCCATGCTGAATGATTTTCATGTGGCGCAAATCAAGATGCAAGCCCAGCCTGAATACAATTTGACAAATCCCCCAATGTGCTTGGCATATGATTTGATTTGGCCTCCATTGCAAGTGGCAACAGCCACATCCTCCCAGTTGAAAGGAACAGAGTTCTGAATCTTGAAGGTGGCAGCCTCCGCAACAGAGCAAGCAAGTTCAAGCTCACTTTGACACTCGAACACCTCATTGGCAAGGTTCGAAGAGCTTTGGATAAGTGCTGCAAGCATAGGGTAGGTGTCTTCCAAATAAGATGGTAGCACAACCCACTCCCAACCTTGTTGGGCCATGGTTTGCAGCTGGCTGTCATGCCTCCACATATGAAGTGACAAACGGCCTGTGGAATCCCCCACCTCCTTTTGGTTTGTCTTGCAACCAGCAATGAGGCTCTTGATGAATCGGCATGTGTGAGAAGAACTCAAAGTCATGAATCTCTCTGTGCCGCTCACAGGACTCATGAGCCCATTTGCACTTGACACCAACTTCTCGTTGAATGACATTTGCTCAGCCCGTTTTGCAGCATGTGAAGACACCTCCATTGCAAACGAGTTTGTGAGTAATGACATATCGGCCCCAGCTCTCAAAATTGCAGCGCCTTTGCGATGCATATTGTATGGCTGCACACCTGTGGTGCCCCGGTTTTGAGGGTGCACAATGAAATTGGTACAGGGGCATGTTGTAGTGTATGCAACACCTGCATCAAGAAGAGTTGCCCTGAGCTTTTGCACCTTTGCAAGAGGCCCAATCTCATCATCAGCCAGCAAGGCATCCACCTTGTCTTTCACATTTCTTGTCAACATCCTGCGCACACTCGATGATAACAATTCGCTTGGGCAAAGCAGCTGCGACACGAGCAACATGGAGCACTCAAGAAAGCACATCCTGGTGACATTGACAACATAGTGGATTGGATTTGAGAGCACAAGTGGCTTGCCATCATTGCAATGTCAAAGCATGCAAGCGATGTTCTTGATTGTGTTGGAGCAAGCATGCAAGGTCTACAAGTTGATTGCATGTGCAGTCAGTCATGGTGGCATGCTGATGTGAGACAAGCAAGCATGAAAAAAACTGGTGGTGCATGAGCAATATTTCAAGCAATCCAAAGAAGTATAAGTGTTTAGCAAGTTGGCTAAGTGGTTAGCTAACCACATGCTAAACAGGGCTTCAAATTTAGCTAAACTGTTAACATTCAAGTACAACTACTGCTAACTTCTATAGAACTTGCTAGCACATATCTTTTTTTTGCTAAGCCCTACTATGTTCTACACTGGTTAGTAGAAGTTGCTAGCACTTTGTAGGATTTGCAACTAGGTTATAACTAGGTTACAAAAAGATAGCAACGTGTTACTAAAACAGATAACCAGTATTATCTTCTAACAATTTCGCGGCTCATCCAAGTACTTGGGCGCCTGGGTGTAGATTTCGTGGCAGGCACGTCAGATTGAATAAGTCGGATCGCTCTCGCTGTTGCACGGTGCGCATTTTGAGAGCGCGAAGTGAACCCTCTGCACACTTGGGGGGGTCGAAGCGCTCTCGCTGTGGCGCGGCGCGCATTTTGAGAACGCAAAGTGAACCCTCTGCGCACTTTGGGCCTGTCGCTGTGGCGCGGTGCGCATTTGGAGACAGAAGTGTCGTTCGGAAGTGTTGTTTGGAAGTGTTGATCAGAAGTGTCCATCAGAAGTGTCGTTCAGAAGTGTCGATTAGAAGTGTCGATTAGAAGTGTCGTTCAGAAGTGTCGATCAGAAGTGTCATTCAGAAGTGTCGATCGAAAGTGTCCGTCAGAAGAATCGTTCAGAAGTGTCGATTAGACGTGTCGTTCAGAAGTGTCGTCAAAAGTGTCATTCAAAAGTGTCGATCAAAAATGTCGTTCAGAAGTGTCGATTAGAAGTGTCAATCAGAAGTGTCGATCAGAAGTGTCGTTCCGAAGTGTCGATCAGAGTCGTCGATTAGACGTGTCGTTGAGAAGTGTCGATTAGAAGTGTCGATTAGGAGTGTCAATCAGAAGTGTCGATTAGAAGTGTCGTTCAGACGTGTCGATTAGAAGTGACATTCAGAAGTGTCGATCAGAAGTGTCATTCAGAAGTGTCGTTCAGAGGTGTCGATTAGAAGTGTCGATCAGAAGTGTCAATCAGAAGTGTTGCTCAGAAGTGTCGATTAGAAGTCGATCAGAAGTGCCGATCCGAAGTGTCGATCAGGAGTGTCAATCTGAAGAGCGAGTGAGTGAGTGAGTGAGTGAGTGAGTGAGTGAGTGAGTGAGTGAGTGAGTGAGTGAGTGAGCGAGCGAGCGAGTGAGTGAGTGAGTGAGTGAGTGCGTGAGTGAGAAGGAGAGAGAAGAAAGGAGAGAGAGGAGAGAGGAAAAAAGAGGAGAGGAGAGGAGAGGAGAGGAGAGGAGAGGAGAGAAGAGAGAAGAGAGAAGAGAGAAGAGAGAAGAGAGAAGAGAGAGAGAGAGAGAGAGAGAGAGAGAGAGAGAGAGAGAGAGAGAGAGAGAGAGAGAGAGAGAGAGAGAGAGAGAGAGAGAGAGAGAGAGAAGAGAGCGAATGAATTGAGTGCGTGATGTTCACGGCTCCTTTGACGTGCTTTCCATTCAGAAGGGCTCCACACGGCGCAGGGTCTCCAAGATGTCCTGAAAAAGGGTTCCAGACGATTTAATGTGTGGTTGCAAAAAAGCAGGAAGGGCCCCACTTTTGTTTGAAGGGGCTTGCCACAAGTAGGCCCACCTTGTGACGGGCCTTCGATTTAGAGGGGTTCCAGAAGGGTTCCATGCAGAGGGGTCTGAAGGTTACAAAAAAATCCGGGGTTCAGAGGGCTCTGAAGAGCTGCAGGGAGTTTCAGAACGGGTTATGAAGGCTTCCAGGTGGGTTTCGTGCATTTCCAAAGCGTCCAGCAAGCTTTTCAGAGGGCCCGTTTTTGGCTATTGGTTCTGAATTGACGGTCACGACTCAGAAGGGCTCCAGAGGGCAAAGGGGTTCCAAGAAGGGTTCCTGAAAAGTTCTTGCCAAAGTGTCCCAGACGGTTCCAGAGGGGTTTCAGAAGGTTCTATATGGTTTTGAAGAGGGCCCCAGAACACTTCTCAGGCTCCAAAACCAAAAAACGTTGCGAGCAGGATTTAGTGATGGTTAGTCTGTAGTGAGCAGGCAGGGTCCCGCTTTTGTTTGAAGGGACCTGGCACAAGTAGGCCCACGTTGTGACGGGCCTTCCATTTAGAGGGGTTGCAGAGAGGCTGCAAAAGGTTCCAGAAGCGTTTCATGCAGAGGGGTCTGAAGGTTTGCTTCCGCAGGGGAAATTGAGAGGGCTCTGAACCAAGCTTTCAGAGGGCCCATATTTTTGTTCAGGGTCCACGTTGTGACGGGCTTACCATTGATGTCCGGGGGGCAAACTAGGTTTCTTCAGTTAAACTTTAATTGACGGTCACGGCTCTTTTTGACATGCCTTCCACTCAAGGGCTCCAGAAGGCAAAAGGGCTCCAAGAAGGGTTCCTGAAAAAGGGTTCCAGACGGTTCAAGAGGGCTTTCAGAAGGTTCTATACGGTTTTGAAGGCTTCCAAAGAATGCAAGCGCCAGCGGATTCTGTTTCAAGGGTTAATGTGTAGTAAGCAGGCAGGGTCCCACTTTTGTCTAAAGGGGCTTGGCACAAGTACCACCTGACGAGGGGTTGCAGAGGGGCTGCAGAGGGTTCCAGAAGGGTTGCGTGCAGAGGGGTTGAGAGGGTTTCAGAAGGTTCAAAAAGGTTCCGAAGAATTTAGAAGGGTTGCAAGAGTTTCCAGAGTGGTTTTAGAGGGTTCCAGAGACGGTCCATAGTTCTGCACGTTTCATAAGCTTACAGAGAGCGCCAGAAGCGGTCCAGACAGGTTCTCGAAGGGGAAGGAAGGAAGGAAGGAAGGAAGGAAGGAAGGAAGGAAGGAAGGAAGGAAGGAAGGAAGGAAGGAAGGAAGGAAGGAAGGAAGGAAGGAAGGACCCCCCCCCAACCACCCTGCTGATTTGTACAAGGTTGACAGTGATTAACGCACCCTTTGCTGAATCATCACTTCTTCGATCATCATCACCCTTTGTTGAATCATCACTTCTTCGAGCATCATGGGGGGGCGATTCTGGGGGGGGCTGCAGCCTTAGCAATGTGGATCTGCTTTACAGCCGGCAGGCAGGAGGTGACGCAGAGCAGGAGGCGTGGAGCGAGGAGGCGTGCAAGGCTGCTGCCGTGCTGATGACGCATGTTGCGCACAGGATGCACAGGGACAAAAACCGCAAAGGGCAGAAGGTTCAGAGGCCAGAATCACACCCTTCTCCAATTACCAAAAAAATCATGTCAGGCAGAGGCCTCCAGAGCCAAAGACAAGGACGCGGGCGAGGCAGGCGGAGTGGTCCAAAGGAGCCCTGCCTGCTCAGACTTGCCGTTCAGAAAGGTTCGAGAAGGTTCAAGGGGGTTCGAAACATTCCAAAAAAGTTCAAGGCAGTACCGCGCCTTGCGAAAGTGCTGCACCTGCCGCGAAATCTAGTGCCTCGCCTGCCACGAAATCTGCACCTGACCTAGCGAAAGGGCTTCGCTTGCCGAGAAGGGTTCCTGAAAAGTTCTTGCCACAGGGTCCCAGACAGTTCCGGAGGGGTTTCAGAAAGGTTCTATACGGTTTTGAAGGGATCGAGAGTGTTCCAGAATCTAGGAAGTTTCAGAGAGCTCCCAAAAAACGTTGCGGACACGGGCAAGGGAGGCGGATTCTGTTTCGAGGGTTAATGTGTAGCAAGCAGGCACAGTCCCACTTTTGTTTGAAGGGGCTTGCCACAAGTAGGCCCACCTTGTGACGGGCCTTCGATTTAGAGGGGTTCCAGAAGGGTTCCATGCAGAGGGGTCTGAAGGTAAAAAAAAAAATCCGAGGTTCAGAGGGCTCTGAAGAGCTGCAGGGAGTTTCAGAACGGGTTATGAAGGCTTCCAGGTGGGTTTCGTGCATTTCCAAAGCGTCCAGCAAGCTTTTCAGAGGGCCCGTTTTTGGCTATTGGTTCTGAATTGACGTTCACGACTCAGAAGGGCTCCAGAGGGCAAAGGGGTTCCAAGAAGGGTTCCTGAAAAGTTCTTGCCAAAGGGTCCCAGACGGTTCCAGAGAGGTTGCAGAAGGTTCTATATGGTTTTGAAGAGGGCCCCAGAACACTGCGAGGGAGTTAGAAGACCCCAAACGTTGCGGGCGGATTTAGTTTTGATGGTTAGTCTGTAGTGAGCAGGCAGGGTCCCGCTTTTGCTTGAAGGGACCTGGCACAAGTAGGCCCACGTTGTGACGGGCCTTCCATTTAGAGGGGTTGCAGAGAGGCTGCAAAAGGTTCCAGAAGCGTTCCATGCAGAGGGGTCTGAAGGTTTGTTTCTGCAGGGGAAATTCAGAGGGCCCATATTTTTGTTCAGGGTCCACGTTGTGACGGGCTTACCATTGATGCCTGAAAAAGGGTTCCAGACGGTTCAAGAGGTTTTGAAGGCTTCCAAAGAATGCAAGCGCCAGCGGGTTCTGTTTCAAGGGTTAATGTGTAGTAAGCAGGCAGGGTCCCACTTTTGTCTAAAGGGGCTTGGCACAAGTACCACCTGACGAGGGGTTGCAGAGGGGCTGCAGAGGGTTCCAGAACAGTTGCGTGCAGAGGGGTTGAGAGGGTTTCAGAAGGTTCAAAAAGGTTCCGAAGAATTTAGAAGGGTTGCGAGAGTTTCCAGAGTGGTTTTAGAGGGTTCCAGAGATGGTCCATAGTTCTGCACGTTTCATAAGCTTACAGCGGTCCAGACAGGTTCTCGAAGGGGAAGGAAGGAAGGAAGGAAGGAAGGAAGGAAGGAAGGAAGGAAGGAAGGAAGGAAGGAAGGAAGGACCCCCCCCCCAACCACCCTGCTGATTTGTACAAGGTTGACAGTGAGTAACGCACCCTTTGCTGAATCATCACTTCTTCGATCATCATCACCCTTTGTTGAATCATCACTTCTTCGAGCATCATGGGGGGGCGATTCTAGGGGGGGCTGCAGCCTTAGCAATGTGGATCTGCTTTACAGCCGGCAGGCAGGAGGTGACGCAGAGCAGGAGGCGTGGAGCGAGGAGGCGCGCAAGGCTGCTGCCGTGCTGATGACGCATGTTGCGCGCAGGATGCACAGGGACAAAAACGGCAAAGGGCAGAAGGTTCAGAGGCCAGAATCACACCCTTCTCCAATTACAAAAAAAATCATGTCAGGCAGAGGCCTCCAGAGCCAAAGACAAGGACGCGGGCGAGGCAGGCGGAGTGGTCCAAAGGAGCCCTGCCTGCTCAGACTTGCCGTTCAGAAAGGTTCGAGACGGTTCAAGGGGGTTCGAAACATTCCAAAAAAGTTCAAGGCAGTACCGCGCCCTGCGAAAGTGCGGCACCTGCCGCGAAACCTAGTGCCGCGCCTGCCACGAAATCTGCACCTGACCTAGCGAAAGGGCTTCGCTTGCCGAGAAGGGTTCCTGAAAAGTTCTTGCCACAGGGTCCCAGACAGTTCCGGAGGGGTTTCAAAAAGGTTCTATACGGTTTTGAAGGGATGGAGAGTGTTCCAGAATCTAGGAAGTTTCAGAGAGCTCCCAAAAAACGTTGCGGACACGGGCAAGGGAGGCGGATTCTGTTTCGAGGGTTAATGTGTAGCAAGCAGGCAGGGTCCCACTTTTGTTTGAAGGGGCTTGCCACAAGTAGGCCGACCTTGTGACGGGCCTTCGATTTAGAGGGGTTCCAGAAGGGTTCCATGCAGAGGGGTCTGAAGGTAAAAAAAAAAATCCGAGGTTCAGAGGGCTCTGAAGAGCTGCAGGGAGTTTCAGAACGGGTTATGAAGGCTTCCAGGTGGGTTTCGTGCATTTCCAAAGCGTCCAGCAAGCTTTTCAGAGGGCCCGTTTTTGGCTATTGGTTCTGAATTGACGTTCACGACTCAGAAGGGCTCCAGAGGGCAAAGGGGTTCCAAGAAGGGTTCCTGAAAAGTTCTTGCCAAAGGGTCCCAGACGGTTCCAGAGAGGTTGCAGAAGGTTCTATATGGTTTTGAAGAGGGGAGTTAGAAGACTCCAAATCCAAAAAAAACGTTGCGAGCAGGATTTAGTTTTGATGGTTAGTCTGTAGTGAGCAGGCAGGGTCCCGCTTTTGTTTGAAGGGACCTGGCACAAGTAGGGCCACGTTGTGACGGGCCTTCCATTTAGAGGGGTTGCAGAGAGGCTGCAAAAGGTTCCAGAAGCGTTCCATGCAGAGGGGTCTGAAGGTTTGTTTCTGCAGTGGAAATTCAGAGGGCCCATATGTTTGTTCAGGGTCTACGTTGTGACGGGCTTACCATTGATGTCCGGGGGGCAAACTAGGTTTCTTCAGTTAGAATTTAATTGACGGTCACGGCTCTTTTTGACATGCCTTCCACTCAGAAGGGCTCCAGAAGGCAAAAGGGCTCCAAGAAGGGTTCCTGAAAAAGGGTTCCAGACGGTTCAAGAGGGCTTTCAGAAGGGTCTATACGGTTTTGAAGGCTTCCAAAGAATGCAAGCGCAAGCGGATTCTGTTTCAAGGGTTAATGTGTAGTAAGCAGGCAGGGTCCCACTTTTGTCTAAAGGGGCTTGGCACAAGTCGCACCTGACGAGGGGTTGCAGAGGGGCTGCAGAGGGTTCCAGAACAGTTGCGTGCAGAGGGGTTGAGAGGGTTTCAGAAGGTTCAAAAAGGTTCCGAAGAATGGATTGAGAAGTTAGAAGGGTTGCAAGAGTTTCCAGAGTGGTTTTAGAGGGTTCCAGAGACGGTCCATAGTTCTGCACGTTTCAGAAAGGTTACAGAGAGTGCCGGAAGCGGTCCAGACAGGTTCTCGAAGGGTCCAAGCCGGCTGTGTCGGAAAAAACCATCTTGCGCGCTGTCGGCAGGAAGTGACGGAGACGCCCGAAAAGCGGGCAGTCGTGAGCGAGTACACGCCAGAGCAGAGGCGAGACGTCCGAAAGTGGCAGTTCTTTGAGCTCAAAGCGGCCAGAGTGCGCGGCGCTGCAAACGCAGCAGACCGGCTGGCACCCGACTTTGCAGGCCAAACAGATGTGCGTGCTCGAATCGCTTCCGGTGCGAGAGTGAGTTTTGTGCTGTGCGGGTATGAGTGGGGTACCTTTTCCTAGAGTCGGTTTTGCCGCAGCCCAGGTTTGTGGCGGACAGTTTTGCCGCAGAAAGCACACGAGTAGAAACGAACAGACAATACCCAGGAGGCCTTTCCAGGTCCTTGGATTGTGAAACGAGGGAACCCCTCCGTATGATGGACGCTTAGGGTCTACTTTGCCACCTTCATTTTGGGTGCTAGGGCTCTTTGCTGCAACATGATGTTAACCCCGGACTAATAAACCCCTGGTTGATTTTGATCTGGGGGTGTCCCCTTTTTCTCCCGCCCGTTTGCTTCCGCAAGCGGCCTACCTCGCAGGCTGCGGCTCCGGCACGGAGCTTTGGCAGGGCAGCGCCGCAGTGAGGCGTTCCTTCTGTGTTCGGTTTGGTTTCTAGGTCTCCCGGTAGTGCCCTTTTACCGTTTCTTTTTTGGTTGGGAGGGTTCCCCTACTAAAATAGACTACAGAAAAAGGGCACCCTTATTCTATCCTCTCCACTGAACCATCCATTGCGGAGGGCACCCGAAAGGAAAACGGCTGATTATTTGCATATGGTGGAACGTCTTTTTGGGTTCCCCCCCAAAAAAAAACAAAATGGTGGCATCCGTGTTGGTTCCGTCACATGTGTAATACGCTAAGATTCTGAGCCGGTGGGGATGGATGAAACACTATCAATACTCAGTTGTTGTTGGGAAACATTTCACATGTTTGCTCATTGTGGCATAGTGGGAAATCCCCACAGAACTGCCAAAATGTGTTTTTTTTGCTCCCCTTCTAACGTCAACCAAGAATACTGGGACGTTTTTCCCATTTGTCTCTGGGGAGATTCCAACGCCCAGGACTTCCTAGTCCTTCTGGTTCTCAAGGCTGTCTTAGGTGTTTTTTTTGGCGTTTTGCGTATGTCGTTGTTTTTTTGGCGGGCACTTGTGGCCTGCCAAAGTACCCGTGAAAGCAAAGGATGGTCGGGTGGCCTTTAGGTTTGGTTGGGACCATGACCTACCAAGGAGAGTTCTACACCATCCAGTCGCCGGCTTTTTTGGAAAAACCAGTCGAATGATTCCGTAGGTTCCCGATTGAGTTCCATCTCATTCAGGGAGTTGTGGAGGATTTCTTGCAAGCATTGGACGTGGGTTATTCCAAAAGACACGTGCCTTGAGGTAGTTTGCCCAGAGGGGCTCGGTTCTCCATATGTTGTTGATTCATTTGTTTAGGCATGTGCGCCCTTGGATGGTTTGAGATTTCCCAATCTCGACCTTTATATGAAGGTTTAGTCTTCGGGAAGTGTTTGTCGTATTGCACTATTTGTTGCACCTCCTTGCCACTATAAGCATGTTCCTTTAGTTATGTGTCTGTTTAGTTGTTCTGTTTTAGTTCATTCTTTTGTTTGTGTATTTGATTGATTTGTCAACAATCATTTGTATTTGGTTTGTTTACTAGGTTTGCATTTGCATTTGTCAAACGCATTCCAACAAACCGCATGTTTGATGTGCTTGGACCTTTTGGGAAGACCACCCTCAGCGCGCGTAATTTTCTCAGGGCCGAACCAAATATCGCCCCAAGATGCACGGACATGCGCACCTCGAGGAGTCTCAGCACCCCTCTCCGGGGTTTGATGGAGAAGAAAACCGCCGCCACTAGCACGACCACTACTGCCACCGTCGAGGGAAGCAAGACTTTTCGGTCGAGGTTGAGAATAACATCACACCTCGTAGTTCGTCCAATTGAGACCAGACACCACTTCCGCCCCCCCCCCCCCAGTCCACCCTCCACAACGGGTCGATGTCCCCATTTTGTCGAAGTCGCGCCAGCCACGCGGGGGACTTTGTGATGAAAGTGACGGAGTTTGTGAGGTCCAGCGCAACCCTCAGACTCCACGGGCTGGGGGTTGGACAATTTTTCTTTCATGGGTTTGAAGAGCCTGTCTAAGTTTTGAGAGAACCCTTTGTGTGCGTGTTTGTGAGTGTTTGTGTGTTTGCGTGTTTTAATGAACCACTACTGCCAGGGTTGAGTTTATCTCATGTCTGAGGGTAACCACACCACGGGGTTCAGGAAAACCAGCGCTCTTCAAAGCAACCTCAAAAAGGCCCCGTCTTAAACACGGCTCCTTAAAAGGTACCGTTTGGTTAGTGCCCGAATGGGGTTGTGCAAGCCAAGGTGTGGTTTTCGACCAGCCGTTTGCTGACTTGTTTATGGTTTATAGTGGATCCGGAAAAAGGCTCTTAGGTTCTGCCAACTGTTCGATGTTCTATTTCAAAGGGTGATCATTCGGGCGGAGGACCCGCTCAGGACATATGGAATAGTTACTCCTGTGCAGTGTGATATTATGTCCCTGAAATTTGTTGCGCACGAGTTCGGCAAGAAGCCGCCTGCTTCATTCTGTTGCTTGTCCCTTTTATTTATCCGCTCGGCTCATTAGGGGATTCAGGTCTCCTATTTGTTTTACAAGTTGATGAGCATCCGTTTTTTCGTGGTGTTCTATCGATTTCTTGTGGTATTGAGTCAGCTGCTTGGTTGAGTCCCTATGTTCATGGGCGTGTCCACTCAAGCAGGTTGACACTGGGACTTGTTGATTCCACCAAATCACTCGTGCTTGCTCACACTCGGGGATTGTTTATTTCCAATGTGTGAATTGGGTTCCCCCCAATCGAAGGCCAGGTTTGTTCCAGCCAAGTTGCTGAAGCCGATATTGTGGTTTTTTCCATGTGTAGACGGGGCTGCACAGAAAAAAAAGCAAACGGGGTTGGGACTCTTGCTCATGTACTGTGGGGAATGACATGGGTCACAGGAATGACATGGGGGGTACTCCCCAACATCCTTGTAGTCGTTCGAGGTAAAGCCAAGGTGATTCCTCCACAGTCCATTTCGCACCGCACCAACTAGGAAACCCTGGAATGATGATTTCCCTGTAAAAACCAACAATGGTTTCTCATACGGTTTCCAAGTGGTGCAGGATTCCGTCCATCCACCGTATGCTGGTTTCAGAGGCCTTCAGCATCAAATCTTTCACCATTAGACCCTGGACCATGCCCCTTAAGGTACACTCCCGAGATATTCAGCATTGGGGTTTGGTCATTTCGGAGTGGAAATTCTTTGAAAACACCCGCAGTCCTCAGAACCTTCACACGGGTGGCTCATTGTTTTTAGAAGTTGGTACCTCTTTTGTGGATGGTGTCAAAGGGACACCAATTGGAAAGCCGCAATTTTGAGGAGGTCTCCCCCCAACAAGACAACCATATCAAGCCCTGAGCCTTGGAGCCTGAGCACCCCACTCGCAGCGCTTGGCTGAGCATGGCAAGAGAAAGCTGCAGTGGATTGCATGCTGAGTGCTACATAGCTCATATGATGTTTCCCTTTCGGATATCAAAAGCGGAGCGTTATATGTATGGTCAGACGCTGTTGAACACCCAGAAAAACAACTTGCGATGTACCGAATGTAGTTGTTTGGTGTTCTTGCTATGTTCAGAGGCAGTCGCCTGTTGCCTTAACCCAGGTTGATTGAATTCCGCTGAGTAAACCAACGAGAGGTGGGGAGATTGTCATTTTTTCAGACCTCCCCCTTCTCATTCAACCTGTTGCCATAGTTTCAAAAGGCTCTGACAATGGTTGGGCCCGGGAGTGCTCTCCAGGCAAATAAAAACGCTTCCTGACAAAGGGGGTTCTTGTGACCTGACCTTATAGGGGGCCACCAGAAAATACCGAGCGGGACGCAATCAGTCATGTAGGAGCCTTTTCAGGGAGGAAACTGCTGTCTTTCCGGTTTCTTCTTTTACCTATCCAGACATTCTTCCTTTTTTTACCACCATCCGTTTTTTAACCATCCGTTTTTTAACCGCCATCCGGGATAGCCCATGCACAAGCAAGGGGTAAAGTACCAGCCATTAAATTTATCCATCACGCCGGGGCCGTCATGGCGGACGAGGCGCCGGTTTCAGCGGAGCCCAGTCACTCCACCTAGGTCCCCCAGTAGTGCCCTTTAAAGCTTTTTGGAGGAGGGTTCCCCTACTAAAATAGACTACAGAAAAAAGGGTACCCATATTCTAACCTCTCTCCTGGAGGACCTAGCCACAATTCAGGCAACCCTCAGTTGGTTCGGATTGGTGGTTTGGGGAATTGAACCCCTGGCTTTTGTAGATGGAGAATGGCTTACCATAGTGGTGACTGGAAGCACTTGAGAAGCGAACTTCAGTTTTCCTTGCTGTTCAAAAGGGAGTACTTATGATTGATAAGCGTGTGTTCATTTCTGCGCCTTGCCTAGCATGTCAATGGCTGCACCTAATATCTGACATGTTCTTCTTGGACACGTTTATTTATTTAATCTGTGTCTCGGGGTTGCGAAATTGGTTGAATCTTTAGGACTGGGGACACTTTTGTTTCAACCATCAAGCGATTCTTTACCGAGCCATTTACCTTGCAGAAAAGCCAGGGTCCATATCTTGAATTTGAAAACGGTTTGAGGAAAGGTGCGTTATTACCGCAGAGCAGTAAGAGTGACATTTTGTCGTAAGGGGTTGATAGCCACTTTCGTCACTTTTGCGCAAAGGAAGCCATAGCGTTGTTGTTTGTGGGACCCCCCCTTGACATTATTTTGCATTCGAGGTTCACTAAGATTGAACGAAGGACCAAACACATCAATGGTTGATTGACGGGACAAGGCTGATGCAAGTCTCTTCCGAGAATTTGATTTGTGAAGTCACTTCTGTTGAGCTACTTGCATGGCCAATTCACAGCCATTGGACTCTGGGATACTGTGGGACACGTGGTTTTTCTCGACGCTATTTTGTCCAAGCTTGTGGAACGGTCCGAGAGAGTTCCACAATTCATCCCGTGCTCATCGGGGGTAGACCGAGCGAATCCATGATGATGGTCCTTGTCAGGGGATTCCAGCTTTCACATGGAACTGATAGCATAACATGGAGCCCGAGCCATGAATGACTGAGCTTTCAATGTTGATGTGCTGAGAATGTCCAGCTTTCCTTTTTGTTTTGTTTTTTTTTTACTCAGCGCATTCACATCCCGAATTTCGGCCATAGGATCTCTTGTTCAGAAGACAGGATGGCAGGCAGTTTGGGACTTTTTCTTGGTGGCCCCCAGCCGTCCGGTTCCTTAGCTTTTTAGGCTTTTGGTTTTGTGGTAGTTTCCAAATTTGTCCCACTAAAAAGTTAAACTGTTAGCAGGGGATTTGAGGACAGCCCAGTTTTATTGGCCAAGAGTTCACAAGAAGGGTTTTTCCGGGGTCCCTTCATTCGGCTGAATGTCATTTTGGGGGGATTCGGAGTCATTTGGCGCGCGAGTTTCGGTGACTTGGTGTTGGTCATGGGGTTCCTGCTTTCCGGACGGTACTTTACCAAGTTTACTGTGGGTTCGGGCACAAACCACGTACCAGCTGGTGCAGGATTTGGTCCATCCGCAGAAATTTGGCCCCATGAAAGCCGGGGCAAAGCCTGTGAAAGCAGGGTGGGATAGATGAATGAAACCCTATGAGATCTCGGACAAACCACCTGGTGCAGGATGTGGTCCACAGTAATTTGACCAGATGGTTTGGGCTTTCTCTATGCATCGCGTGTCAGGAGTCCAAGCCGAAGTGCGGAAGATATTCCGGCAGGCAGGGCGCATGGGTTACCGTCGCTCTGAAGTAACATTGCTTGTTGTTTGGAGGAATCCCGGCCAGACATAGTCCCTTCCCCAAAAGGTCAACATGAACTTCTTCCAGCAGGAGATCAATTTTCCCGGGCACCTGGGACAATCCCCCGCAGTCTGGAGTGGTTCCGAGCGACTTCTTCCAGGAAGGTAGCCCGGATTTCCTGTGCAGATCTTTGGGCCTCGAGTTCCCTGGCTTGGTGATTTTCGCTTAAATCGGGAAGCATTTCACGTTGACCCAGTCCAAAGGAGTGTCAATGTTTAGGAGCATCCAGCATGTTTGCCCTTGAATACTGTGGATGGACCAAATCCTGCACCACCTAAGAAACCGTGGGAAACCATTGTTTGTTGATAATTATTTACAGGTGTATCACCATTCCAGGGTTTCTTTAGGTGGTGCGAAATGGATTTCGCAACCATCCACAGTATGTTGAGCAAAGAGCATCTTGCCTAATCCTAGGTTTAGGGTTCCCATCAACTGTCAACAAAGAAGGGCTTGGATGGGTGACAACTTTGGCGAAAGCGGTTCACCATTTTCTGGGTATCATTTCGTCCCGATGGCGCTAGGAAGTCTAAGGGGTGGTTCCCTTGGTTACCTAGAGGCAAATGAATCTGGGTTAACTTTGAACCCCTGGACCTGGACCTTTTTGCGTGTATTCCGATTTTCATTTTGAATGACCCCTATAACCTATAAATCCTATAAACCATCCTCTATGGTTTCCTTTACAGGAACCCCTGGGTTCATTTCCAAACCCAGGTCTCGGTCATCCCTACCTATCGCAGCCAGATTTCCTGGGTATCATTTCCTCCCGTTTTTGGCGGCCAGATGCGGCCAGGAAGTCTGACCACTCCTGTCCCGGAGACCACGTGACCTGGGAGATCTTGCTGTTGGAGGACTCCTCCTGCAGCATCGAATGCAGGCGGATGGGGGGGAAACGGACTCGGCGGACTGGCGGACCTCCAAGAAATGTGAGAAAGGGGTGTGGTGGTCAAACATACTGTGGATGGTTGCGAAATCCGTGCGCACCACAAAAGGAAACCATGGCTGAAACCAAAACGTTTGTCAGAACCAGGGTTTCTTTGGTGTTGCGAATTGGATTTCGTCCATCCACAGTACCCAAAGCGGAACCCTGGTAAATGAGAACATGGACTAAAACCTGCGGTCCCGTGGTGGTTTAATTCTGACCCATTCCGAAATGTTGAGTTCAGCAGGCGACTGCGTGTATTTTTCAGCGGCGCCCTGACCCTTGGACATCCCTTCAGGCATTCATGTCGGCCCCCTCTTCAAATTCACAGTCCAAACACGACTACTAGAGGGCTCTGGTGGTTGCTGCGTCTCGAGCGATTCGTTCAGTGACTTCCTTGGATGTGGCGGGGTTCCTCTCCTGGCTACGAACAATGGACCTGAGAGGAATCAACCCCAGACGACGAAGATCGGGGACTGTTCCCTCCAAAAGTGATGAGTCTTTACATTTCACCAGGGACATGCTATTAATAAACTGGGGTCAACTAATACTTGGTCAACATAAAAGGGAACCGGGAATCAAAGTCGCCATTCGAGTAGCTGTTTGCGCTGCCTTGGCCTCAAAGAGGAGAACGCATTGGTTTTTGTTGTTTCGTCTCTTTGCTCGAGGGTCCATTTTTGTAGATTGCGACTTGAAACCGTGCCGTGTTGGGGTTCCGGCAAGTTCGAGAAAGCCGCAGCATTCGCAAGTTTGTGTGTCTTTTGTTTTCCTCATTAAAAGAAAATAGCAGCAACTCCGGGCGTTCTCCTTTTGTCATTGAGGTGAACGGCACAAGCGGCCATTTAAAAGGTGCTTTCGGGGGTCTTTCGCACTTGTTGAAGAGAGGTCGCTGAGGTTTGGCCATTTTAGTGCCCCCGTGGCATCGCTTGGGTCCAATCAAGGATTTGGGACGGCAGATTCCCCTTATGGATCCTGCTTGTTTGGCAAGGCTCCCTCAATGTCTTTGTGTGTTTCAAAAGTAGAAGTTTCACTGAACAATTAACAGTTGTTTTCAACGCTTTCAGGGGAAAATTGAGTGACCCCCGTTTGGTGCAAATGCAACCCTCTCATATATGTTCAGGTTTATGGGGCAACGTGCCCAGATGAAAGGGACCGGGGATTTTTATTCAGCTCCCAAGACAGTTTTCTGCACAGAGCTTCAGCAACTGTGAGGTTCGGCCAAGATGTATCTTGGTGGTCTTTAGCCATCTGGTTCCTTAGCGTTTTAGATGTTTTTGGCTTTTTAGTTTTGCTGTTTGAATCTGTTTAGTGTCTAGTGGTTGGATTTTCGAATTTCACCCAAAAGTTAGTCACCTTTCGCAGGGGATCAGAAAACGGACACCCCAGCAGTGCTGCCTCAGAATCAGTGTTTCACCTTCTGAATACAAGAGGAACCTATTTTCGCTTTGGCCGTTGATAACTCCAACTGTCGCAGTCGGTGTTGATAACTCCAACTGTCGCAGTCGATGTGGGAGGGACATGGGACGCCATACATTCAGTACAGGACTTACCAACAACGATGCCCTAAACATTGCAAGTAAACCAGCCACACTCAACCACAAAACCTGGTGAAATGTCCGTCAATTCAGGGGTTTCCTTGCTCGCCGACTTGCAATACGGCAACATCCGCCGTACCCCTTTGCAGGGGCATCCCCGTACCCCTTGCAGGGGCATCCGCCGTTCCCTTGTATTCTGATGGATTGGAGCTTTCGATTGGCGAGGCTTTTTTGCGAATTCCCTTGGACCCGGTTTGCTCTTACTACGGATGAACACGGGTCATGCATAAAGTTCCATCACGCCTAGAATCAATCTCCTTTTTCCGGCAACCGGACAACTTTCTGGCTTTCTTCTACAATGCTTGAGCCAGCCGTTTGTTGAATCCGTTTTTTTTTTTTGGGGGGGGGCTTTTTAGCGTTGTCGGCAAGGCCGCCCTTTACTAAAAGGTGCCAAAACCCGTGCCAAGTGGCAAGCCTCAGGGTGAAGGGCAACCTTAACCTTGTTAAAGGGCAAACCAGGAACCGCTGTTCAAGGGAGATGTGAATGAGTTGGTGTTTGGCTTAGGAAGTTGGCAGTTTTGAGCACGTCGCGATATGTCTCGTTTCGGCCTGGTGTTGGTTTCGAGCTTGCCATCTAAGTGGATCAGTCTTGACGCAGTTTGCTTGGATAAATCTCTCAGATGAGACTAGCAAACTTTGTTGTTTGTCATGTTTTTCAACAAACCAAACCCGCTTGTTTGGCGCAATCCACCAGATTGTCAGATTGAGCAATCCGGGGTCGACTTTCACCCCACACGCAAGTCCTCTGAGTTTCTGAGTTTCCAGGCCCTGCTTGGTGCTACCGTGTTTGGTTCCTGCCCATTTGTGGTTACTTTCTTGAGTGGGTGCGTGTTTTGGTTAAATGAGAAAGCACAGAGCCTCGAAAAGTATGGTTTATTGTGGGGTAGGCGAAATCAACAAGATACCCCAGATTGTGGAAAGGATCCCGGTACCTTTGCTGCCAGAACCATTCGTGCTTCCTTCCATGGCGCGTTCTCGTGGAGCTGGGACTTTGGCCAGGTCGGAGCTGTCTCCCTCCAAGGGAGGCACGCAGGCGCGAGGTCTAGTTTAATGTTGACCCTATCAACAAACCCCAGCTAGAGGGGTGTCCCTGGGTTTAGTGGGGAATCATCACCTGTGGAGGGGAACGCCACCATGAATAAGCTGGGGTTTATTAATCCGGGATCAACATGACTCGACATATCCGCTTTGGGAACCCTAAAGCCAACGCCAGGTGCTCCAAGCTAGCAGTTTCAAAGCCGGGTGTTCCTTTATTTTGCCAAAGCAGCAAACCAAAACTCTCAAGCAGGTCGACTACTGCGGATTTGGGACAGTACTTGGGATGCTGGAGAATGATTGAGAAAGCAGTTGTTGGCGAAGGTTGTTCAGCATGGGTCTTTCTTTTGCAGGTTTGCTTCGAAGATGATCAGCGGTGGAAAGTTGGTGATTAGCAACCATAAATTTCCTCCCCCCACAAACCCGGTACTTGCGAGCAGGGTTCCCCTTTTGGGATGCGTAGAAATCTTTACACTTTACTTTTTAGTAAAGTATGATTTCCCAGCGAAACTGCAAATAGTCAAAGCTCTTTGCTTCGCGGGTGGTTGAGCCATCCAGTAAAAGATGCACTACACAACATGGCTAGTCTTTGCCGTGACCGAATCGCCCCAGCCGAACTTTTTGGAAGCACGAGGCTTTTCCACTAGGGCTACCCTACGTTGCCATGGCACCTGACAGGTCCCTAGAGGAAAATGAGAGCTTCCACTTCCACAGCTGCCTTCTGTTAGGGAGGGCACAAAGTCAGGATCGACCTACCTTGGATGGGTTTTCAAGCACTCTCCAAAGGGACACCAGACCAAGCACTTTATGGCCGTTGAGAGTCTCACGGATCCACCGGACAGCTGCACGGCGCGTAGCGCGCGACCTCCTTACCCGCCAGGCTTGGCGAGTGGAGGGCACCTGGCAGGTGGAGGCGCGCCGGACAAAAAGAATTGTCCGGCGGCGGAGGGAGGGGTGTGGCCTGGTTTGGAGTGAGTGTGTCTCATTATTATCATGTTGTTATTTTTTTTTATTCATTATTATTATTATTATTCATTATTATTATTATTATTATTAATTGTTATTATTAGTTGTTATTACTAGTATTAATTATTATTATTATTATTATTATTATTATTATTATTATTACTGGGCGGGTGCTTTGGTTGGTGGTGTGACTTGGAGAGATAATTGTTGTTTTTGTTGTTGGTGCTTGTGGTTTTGAGTGTACACTCAAGGGACTTGATGAGCATGTCTTTGGGTGAACCTATTCTGGGGGTTTCCCCTTGAGACAAAACCCACATCAGGAGGGCGGGTCAGGCAGGCCTGATAGGGGTACCCTGCGTGGAGAGGTATTCAGACCCCTCGATCTGAGTCCATCCAAGAAGGGTCCGTCAGGGCCATTCCAATGTGGGGATTTTAGGTTCTCCCTAGATTAGGCATCCCTAAAACGGTCCAAACCAAAAGCAGAAAGACCACTGCGGCTATGGAATGGGAAACAAGAACAAGTCCGACGTCCTCAACTTGTACAGCTTCCATGCTTCCACTTTTTCCGGTGTTTTGGATGTTTTCCCCTGTTGAGTTTCTTAGGCAGGCTGGCCAATGACTGGCAGCGGCATATATGTTTCCAATGTTTCTCGTTGCACCAAATCAGCAAAGGGGAAGCAACGTATTGTAGCCCCCCCAGAAGTGCCCTTTTACGCTTTTTTGGGGGAGGGTTCCCCTACTAAAAAATAGACTATACAGAAAAAATCGAGTACCAACTTATTCTGACCTTTCTACTGGAGGACCTAGTATTTGACAAACAGCATAGCTTGCTTTTTCTTTTCCCGCCGACAGGGCAGCACTGCAAGTGACGCTGGTGATAGCAGTGAGATCTTGGCCGGTTCAATTTTGGCATGGGTCCCTCAGGTGCCAACTTGCCATGACTGGGTAATACCACCAAGAGCAACCGGAAGGACATGGACATGTGCTTTTCTTCTTTGGCGGGTTGTCATTGTGAAGATACGCCGCTGCAAGTTCACATGAGCTCCCCGAAAGAGATTCCTCTGAAATGCGATCGTGGTCAGAGATTCCACGTAAAAATCCGATGGTTTTTCAGGTTCCACGTAAAAATCCGATGGTTTTTCAGGTTCCACGTAAAAATCCGATGGTTTTTTCAGGTTCCACGTAAAAATCCGATGGTTTTTTCAGGTTCCACGTAAAATTCCGATGGTTTTTTCAGGTTCCACGTAAACAAAATGATGTTGTTTTTTCAGGTTCCACGTTTAAAAAAACAAAAAAATAAAGATGTTTTTTTCAGGTTCCACGTAAAAAAAAAAAAAAAAAAAAAAAAAAAAAATCAGGTTCCACGTAAAAAAAGATGGTTTTTTCAGGTTCCACGTAAAACAAAAAAATGATGGTTTTTTCAGGTTCCACGTAAAAACAAAAAATGGTGGTCTTTTCAGGTTCCACGTAAAAAAGCAACAAAACAAATGATGTTTTTTTCAGGTTCCACGTAAACAACATGATGTTTTTTTTTAGGTTCCACGTATAAAAACAAAATGATGGTGTTTTCAAGTTCCACGCTAAAATAACATGAAGGTTTGTTCAGGTTCCAGGTTGGCCGGCGGTGTAAAGAGCGGCAGTTGGCGGTCTCCCGGACCAACGACGACAAAACTCGGAGCCTTTGAAAGGCAGCGCCGATCGGGTTCTGAGGACTCCCCCGATCGGGTTCCCCGAAATCGCCGAAATCGGCTTCTGCTTTGGAGAGGGGAGGCTTGAAAAAGTTCAGGGGGGGCTCCAACATGGGTGGAAGGCTTGAAAAGTTTGGGGGGCTCCAACAAAAAAGGGGTTTGGGTGAACAAGAGAGATCCGGTCTTAAAGGGGGGAAACCAAAATCAGACGGTTCTATACAAGACATGGGTTTGGTGTCTATGCAACGGGCTTCCCTTGTTTCAGCGGAGTGGTCGGAGGTATGGCCAGCGGCAGTCAGTTCCGGATAGGGGAAACTGAAGCGACGCCCAGGGCTTCCAAACGAGCTGTTTTTTGTAGATTTATACAAGACCCTTTGGCCAACCCATATTGAATTAGCCAGATCCTTCTTTTGTTGCATGTATACAACACCTTTTGGGACCCTTTTTGCATACACCAGGCATATCCCATTTGCTTCTATCCCGGCGCGAGCGGCTGCCCGCGATGGTTTTCAAAAAGGTTTACAACCCACGAACCGTTATATGGCTGTGGGTCAAAACCAATGTTTGGGGTAAGTGCACCACCCATTTTAGAACCTATTCTAGTGGGGTTTGGGATGTTCACTGGGGGTACGGGATTTTGACCCATGGCCATATAGCCGTAAAAAAAAGAAGAAGAAGTAAGCGCCAGCAAGCAGAAAAACCTGGCCACCTTTTGAGGGGAACCAAAGGAGGTAGTTGAAACCGTAGGTCTTGCAGGTTGAAACTTGGTGGCTCAACACTCCCGTGTTCCCCCAGAGTCGCGCTTCTGGCAAGAAATCAGCGCCAGGATGAAGATGAGATTGTGGTGGCGATCACCAAGGAGGCACCGACCCAAAGACCCAAAGACCAAAGCCTTGAATCCCAGCGCAGACCATCTTCAAGGCCTTGCCTTAAGGCTTAACAAGATTTATGTTGCCTAAAGAAGCCTCACTAGGGTTTTAATCCTTCGGGTCTCAAGGGTCACTCACGCACTTATCGCTTGGGGGCGGGCCGGCCCGTATTATGTTTCTCTTTTGGGCTGGTTGCAACATCACCTGCTGGGGCAAGGCAGGGTACCCTTACAGCAAAAAAGCAACAACACACACACAACCACATGTGGGTCGAAAAGGAAGCCAAAACGAAACCATTGATTTTGGGGGTTCTTTTTTTGTGAGACAATCTCATATCCGACGGAACCACCAAGCTTCTGTCCCTGGAATTTGCTCAAGGTGACAGCTCACACCGAATTCAATCGTGAGGCTGTAGCTCACCCAAGCAAAATATGCTCAAGGAGCGTAGGTGTCCGGTTTGCTTGAAGGACGCAGGTGAGTTTAGCTGAAAATTGGCCCCAGTACCATCCCGCACCAGGAGTAGTTCCAGCCTCGCAGTCCCAGAGCCAACCTGGAGCCCGAAGCCGGAACCCCAACATCGGCCTGGCAAGGAACCACATGTCCGAACTCAGCTCCAAGGGTAAGGATTTCTGGCACTCGATCCCAATGATTCCATTTCCCTGTCTTGCTTGAGGGGACCCTAAATGTATGGGTGTCCTATCCGTTGTTCAGGCCCAAAGGCAAAAATTGATCCAAGCCGTTGGGTGAGATGGGTTTGTGAGGACCCCCTGGGCGGCCCCCGATGTGATCGAGATGTGGAGCTGGCGGTGGAAGAGAACGTGCTCATCTTCAAGGTGAGCCGAAGGTTCAGGTGGTTCCGCCCTCCAAAGCCATTTGGGTGTGGCTCAAAATCAAAGAGTTCGGGTTATGGAGGGTTTAGTCCTTGGTTCCATTTCAAGGTGCCATTTTGGTACATCATTTTGAGCCACAGCCATTTGGTGATCGGCGAGGTCCCCGTTAAAAATTGGTCAGCCTCAGCATGTTGTTTGTCCTACTAGTACTAGAATTGCTGAAGAACTGCCGTTGCAGAATTAGTGATTATTAGCGACATTTAGCGACGGATGATTTACTATAAACTATAGCGTTGACTATAGCGGGTCATTAGCCGTTTGTCCATGGCCTTCCCATGAGGTTTGTCAGCTTGAGCAAAGGCAGGCCTTTTAACAAAAGCCCTGCGTCAACAAACCAGCGCGGCAAGCGACACCACTAAGAAGCAGGAAAGAAGAGATTGGATTTTACAAGTGTTGTACTGAAGTATGAATCGCACTAGTTGACAACCCCTGTCACATGTTCATGTGTGTGTGTGTGTTTCCCAGACTTCCCTTTTTATCGTGATTTTTGCACATTGCCTTTGTTGGTTTGAACTAAGCAGGCAAGGAGAAAGGGTCCTTGGAACACTTCTGCCTGCCATATGAACTGCGTGAACTCCTCCAAATGACTCCAGAGGATGGTTTGTTTGTTTTCCTGCCCTATCTGGCACGCAGCCCATATGAAGGAACCCTGAGTGGATATCCATTCCATTGCCAGACCTAGCTCATCTTTGGTTTGTTTTTGTGTTTTTGGTTTTCCAAGGTGCTGTTGCCTTACCACCAACAAGTGTGTAACTCTCGGGTTTATCAAAGTCAGATGCGGATCATTTGCGCGAAGTGTAGCACTTGGGAATTATGTTTTTTTTGTTTTTGTTCTCCGAGAATCTGCTGGCAAGCGCACCTATCGGAGGACACGAGCTTCTCTCGCAGGATTCCTTGTTTCAGGTTTTGGAACTACAATCTTGACCGCGGATCTAAGTAGAACCTGGGGGGTGTCCCCTCCGAAAGTGATAAACCTCCACAAAAAGGGGACATCCCCCTATCACCTATCCATCAACTAGAAGTGTATTAATCCGGAGCTAACATTAATGTCTTCGTAACTTGTATTTTTCCACAAGTGCCCTTTTGCGGAAGACAACCAGAATGAGCAAATGGCTCATAATTTCAACAGGGAGCCTTCTCAAACGTGGTTGGTGGACAAGAAAACCCTCACCGAACTTTGATGCACCACAGGCCGTTCCCCCCCCCCAAAAAAAAAGAAGCAAATAAAAACAACAACTACGTAACATATTGCGAAAAAAGAACACCAGAACAGATGTGTCGACTGAGGGCGCCCGCTGCGAGTGGACGGGTCCACCTCCTGATCCCTTCTTCGAGGCATTGGCTCAGCTGTCGCTCAAGGAGCCCTGGAACCTCAGCGCCTGACATTTGGGGGGAGGGGGGAGAGGAGGGTGTAACTATGCAAAAAAATGCATGAAGCTAGTTTTTTTGTTGAGAATAGCTTGTGCTGTTTTGGGGGGACGGGCGGGGAGGGGGAACTCAACAAAAAAAGATGAAGTTACCAACACCACTTGCATTTACAGCCAGGGCACGGGGAGCTTCCATTGCTGGAGGCCGGGTACCGAAACATGTGCCACTCCAACCACCCCAGAAAAAGGGCACAAAAACAAACCCACCAAGAACACCTTTCCCCACACCTTCCCCTCCCAAAAAAAGAAGAAGAGCAAAACCATCTCTCAAAAGCCGTGCACATCTCTACCAATCCAACAGATTTCACCCCCTCCTCCCCCAGAACGAAAAAGGCACCACCTACAAATCTCCACCCCCAAAGAGCACAAAGGCCAACCCCCCCCCCCCGCCCAAAAAAAAGAAGGACAAACACACACACACACACACCAAAAAAAAGAAGAGGCCCCAGATGCAAACCAAAAGTCGGCCCACTCGGCGCCTCTCTTCGGAGCTCGAGGAGCTGAAGGCGAAGGCCCAGGGCTTTGGCCTGGACCCCACGGGCTGCGTGGAGCGCGAGGAGGGCGGGGGAAGGGGGGGGGGGGCGGCGTGGACGTCGGGCGGCTCAAGAGGCGTTTTTTGTTTTTTTTGTGTTGTTGTTTTTGTGTTGTTTTTTTCAAGTTGTTTTTCGAAACTTGATGCCGAGCTCCTTTGGTACAAAGTTTTTTTTGGAGTTGGTACCCAGTTTTTATGCAAGCTGCGCCCAGCGACGGCAACAGCAACAACCCGTCCGACAGGGCACACGCATTTTCATCACCATGTCCCGAGTCCCGGGCACACGCAAAACACTCTGAGCAGTATGCTTGCCTGCGAGTGAGTCTTTTTGGAGGATGCCCTTCCCAGCGTTTTGGTCGTAACAAAATGAAATCAACAGGCTACATAAGGCTAGCAAAGAGCAACCCCCACTTGTGACACAAGTCCCAAACCACCCCCCACATGTCATACATAGGGAGGAAACCCAAGACCACCCCTTGATCAAACTGGTTCGCATGTTTCTCCTTGAATCACTATTGCACAACCTGCTCTTGGTGTCCCATAAGTGGACTGGCTGATTGTTTCTTCACAAATTTCGCCCACGGAGACAAGAAAACAGCTCCGACCTAGCTCAGCGCCGGGCGGAAATGGTCCACCCTTCGCCGTAGGCATACTGCCTCACCTCGGCCAAATGGCTTGGCATGTGGCCACCCAACCAGTCAAGGGAGCCAAGAGCCAGATCGGGCCATATCAGCCCATTCAAGCATTAAAAAGACACAGCCAGCCAGAAGCACCAGGAGAAGGGTCTACCCAAGCATCAAATGCCCATGGAGGGTCGCAAGAAGATTGCTG
Source organism: Effrenium voratum (assembly GCA_963377175.1). Taxonomy (NCBI): domain Eukaryota; class Dinophyceae; order Suessiales; family Symbiodiniaceae; genus Effrenium; species Effrenium voratum. Next base: position 376,846 of record CAUJNA010002024.1, read on the forward strand.
TTTGAGACAGGCAACGATAGGAGCTCAAAAACCAGGACAACTGCGAATTGCTAAAACTAAATGAGACCAAATGGATATGCTCTGTTTGCGGAGCTGGTACCCCTTCGCTAGAGGGACTGCAAAGGGAACCCCCCTTTGCAGGGTCCCTCATTGTGACTAGAGGCCTTGTTTTACTTGGTACCGAATTCCTCTGGTAAACACATGATTTTGGCACCGAGGTTTTATGGTAACAGTTTGTTTGGAGTTGGTAGCTACCGAGTTGTGTATGGGGGGTAAAAGTTTGTACAGGAAACTGAAAGGAAAGCCAACCATTTTGGGGGTCCACTAAAGAAAAACCCGCCCAGTTAGTTCCAGAAGAATTAAGTAGCACCCCTGATTAATCAACCCGCAAGGCATTAAGCAAGCCCCTTTTTCTAGTGTGGAGTCCTCTCTTCCGGAACTCCTGATCTCTGGGGGAGATTACTCAGGGGTCAACATTACCCTGAAAACCACTGTTGCCTTGGTGTGACTTGGGCTGGGTTCCTTGAAAAGCATTTGGCAAAATTTTGATCATGACCTGTTCCACCAGACCGAAAAGACATCGGGTACCGTTCACGTGGAGTAAAAAGCCTCCCGAGCAGAACTCGTCGCATATGAACCCGGACTCGACTGTGGAGCGGCGCCATCGATCAGACGCGGTGAATTTTTTGGAGCCTTTCTCGCCTAGGATGTCATTCTGGAAGCTATCCTTTTTGTTTGTTTGTTTCGGGGGGGGGGGGTTCGGGGGGTCGAGGGCTTGGGTGAGATTCCAATACGAAGGCAATTGATTAGTCAATTAGGTAGGGGTTGGGTTTGGATGGGGGTGGCAGCTGCTAGTTCGGGTGAGTGAATCATTGTCCGCGACGTAAAGTTGGTGTCAAGATAGGTGATAGGGGGGGGTGGGGGCACAACACTCCAAGTGTTTTTTGGGAGAACAAGAGAGCGGGGGTCCTGGTTGCTTGCTTCACTTTGTGGAAAGCTTATGTTTGCGTTAAGCAAACGTTGTCGGACTTTTTGACCACACTCACTTCGCGCTGGCAGCTTCCACTTCTGGGCATGTTCCACTGACATTGTTTTTGGTGTGTCATGATGTTTAAGGGGGGCCTATAATGTACAGTGTATGGCAGCTTGGCCGGGCTTTGCGACCCCAAAGGCCCCTTAGACCTTTTGGGTCCGTAGGTGTCACTTCCCAGACGAAATGGCTTGTCCGTTGAACCTAATGTTGACCCGGATGAATACCCCCGCCTGTCTACTGGGCGTGTTCCCCTGAAGTGATGAACCCCCAGAACCGGCAAGAGGTCAACATGACAAAGCTCACATGGGTATGGGTCAAAATGAAACCACCAGGAATCGGACCGCAGGTTTAGTCCATGTTTCCATTTACCCGGGCAAGCCATTTTGGGTTCCTATTTCTGACCCACAGCCCACAGCCACATCGACCTTTTGCTCCTTGGAAGACCACCCCAACCCGGGTTGATGGTTTTTCGCTCGCAGGAGTTTCTGGAGCTGCTGCGGCGGGGCAAAGCTGCGGGCGCCCTGAAGGCGGGGAAAGGGGGGGTCCGGGGATGGAGGCGGTGAGTGGTTTCGGCGCAAATACCCTTTGAGTGTTTTGGAACCCATTGATTTGGCGGTACCCCGACGGTTGTGTGGTCGGTGGGTAGTTAATTTACTTTGTTTAGTAGACTCAACCGGGGAACCGGGGCTGAAACTCGTGTCTCAACTGGACCTTGTGATTTGCGCAAAAAACTGAGAAACCTGGAGTGAAAAACTCAGGCTGGAGCTTTGAGCGTTTTGGATGGAGCAATGATTCGGGCAGTGCTTCCAGAACGGAAAAGCGATGACTGGTCCGAAAAGCATGTGTCGCCCTGCGTGGGGTAGTCTTTAAACACATGAGGTACCCGTGGGTTTGGGTGATGTGCGTGGGTGGTTGCGGTGTTTACTGGAGCCCTTGGTGTTGATATTTGAGTCAATCCTCCGAGTCCGTTTGGGTAGGTGGATCTTCTTTTGGCGTCGCTTTAAGACTTTTGAAACCGAGCATGTTGGGACCTTGTTGGGAAGCCCAATTACGATCATACCGCTGGGCAGGGCAATTCCCACCCTGCAAAAGGATGACGAAGGGAATCTCCTATCCTGATTTAGACCTGGGCCTGAGTTCCTTGGTATCTGAACTTGCTTTTTCGGGAAGACCACTTTAGTGGTAAATCAACACATTCACTCAGGAAGACCATTTTAGTGGTAAGTAAAAACACGTTGCACGGTTTTAGCCCCAACTCAGGACTGGACCGGACTCCGCACATTGCCCGCCAGGAGGTTGCGCCCCCAGCGTCCGCTCCTTCGGCGTCGCCGGCGCCTTCGGTTTCGGCGCCTTCCGTTTCGGCGCCCGCGTCGGTGCCCGCGTCCAGCCCGAAGGCTGAGGCTGGGAAGTCTTTGTGTGCGGCCGCTATACCCCTTAAACCCACACCCACTGTTTTTTTAGGGTATGATGTCGACCCTCTACTAAAAAAGGAGGTAAAAGCCATGGAAACCCAGGTTTTTACAAAAAAATACCCCAGAAAAAGTGGGTATTTGGAGTAGGGGTATGTTGCACTCCTATTAAATGGTTGGAAAATCAATGGGGGTGTCCATTTCAACCATAAACAGTTAAACTTTGTGCAGAGGGGTCAACAGCAACTAAGTCTATTTTTTTTGGAGCGGGGGGTGGTTTTAGAGGGAAGCCAAGCGGACACCCGAATCGTTTTTTTATGGGCCCCGTGGGTCCCCAACTTTAATACACAGCCATCTTATGCGATGAGTTCCCTGACAGGCACCTGAGTTTGAAGGCAGATTGTTCCAAGGGAATCGCTCTTGTATTCCCACTTCTTCCACATCGCTAGATCGATTGCCCAAGAAATAAGTTCTTGACACTCATCGTGTTTTGTTTGGATGCCGCCCATTCGCAAGCCCCACATGAGTGTGTCATGATGGGTATACACACTGTAACTTGGAGATGAACCAGCGAATGGCGGCCAGAGTCTTTCCGACTACCATGGCAATGATTGCCTCTCATTTACCCTCTGCAAGAACCAGAGGTTCAAATCCAAATCCAAGCCCACAATCCAAACCGCCGCCTAAGGGTTCCGTGATAAATGGGTACAAATGGAGGAACCCTCATGTCTGGTGTCCCTTTGGTTTCCCTTTAAACCAACACCCAAAGGACCATTGCTACTCAACCTGCAGCACTTCACCTTATCAGGCTGATCAATCTGTCTATTTTAGGGCGAGCTCGCCGATTCGGGGGTATAACCAGCTCACCATGACATGACAAAGGTTGGGAATGTGCACTTATAGTAAATGTGTAGATCAACATCCTCAAATACCTGAGAGTATAATGAAAACGGACCTTTACTTGGAGATCCAATCCTTAATTCAGTTTCTGGACTTATAGTAACACTTCCATTTGCTTAAGAATAGGATTTGTATTTTCCCCAGTTGGTTTTAAACAGAATCTATCACTACTGGATTTTTTTTAAAAAATTTCTGGGGGGGGACTTAAGCAAACGAAAGAACATGCGCCGATCAACGACGAGTTACTCGACAGTCGCAGGCCAGCCCCGACTCGAGCCCGACCCCCGCAGCGGAGACGGAGACCCCAGGCGAGAGATTTTGACTGGATCTCCGAGTCGGGGGTCGCGATCGACGGCTTGGTTTGGTTGGTTCAACCAGGGGATAGTGAATCTGAAAAACGCTTTTAGGTGCCCTACTTGGCACCGAGGGTTTTCAACTGTTGCGGATGTTTTTCAGTCATGGCCACTCCATGTTTAAAGTTTAAGCATCAATTGGCAGTGTGTCATTTTGAGGGTACCTCTTTTTAAAGGCTGGTTTAAAGGGAAGCCGAAAGGCGAATCGAAGTCGATTTTTGGGAATTCCCTAGTTTGGCAAATACCCAATAGTTGAAATTAAGGAAGCCCTGCAGATAATGGGGCAAAGCATGGGGCAAAGCACTTACGTATCAACTGGTGCAAGATTTCCTTCATCCACAGTATGCCCCTTGAAATGGACATGTGGATCCCTTTCTTTCTAAAACTCCAAAAGGGAACATGCTGGGTTTCCCTTGGCTTCTCTTTAAAGCACACCCCAAAAGGCTGCCATCAAAAAAGAGACGCCCAAATTGACATGAAGATTGATTGCCTTGGCCAGTTCGTTCATATATGGCTGATTTCCCACCGCCGGGCACTTTTACCAAACAGCTGCACGTGTTGTGTGTAGGGTCCATGGTGTTGGGTTGGGAACCCAAAGTTGTCCCCTGCATGTACGCCAGGCGTGCCTGAGGACGGGAAGAGTTTGAAGAGAGGGAGAGAGAGAGAGAGAGAGAGAGAGAGAGAGAGAGACAGAGAGAGAGAGAGAGAGAGAGAGAGACAGAGAGAGAGAGCGAGAGAGAACCCACCATAGCAGCACCCTGGTAATACCACCCTGGCAATACCATCCTGGCACTAACAGAGAGAGAAACCACAATGGTAATACCGGCACCCCAACAACTGCTTTTTTTCCCATCTCCAAGCTCCCGACTCTCCGAAAAAGCAGTCGTCCGAGCCATCTTTGGTTTCCAGGTCCTTGGCTCTGAGGCGAGAAACCTCCGTGGGTTGTCTCGTGGTTTCCCGTTGCTTCGAGCCGCAGAATTTCATTGTTGCACTCCTTGTTTCCTCCAAAGGTCATACCTGAACGTGCGGCCTCAAGGCTTGTTGTTTTTGTTTTTTTGAGGCGGGGGGAAGGGGGAGGGAGGGTGGACCTTATCAAAAAGACCAGACCTTCAGGGCAGCAAATTGGTGAGCTGGCCGCTTCTTTTCGCTTTTCAACTAGTCTTCGGACCTTTCTGCCTTCGGAGCAACTCTGCGTTGACTTTTTCGAACTGAGCAACTCAAGAGCAAATGCACCCCGAGCGGGCTGTGTGTGTTGTGTGTCTCGTGTCCCATCGAGAAGACAACAAGAAGTTTAATTTGGGCTGTTTAATGGCAATCCTCAAAATCCGTCCAGTTGGTGGCGAAAGACATGCTCCCATGTGTGGGGTCTTCGGGGAAAAAAAGAGAGGGGAAAACTGCAGGATTGGCAGACACCATTGTGAAAAGGTGAAGAGGGCAAGGCAGCGTAGGAATGCAGGTCCAGGAGTCCTATCCCTAGGCCTCTGTGAGATGTGGAGTTTGAGCCCAGGCTTACCTTGCGGGTTTGGGGACTGTCGGAGCCAAACCGTTTGAAAGTGGGGGGGGATTCTGAGCGGTTCAGGAGATCCCGGCTGGCTGCTATACTCTGGAGCAGCTTGGAGTTCCATCCAATCCCCCCCCAAAAAAAGCAACTGAAAAAGTAAAGATCAGGGACAGTCCTGCCGCACATTTTTCAATGTATACACAAGGTTCCGAGTTTCGCCAAGCTTTTGACTCGATTCTCCAGAGTCTCGGAGTTTTGCCGCCAGATGCCAACTTTCGCTTCCACTTCTCTCCTTGAACCTGCGAAAGTGACCTGTGATTCATGGCAAGCCTTGCAAGCCACCCAGGCCAGCAACCAATTCACCTTGCTTGTGTTGGAATATGAGTCTCAAAATACGGACTTTTGCTGGTGTTGAGTTTCTGTTGTTCCCTTCAAAGCTCTCCAAACTCGGCCTGTCCTTATTTCACGACGGGCATGCATCCAGTAGTCCGGTGACCTGTGCCGGCTTCCTTTCAGCCATTTGGGTTCTGGTGCTCGTCTCACTGAACTCCCCAGGTGGGTGAAACCCATTGGATTCCAAGGGTCTCTGTATGTCCCATGTTGGTGGCTTTAAACATTTTTAAACGTCACCTTCTGAACCAAAATAGATTCATGTTCACCTCAAGAAGCTTATAGGCTAGTTACCTTGAGATGCGGTGATGGTTTTGGCAACCCCCGGCTTTCCTCGTACCTTCCACCTTGCCATGGGGAAATCCACCAGACGGGCTTCACCGGGAACCCTGTGGCAAGGTTCCGTTTCATGAAGTTCGGTCACATGTCCAGTATTGTATGATCCATTTGGTGCAAGACGTGGGGGACTCAGGGGCCCAAGCGTCCCATGCTCATTGCATCCTTTCTTTGGAAGGGAGTTCTCATTTAGAGTGTGGAAGTCTAAGCTGTGAATGGTTTAGGAAACACTTATATGGGAAGAACCTTACGACCCATTCCCCAGAAGGACTCGAAGGGGCCCATGCCATTCCCTTCCACTACGTGGTCATGGTAAGACACGCTCTTTCCGACCCTTCATAGAGAGCCCCCCACGGCCTAACTGTTATTTAGGCTTCGGGAAAGAAACAGGTCGGCAAGCAACCAGTGGATGCAATAGGATCGCCTTGTCAACCATGTGATGTTGCTTAATTTTGGGGGGAGGGGAACAAGGTTCAACGCATCCTGATTCTTCCCCCAAACCAGCGCCCTTTTCGTTTGAACCCCAGATCCCAGTCAGCCCTCTGCTGTTGGCCTGGGCCCAGGGGGCCAAACTTGCAGTGGCCCGTTGATTCCTTTGGGGCAACCAACCACGGCGCTCAGCTTCTTGCAAGACTTGGCCTTTGCAGCCGAGTCAGCCCAAAACCAGTAAACCAGCCAGCCAACCAGCCAACCAGCTAGCCAGCCACCCAACCAACCATATTTGGCCTTGAGGCACTAATTTCGGCCAACCAAAACCTTTGCACCTCAGGCAGCTTACGGACAAGAGGGTCTGGGAGAAGCTGGACGTGGTGTCCACCGAACGCCTCTTGGTGAAAAGCCTTCCCAGGTCCGACTTTGGATGATGGCTGCTTCAAGGGACGGATCGCAAACAAAAATGATGACCATTTACCCACTTACCAACGAGACGAGCAAAGTCACCGGCCAGTTGATTGCCACATTTGGGTTTGTCTCATGGTGAACCCACTTGGGATAAGTGTTTTTTTTTTTTTTTTAATGTTTTTGTGGCGGGGGGGAGAAGGATACCAGCTAGTGAAAGTTTATGTGCGAACTGTGGATGGGCAAATCCACGCCGATCGGCACCGGGGATGTCGGCTTATCCTTGAATTCTGGTTGGTAGACGAAGGGCACCCTCCAAAAAGACGAGCCACCCAACCAAACTTATTTAGACGCTACGCGTTAGATCCCGGCCGCCGGGATCTCCCAAAGCCATCGCTAAAGGCTGACTGCGAAGCAGGTGAAGACGCGGTGCTTGCCAACGAGTTTGAAGCACGCTCCAGAAACATTGCGGACAAAGCAGTGTTGTTCCACGTGTTTTCTCACGTGTTCCACAACAATGCGCTTGAATCCATGCGAAACCAACAAAAACACAGTGTTGTTTGACTTTTTCATCGCACATCCTTCCAAAAATCAAGTTTGACCAGCGGCCAATGAGGCCTCACTGTTAGGCAGGTTTCCACATTATGCGCGGTTGCACCCGCCTAAAACAATGTTGTTTTGTTGTTTAACGCTTTGGCGGAAAATGATCCAAGTCAAATTTTGAGGAGGGGTTGCGGATAGTGCACAACATTGCCGCAGCAAGACGGGCTCTTTTCGCCAACAATGCGCCCAAACATATTTCCTCCCTGGCAAGGACGTTTCACCGCAAAAAGTCTGTGCGTGGTCGGCGGTGGTCGTCGGCAGGGGGCACTGCCCCGTGTATCTGAAGATAAACCTTCAACGTAGGCCTTCGGCTGACGGGGCCCTGGTGGCCGGATTTACCACCAACCCTTCGGGGTGTGACAGTGGTGGGTTACAGCAATATTTGGATAGGGGAAAGGCTTGCAAGGCAGGCGCCTGTTTTCAAGGGTTTTGCGCCTGCGAATCCGGCCAGTAAAATCCTTAGATAAAACCACGTGCCTGTCTTTCATTACCCTTTGGCTCCGAGCACTGTTCTGGAGCTGTTGCCCCGGAAGTCACAATGTCTGCTGCCGGTCCAGCGCTCATGGCCCGCCTGGAGCAGTCCATGAGTTCCATGGCTGCTTGGAGCACTTCATGGCGACAGTGTGCTGGGTGATTGCTATGTGGCCTGCCTTAGTACGCAAGGTATTCTATACCTTGACGTGTTGCGCTGGCAAGCAAGCCAGTCACATGAGATCTAAGGCGATCGGCTATCGTGACATACACAGCCCTAGCAAGGCCAACCCTGAACTTACACGTGACGCGAGCTTGTAGTGAGCATGCAGATTCTGATCATGCTTGCACCTGCGTCGCTGTCTAATCCCGCACGTTTCGAGTACCTTGTTTTGATCTGGTTGAGTTGTGTGTTGACCACCTATTACTTTTCAAGAAACAATTGACAGCTACTGACAGCAGCGTGGGTCCTTACAGGGGGAGCGCTGCGGCCCCAAAGACCTTGAACCCAACCAGAGAATCCCTACACCACCAAGGATAGGTCTGGTCCTAACCCACTCTGCCCAGTCCAAATAGGGTTTGATGCTAGGTTCCTGTCAGTCGTTTGATCGCGTTGTCACACTCAACGCCACAGCGATTTCAGACTGATTTGACAACCCCGTCCAGAAATCGTGCACGGGCTCAACGTAACACACAATGATTGCAACAGGTTGGTTTCAGGTGATTGTACCAAATGATGGGGCAGATGCTTCGGCGAACACTTGCATTGCCATATCAAAATCTGGGCCAGGAGTGCTGCAGCTCATGCTCCGTGTTGGGTAGCCATGTCGTGGCTCCGGCGTCTTGGCTCTGAGTTGCATCCTTCACTTGCGATGCTGCCTTGGCAAGATTAGCCGAGACCTTCCTGCTGGACCCTGCCTCCCTGGCATGGGAAACGCACGCCACGCAGGCACTGACAGTCTGTCTCGAATGCTCGCTTGGCAGTCCGCGGGTCAGAGGCTCATATGAGTGCAGCTGCGGCGTTGCTTAAAGGCATCCATTTTTCCCGGCCGATTGGCAGCCAACACTACTTCAAAGGCACAAGGTTTGGCCAACAAGATGCGTACCGCTTCTGTACCTAGAACCTGCCTGATCCCTCTCCAAAACATGAGCAACTTACATAGGAAATTCCTGGGCATTTGGCACTCTTAGTTTCTCATCTCATGGTATGGTGGCTTCTCATCTCATGCTGGCTTTTCTCTAGGGGTCTTTGCAGGCAGTTCTCCTCTGTAGCCCTTGCAGCGCATCATCCTTCTTACGTCCAGCCTGTCCTGTTCCCCAAACAAATCAGGACATGCAAGAAGTCACACCTCGTCCAACCCGTCTTTTTTGCACAAATCAGGAAGGGTAAGAAATCTCCAGCGTGCAAATCCGGAGCTCGCCAACACATCCTGTTCCCCGACAACGCGTCGAACCCATCCTGCTTTTCGCACAAGTGTCAAGCGACAGCCTGTCCAACCCGTCTTGTTTCCGGGGCAAATCAGGAACGGATAAGAACAAGCTTGCCCAGGCTGTCCGGGTTGTCTACCTTGTCTTGCTTCCCGGGGCCCACCTTGAAACCGCCTTAATAAGCAAACTTAAAACGATTTGCTTAAAAGGATTCTGAAAACCACCTTAAAACCACCTTGACACCACTTTACAGCCACCAACCATAGCGAGATGTGAGGAGGCATGCGCTTGTCTCGCGATTGTCGGTGTGTCTTTTGAGGGTACCTCTCGTCAACCATTTTTGGTACCCTAAAACAAGACATACTGTCAACCCAGCGCTGTAGTTGTTCGCCTCTCCCAGCCCAGCTTGAGCAGAGGGGCCCCAGAGTTTTGTTGCACCCCACCCTCTTTGTTCTTAGGATCCAGAAGTAAGATTGGGTAAGGACGATATCAACCATAAATGGGGGTTGCTCTCAAAATAGTGTTACATAGTGGTGCCCAATTTTCTGGAATGATTGATGTGTTCTTAGACCATCTGTTGTAATCAACTCAAAGGGGTCCACCATTCTGAAACACTCCTAACAAAGGTGCGGATATCAGCCCTTCTGCCAGCTTCTTTGCCTTGGTTTTGGCTACGGCTGTGAATGCCAGGTGTTGGTTGTGACTCAGACTGCCTCAGTTTTGCGGGGGTGTCGTTTTACGTTGGTCTCGTTCGTCATACCCTTGTCCATTCTGCTCAGAGATCCTGTTTTGAAGAAATGGCAAACAGGTGAGCAGGATCTGACCTATTGGCTTTTGTTGGTCCATTGCTAAAAGTTTTAAGAGGTTACGCAAGGGCTGCCGGCCAGTGCCGCCAAATCGAGATGGCTGAAGTGGACAAAGCTCTCTTTGAAGCCGCCTAGTGTGCAGCAGTCTTGCAGACCCGCCAGCGCAGATGATAGATGATGATAGATGATCATGACGAAGATGATGATGATGATTGTGAAGGATGATGATGCTGATGATGATGATGGACGGAATCTTTCATGGACAAAATTGGCGTTCCTGCAGCATCCCGCAGGGAAGCAGGACGCGCTCTGTTAGACACCACTTGAGGTGCAAAGAATGCGTAGTCACGATTATCATCAAGACTGCTGGTGGTGCTGGGATGCATGGTGATGGTTCTCATCACGGCTGTCATTATCATGAGTAGTAAGAACCATCATCACCACCAGCATCATCAGCATCATCATAGACAGTGCACGGGCTCTTGGTGCCTAGAAACGTAAAAATCATCACCGTAATGATCCCATGCTGCTGCTGTTGCCGTTGTTGTTGTTGTTGTTGTTGTTGTTGCTGCTGCTGCTGCTGTTGTT